>LR750958.1:144766-212704 GCA_902729485.2 Mus minutoides | reverse complement strand
AAAAAAAAAAAAAAAAAAAAAAAAAAAAAAAAAAAAAAAAAAAAAAAAAAAAAAAAAAAAAAAAAAAAAAAAAAAAAAAAAAAAAAAAAAAAAAAAAAAAAAAAAAAAAAAAAAAAAAAAAAAAAAAAAAAAAAAAAAAAAAAAAAAAAAAAAAAAAAAAAAAAAAAAAACAAAACAAAACAAAAAAAAAAACAAAACAAGCAGGGCATGGTGGTTCATGCCTTTAATCCCAGCACTTGGGAGGCAGAGGCAGGCAGAATTTCTGAGTTCGAGGCCAGCCTGGTCTACAGAGTGAGTTTCAGGACATCCAGGACTACACAGGGAAATCCTGTCTCAAAAAACAAAACAAAAACAAAAACAAAAACAAAACAAAACAAACAAAAAAACAGAAAAAACAAAAAAAAAACTTCCTGGGAATAAAATCATTCTGAAGGCACTTTATGAGGTAACTAATGAAAACCGTGTATAATACCCTGTTTAGTACTGAGAAAAAAAAATCTTTTCAAAAATAATTCAAATAATATTTGACTGACATCTACATTCTAGATAAACTTTTAAATACCAGGAATATAAAAGTGAATAAGATCATGTATCTGGACTTGGGATTTAAATTCTATTTGGTAAATCAAACAAAATAAGTAGAGAACAACATGCCATGAAATGTTCATTACTACTAGTCAGATGTTGAGGAAGAAACTAGAGAAGATTAGAGACTGGTATCTGAGAGGGGTTGGCAGGCATGGACATGGAAATGGCTGGAAGGAGGAAAAGGGGTTGGGAAAGGGTGATACCATATTTTAAATGAAAATTTAAATATATATTTAAAGATAATATTTAATTGCTTAACTTTTAAAAGTTTAATTGGGATCTTTAGTGCATAGTATGAGAATATTAGTGTTTCAGAATCTTAAGTGTGCAAGCAACATTAATTGGAAAGCTAAACATTAATTTTCACTTTATATTGGTGATATTGTGAACTGGGTTTTCAATGGTGTCTGTTTCAGTTTTTTCTATGTCTCTCTCTTTGTGTGTGTGTGTGGGGGTGGGGTGTGTGTGGGTGTGGGTGTGGGTGTGGGGGTGTGTGTGTCTTTTATCTGTTACTCAATGGAATGGATGTAAGTTTACATTAATCTGTTAAGAGAACATTTGAAGAAAAACTCATGATTGCGCATCTCTTAAAGCTCCACAGCAGGATGAAAGGAACTGTAGACCAGAGGAGGGGCTGTTGTTTGTTAATTGCTTCTGGGGATTTGGGGCGTTTTTTTGTTTTTGTGTTTGTTTTTGTTTTTTGTTTTTTTATTGCTTGTTCTGTTTTGATTTTATAGACTGCTGTGTCACCTAGAGGCCCCCAGTTCACTGACTCGTTCTCTGTTTCTGAGTGCCTCATGTCTATTGAGCAGCTGCACAGTGGGCCAGCAAGTCACATGCCCAGAACATGCTCCAGTTCCAAAACAGTACACCAAGTTTCAATAAGAAGTTCAGGATTGAAGATTATCTCATGCCAAGGCTATGTTTAAAAGGTATCCTTGCCACCTTTTACAGTTAAAAGGGTATTTATTTTGTGTTAACATAAAAATCTATTTAGATATGTAGGTAGGTAGGAAACGGGCACATTTAATGTTCATACTATATTTATTATATAAACAAATAAGGCAGGTAATTGGCGCAAGTATTATTCATTGGATCAAAAATCTCAAAGGGGTTGTATAATAAGGATGCAACTTTTGTATAATATATATATATATATATATATATATATATATATATATATATATATATTAGCACATCATTGCTTTTTGAAAAAAGTGAAACAAGCTTAATGTTCATAGTATGTCCTATATACTAAAGGCCTTAATACTCCATCCTCCTTTTCTTAAATGGACAGATTTTTGAAAACAGCCCTCATGAAATTCAATTACCATTTCTTAATGTGCCAGGGCTTCCACAGAATATGATTATTCTAAATCCTCTGAGATTATCCCAATGGTGAATGGAAGGTGTTTGAAGTGAAGAAAACTGGAGCCCAGTCAGCCATCAAAAACAACTTATCAACCAAAGGTGGTCTTTATGGTAAACCCACAAGCAATTTTTCTTTCTTTGCCCTGAGCCAAGAACCACTTTGGTTTTCCAACTCTGTACTTCTGCCATACGAGAACACAGCCAGAAGAGAGAGAAAGTGGGTAAAAATGGCAGCTTGAAGCTGTGTGCACCAGCAGGTGTCTAGTCACAGACTCTGTGCCATAATATATTTGGGTTTCCTAAGCAACCATGCTCCCTAGGAAACTGGTTAAACTGCTTCTATAGAAACTATTAACTGAGCAATTCCTCCCTCAAACCAGCTTTATGCAGAGAGCACGGGAGGAACATGACGGGAGAAGATTTTCTGCTTCTACAATTCTAGAGATTTTTCTCATGAAGTATTTCAGAATTCTATGGTATAAATGTGAAACCATATTTCCCTAAGCTTTCATTGCTTTTCTGTTTATATCATTGCATATAATATAGAAAGAGCAGCGATGTGTGATGTTGTTTCTTCATTTGATAGTTTTTAGAACCATGGAAATTGCCCAATTTGCTTATGGGACAGATTTGACCTTTTCTTCTCCTAAACACTTGAATACACATTACATCTGCCGTAACTTTGGGCTCAGCAGAACATTGCATTCACTATCTCCTACAGAATCACATCTGGCTGTTTCTGAATTGATTATTGTTAATGTCCTAATATGAGACACTTGATTTTTTTAAATAAAATAAAAATTCATTTTAATTTAAATGTATAGATATTTAATTGCTTCACATTTATGAAATTAAGATGTGTAGCATCTTTCTATATTTAGCCAACATTTAAATATCTTAGATATTGTTCTACTTCATAGACAATAAACCAAGTTTAAATAAAAAGTTCTAGGAAATCTGGAACAGCCTATTTTTCATAATGAGAATACATCTGTTGTTTTATTTTGTTCTTTATATTAGAATTACATTTTATTCCAATTGGACAGCAGGCTGATCGGAGCACCTCACAGCTTCTATGGGCACGTTTATCCTAAGAAAATTGTGAAGTGAAATTTGTTTTATTTTTTTTTTCCTGGTCTACAGAGTGAGTTCCAGGACAGCCAGGGCTATACAGAGAAACCCTGTCTCGAAAAACCAAAAAAAAAAAAAAAAAAAAAAAAAAAAAAAAAAAAAAAAAAAAAAAAAAAAAAAACCAAAAAAAAAAAAAAAAAAAAAAAAAAAACAAATCCAAATATGTATGAACATCTGCACACACACACACACACACACACACACACACACACACACACACACAAACATCCAGGTACACAGACATACAGACATACTCATACACAACCATACCATAACTAAGAAAAGGAACATGCATATATGAACTTAAATAATGCAATCAAATAATAGTTTTGTTATTTTTTTTCCTTACTGCTTTTCTCCTTGTCTTTCTTTTTTTTTTTTCAACTTTTATTAGATATTTTCTTCATTTACATTTCAAGTGTTATCCAGAAAGTTCCCTATACCCTCCCCCCTCCCGGCCCTGCTCCCCTACCCATCCCCTCCCACTTCTTGGCCCTGGCGTTCCCCTGTATTGGGGCATATAAAGTCTGTATGACCAAGGGGCCTCTCTTCCCACTTATGGCCAACTAGGCCATCCTCTTTTCTTTTTTTATGGTTTATTATCATTTTATTTTATTATTTTATTTTTTAAATTTTTTATTAGATATTTTCTTTATTTACATTTCAAGTGTTATTACCTTTCCTAGTTTCTCCTCTGAAAATCTTCTATCCTCTCACCCCTCTCCCTGTTTCCCAACCCACCTACTTCTGTTTCCTGGCGCAGGCATTCCCCTATACTGGGCCATAGAACCTTCACAGGACCAGGGGCCTTTCCTCCCATTGATGACCTACTAGGCCATCTTCTGCTACATATGCAGCTAGTGCCTAGAGTCCCTCCATGTGTTTTCTTTGATTGGTGGTTTAGTCCCAGGGAGCTCTGGGGTTACTGATTAGTTCATATTGTTGTTCCTCCTAGAGGGCTGCAAACCCATTTAGTTCCTTTAGTACTTTCTCTAGCTCCTTCATTGGAGACACTGTGCTCTGTCTAATGGATGACTGTGAGTATCCACTTCTGTATTAGTCAGGCACTGATAAAGCCTGTCAGGAGACAGCTATATCAGACTCCTATCAACAAGCTCTTGTTGGAATCTGCAATAGTGTCTGGGTTTGGTGGTTTTTATGGGATGGATCCCCAGGTAGGTCAGTTTTTAGATGGTTATTTCTTCAGTCTCTGCTCTGAATTTTGTCTCTGCAAGTCATTGTTTTGCATAGCTGAGTAGTATTCTATTGTGGAGCCCAGGGTGTTTGCTGCCCCGTTTGGGGGAGAAACATTGTCAACCAGCCAGATGTCCCCAGAGCTCCTGGGAACTGGACCACCAACTAAAGAGTACACAAGAAGGGATCCTTGGCTGTGGCTGCATATTTAGCAGAGGATGGCCTTGTTGAACACCAGTGGAAGGAGCGGCCCTTGGGCCTAGGGCATTCATTCCCCCAGTGTATGGGAATGCCAGGGAAGGGAGGCAAGATTAGGTGGGTGGGTGGGGAAGCATCCTCATAAAGGAAGAAGCAGAAGGGATAGGATAGGGGATTTCCAGAGGAGAGACCTGGAAAGGGGTAACATTTGACATTTAAATAAAGAAAAGTAAATAAATAAATAAAATATCAAAAGAAAAAATGAAAAAAAAATGATTCTCCATCTAATGAATTTGCGATGTTTAGTAATTCTATACTTCTCATTGTGTCGAATTTAGAGCTTGAAACTTCTTAAAATTCATCCTGTTTTTAGCAAAATTGGCAGAGTGACTAGATTTAAGAAAATTGTAAAATCACTGAAAAGATCATGGATATTTTATTTTAATGTTCACTGTATGCATCTTTTGCAAGAATAGTGGTTAAAATTTGCCTTCTGTATTTATATAGATAAAGGCAACTTAAAGGCAATTTAGCTCATTCTTCTGTGTTAGAAAATGATGATTTCCTCTGAGAAATATCAGATTGATAAAAATCAATCCTGTTTTTAACAGTCTTCTGTAACTAGTGACTATGGGATCTTTTTTGATCTAATAACACTGTGAAAATTTCTTCACTGTATGAAAATTATTTTTTTCATATTATCTTCACCATTTCAAAGCCAGAAGGAAGTTTCAGAGATAATTTGTCTACCTCTACATCTTTGAATAAGACAGTAACTGCACTATTTATATCATTATTGGTCTGTTCTATTTTTAAAAATCTTTGCTTGAAGCTAGTAAAGGAAAAACATACATATTAATTATCATAAAGAAGAATGCTGGTAGTTTTAAGACAGATATTCTGATGTAATAAAAAAAACTCAATTTTGACCAGTTTCTTAATTTTTGGTCTTGGGATACTCTAACAATTCTGAAGTTCAGTTGTCTTTCCGATGAAATTAAAATAATACCACAGGATCATTTTGCATCTGATTTAAAGTTTACAACACTATCAAATTCTTAGTTGTGAATTATTAACAACATGTTAATAATGATGTTATTGCTTTTTGACTAAATTTTCTTTTAAATCTTCTAAATTTAACTCTCAGAATGCATGAAATCAAGCTTTCACGTGTACAAGCTTATCTTTTATCAGTAAGACGTGATTTAGGCAGACAAAATGATATGAATTAAAACAAGTTCAAGTTATCTGAAAATTATAATTTTATACTCAATAGGGTTATTAATAGTTATTATTTTATTATATAGTTATTATATAGTTATTATATATTATATATGTAATATATATAATTATATATATAATATATATTATACAGTTATTATATATAGTTATTATATAGTTATTAATAGTTATTATAATTTATACTCAATAGGGGTTATTTAAAAAAATAGTTTGAACCAGATTGCAAATTATGTTATAAGTGTGAGCACATTCAAACAAGGAAGTTTTCTACAAAGCTTACTAATGGTTTTCCAAAATCTCTTTAAAATTTCAAGAAACAGAACAAGGAAGCATTGCTTTAAAAATGTTTTCTCTGCAGATTACTATCATGCTAAAAAATTATGAGAATTACTAGCTATAACTTTATTACATAACTTCCATTACTTTGTCTTGATTTTATTGTTAAAGTTTAATCTCTTACTTCTCTAGTAATCTAGTTAGCTTATCAAACAAGGTTATATCAAATAATGTTCTCTCTTTCCCTCATCATTTTTCTTTGATGGAAAGAGCTAGCCTACTGTATATATTTTGAAAAATGTTTTGTATATTTTCCTTACACAGGCCTTATTATTTCATTAGCAAGCTTATATAAGAATGGTTCCATAGGGCCGGTTTGATGGAATCTTTGGTATGCAGCAAAAACTGTGATATTGATGCTAAAAGCTAGAAGGGTTGCAAGGTGTGACCTTGCTAAAGCAGGTATGGCCTACTTTCTTTCAACAAAAAAGAGTTAGGCCATCTAATGCTCTTATTATGTTCAGGCATGGCCCTTGAATTCCTGCTAACTCTAAGACTTTTAACATGAAGTGGTGTTTGATTTTTGTTGAAGGCTTTTCAGAATCTAATGAAATGATTATGTATTTTTTTTTTTTTTTTTTTGCCTTTTGAGTTTGTTTATTTAGTGGATTTTGTTGATGTGTTGTATATCGAACCATCCCTGAATCCCTGGGATGAAGCCTACTTGATAAAAGTGAATGATGTTTTTAATGTGTTCTTGGATTCAGGGTTGCATAATTTTATTATTTTTCTATCTATGTTCATTGGTGAAATTGGTCTTAAGAGCTCTTTCTTTGTTGGGTCTTTGAGTGGTTTAGGAATCGGGTTATGTATGGCCTAATAGAATTAACTGGGTAGTGTTCTATCTGCTTTTATTTTGTATAAAAGTTTGAGGAGTATTGGAATTAGTTAAAAGCAATGTAAACCAATATCCAACATCAAAATAAATGAAGAGAAACTTGAAGCAATCCCAGTAAGACCAGGGACAAGACAAGGTTGACCACTCTCTCACAATCTATTAAATATAGTGCTCAAAGTTATAGCTAGAGCAATAAGACAACAAAGGTAGATCAAAGGGATATAATTCAGAAAGGAGAAAGTCAAGGTATCACTATTTGTAGATAATATGATAGCATATGTGTTAGCAACCCCAAATAATTCTGCCAGAGAAATTCTACAAATGATAAACTGCTTCAGCAAAGTGGCTGGATACAAATTTAATTCAAAGAAATCAGTGGCTCTCTTTTATGTAAAATAAATGGGCTCAGTAGAAGAACATCTGCCTAAGCCTGCAGAGAATTGATTCCCCAGAGATGAGGGATATGGTGTACACCAACTCACAGGTGAAGGGAGGGCAAATGGAGCAAAGAACTCTGTGTAGCAATGTTTGATATGTAAATAAATCAAATAATATAATAAATAAACAAATAAATACATAAATAAATAAATTTAAAAAACAACAAAAGAAAGAGGTGTGTTACAGGAAGTAGAATTTGAGGTTTCAAAGACCTATATCAGGTCCAGTCTCTGTCTCTGTTTCTCTGTGTGTGTTTCTCTGTGTGTGTGTGTGTGTCTCTCTCTGTGTCTCTGTGTCTTTCTCTCTATGTCTCTCTGACTCTGTCTCTCTCTCTCTTTGTGAATTTCACATCTGCTACTTCTCCAGCACCATATCTACTTGCCTGCTGCCTTAGTCTCTACCATAATGACCATTGACTAATCTTCTGACATTCAAAGCAAGTCTTCCATTAATTGTCATTTCGCCACAGAAACAAAACAGGAACTAACACAGCTGGGGATGGATAAATTGTTTATACCCTCACTTATTCTTGAATAATAGTCCCAATGAGTAAAACATGCTAACTCTGAAATATTTAACCTTTTAATACAGTAGAAAGTTACATAATTTCTCATATTTTAGAAAAAAAAATTCACAATCTAGAGAAATGATGGTCCTGACTTTCCATGGCTGCTCGTATTTATTTACACATGCATTGATTATGACTTAGACTGATCTCAGTTTTTTTTTTTGTTTTTTTGTTTTTAGGAATTTTTACTTTCCAAACAAAACTCTGGGTCATTTTTATCAAAACATATTAAAATAACAAGACTCAGTAAATATCTGCCATACCTGACTTTTCAAGGTTAGAAAGAATAAGTCCCTGAGAAATTCAGAAAATGATGAAGGTCAATTTCATCATTCATTTTGTATATTCTGTTGAAACTAACACAATCAGATAATTGTTAGTAGATGGTTCTGCCATTAGGAATCATAATCTAAATTACCTTGTTATCTGTACCTGTTAAACACTTATAGACAGGGAAGGATAGTTTTGTGTTTAGGAAGACTTATTACCGGATATTTGTGTGTCCCATGGAATACAGAATTTACAAATGACACATTATAACTATCCATATTACTTTTGAAATATGGGTTTATCTGCTTTTTCAGAGCTAATGCCTATGCAATCACAAATTTAATTGGAACTTACAATTAGTAGGCAGGTGTCTGCCTTAGTGAGCTATCCAAATTCAATAGTACTTAATGGCTATTTGATTAGTATCATCAATACAATATGTCTTTTCAAGCAAATATCTATTTCATGTAGTCATTTTAAAAATTTATACTAATGGTATTTTAAGCCAAAGAGTTAATCTTTGTTCCTTCTGTGAGAATAGAGCTGAATTCAGGCAGCTGTGAAGCATGTTTGTTGTCTAGGTTATTGCAATTAAACAAAGGCCTCCACTTTGCCATAGCATAAGTCCAGGGTCACTAATACTGAATTCTTTCTTTCTTTCTTTTTTTTTGGGGGGGGGGGGTGCAGAACCATATACCCATCTTCCATGGCAATTACTGCAGAGGAGGTACAACAGAGAAGTAAACCTGAAACCTTTCAAGGATGAGTGGGTACTGAAAATTGGAAAAATGACAGGGAAGTCCAAGTTAGGGAAAGAAGAGAAAAATGTGTATCGAAAAAGTAGTTTGGTAAACAGGGAGAAAAAAAATGATATTTTGCAGAAACATCTGTTTGCTGTTGCTGAAATTTTTGTATTTAAATGTTCTCTCATTTGGGCTCTGAAGTTAGCACTTCCCTGAAGTAGTTCACACCTTTGCTATTGCTCCTGCTCAGCCTCAGAGCATTTTATGCAAGGCTGATTTTAACAAGAAAATGATGCATTAATTTACAACGTGCTGAGTATTTTAAAAGTGGCAAAATCTAGGCTTTTGTGAAATTTTAGAATCTGGAAAAATAGAAATACTTATGTAAAGCTCTTTAAAATATCAGAATGGCTTCATGCACAAGAACTTATACCCTGATTAAGATCATTACAAAATTCAGTTATAAAGAAATACATCCACCTCCACTCATGATTTTCTCTTTAGGGTCTTTTCTCAGAAGTGCAGGCTGTACAACTGCAGACATTATTCAGCTATACATTTAATAAAATCTCTTTTCCACTAATTCGTTCTCTATCTCCTTTCACACACTTTTAAGATTTTACTTTGCTTTCCTTACCATATTTTTAAATGTTTTCCTTATTATTATTCTCCTCTCACTTGTTTCATTTCCAGTGCAACTTGCCCTTCCTCCCTCTCCCATTCTCCCCTTTCCCATTCCTCTTTCTCCCTGATTTGTACCCTTTCCAAGTCTCCTCAGAATAGAGCAGCCCCCACCTCCCAGGAACATCAACCAAATGAGGTTTAACAGACTGCAATTCAACCAGATGGATATTCTCACATCAAGGTTGCATGAGGCAATCCATTAGGAGGTAAAAGGACCCTAAGGCAGATAACAGTCAGAGACAGTTGGTTAGGAACACAAGCTACACACCCATAACACATATATGCAAAGGACCTAGGTCAAACCAATACTGATTTCCTGATTTCTGTGAGCCCCTTTGAGCCCCTGTCATTTCATTCCATAGGTGATGTTCTTGTGGGGTCCTTTACACTTCCTTCTTGTCCAACATTTCCTCTTCCCCCTTTAAGAAAATAAGTTAATCTTTGTTCCACACCTCAGAATAGAATCGAACAGTTGTTCGAGCAAGGGTGAGGCATGGTGTTTGGTGTCTTTGTTCTTGTGGTTTAAAAAAAGACCTTCAGTTTGTCATGCTATCAGTTTGCCACAAAATATCCAGGAAATCTGACACACTATGAAAAGACAAAAACTAAAAATAATAGGACTAGAAGAAGATTCCCAGCTCAAAGGCCAAGAATATATTTTTAACAAAATCATTGAAGAAAATGTTTTTAACCTAAATTATGACATGCCTAAAAATGGCACAACAAGCTTACAGAAAACTAAATAGATTGGACCAAAAAAGAAAGTCCCCTTGCCACATAATAATCAAAACATTAAATACACAGAACAAAGAAAAAATATTGAAATCTACAAGGATACTAGAATAGTAATAATTAAAGGCAATAATGATGACAGTTTCAGGTTGCAGGTTTGGGGAGTGACTTGTACAACTATGGTAAACAACTGAAAAGAGGGCTTCTCATTTTGAAATTTTGAAAGTGGTCTTTGGCTCTTGAGTGGATCACTGTCAATCTAGATGAGACAAGTTCACATCAGTATGCTGCTATGACAGGAGGAATATAGTGCTGTTAATCAGGTGCTCTGCCAGCCTGCCTTTCAGTAACTCAGCATCAGTGACTTACCTCATAACCAGATGCTGCCAGGTATCTCACATTTCTACTGTTACTATGAATTATACATTTGCCTATGTGGCCATACATTCTTTAAAAGGTACCTTTGGACATCACAGCCCTCTTTTATTCTCTCTCTTTCCTCTCTGTAGGTCTGTCTGTCTGTCTCATGTCCCTACTCAAAGAGTGTCTTTCAATCTTTTCTTCCAAAATAAACTTTTGCATAGAACTATGTGAGCAACCCAAAGTGGGCTCCCATTTTTCTGAGGAAAATGAGAGTGAGAATGGAAAGGAACTAAATTCTGTGTGAAGGGGTACTAGGACGAGAAAGGGTGCTGATATTGGGATGTAAAGAGAAAAAATAAATTAAAAGAAAAACAGAAGATTTATCAAATATTATAGGGATCAGAAGAGATTAACAGAGTCCTCTTCCTCCTGACTATAGCAGTTTATTCCTTCATCACTAGGAAGATCTAGTTCCAATTCTTTCTATATTCTTAATATAACCCTCTTCTTGCTCATGCAGAAGAGATGGAGCATCAAGTTCTTCAAGATACCAGAGCAAGAAAGTCTGTCTTCTCCTCATAATAATGGTGGCAGTTATGTTTTCTAATGTCATTAGGATCTAAGCAATGGGACCCAAGAAGTCACACCATGTGACAGGCCTAATGTGGGAGGTATATTAAAAAAAAAGAAGGAGATGCAGAGGCTGCCTCTGGGTGGAGGAAATAATAAAGGGGGAGGGGTTTGAGGAGCAGGGCCCATTTTAGGGGATGTGGTACATGTGTAGGAAAAAGAGCTGTTACATGAGGTAACAGTGGAATTGTGCTGCCTCCTGGCAGCTAGTGGTGCTAGCCATGGATGGGTCTGATGGTCTTTCTGTTGCCAGGGCCCTCTGGCTGGCCATGAACGTACCTGATGGCCAACAATGTCTATTTTAGTGTTTCTTTTATCATCATTACAATTTGTTCATGTTTAGTTAAAAAAAAAAAATATATATATATATATATATATATATATATATATATATATTAAATCTCTTTTCATATAATAATACTGCCTCTGATCTCCTTACTGGGGTCTTTCTCATACTCCAATTTTTATTTCAAGCTGTCAGTTCCTAGCTATTGGCAGTTAAGTGGAAGATACTGAGATGATAAGTTGGAGACTTATATTTGTCCCCAAACTCCTAAGAATGTGGTTTCATTTATAACACACAGGATTATAGGATTGATTTGTATTATTTTCCTGGGGTATAAAAGCAGTGTCCTACTGGTAGTCTACTGATTTTTATTTCACTGTTATACTGAAAATGGATCATTTTCATTATAATCCACTTGCAAGTGCATGTATTTTCAAAAAGATAGATTAGAGTTCATAAACTTATGACACTATGCTATATCTAAGTAGTAGGAAAGCTATAAACACTTACTGAACAAGTCCCTTAAGCGAGTGAATGTTTAAATCATTCATTCATTCAAAAATAAACATTGATTATGTGACAAATATTATCCTTTAAGGGATAAAACCACAGTTCTTATTTTCAAAAGTTTTATATTCTCTGCAAAGGAGAGCTTGACACCAGATCATATAAGCCTAGAAATATATTAAATACATACTCTGAGATTTTCTAAACTTAAGGGAAGCTGTAAATACAGGGTCTGCTTTTGAAGAGGCGTGTGGGTAGACATCAAGTAGGCCAAGTATCATTCACCACAAAAGTTGGTCTTCTAGTGATCACTAGTTATCTGAAAGTTGTAAAATTTGGCTCTTCTATCCCCAAATACACAACTACCTTCAGTAATTTACAGGGAGATACATTTATCTAGGACAATCTAGTTCTGTCAAACAATGATAATTAATACAAAAAAATAATAATAAAAACAACAGTGTCTCAAAACAACAACAAAGACTAAATTAGTTAATTCCTGAACCAATAACTTATCTCTCTGTTTTACTCAAATTGGGGGATAAACCCAGTGTATCAAAACAACAAAGTCTAAATTAGTAAATTTTTGAACCCATAACTTAAGATAACTTATCTCTCTGTTTTACTTAGTTTGGGGGTGTATAACCTATTCATTTGACATAAAGAGCTTTTGAGTTTTTGAGTTGGTTTCATCACATACCACTTTAACAGGCACAGAAAGTCAGGAGGACTTCCTACAACAGCTAGAAGTAGTTTTTAGAGATTCCCTTCAGACATCTTTTTTTTGTTTTGTTTTGTTTTGTTTTGTTTTGTTTTGTTTTGTTTTGTTTTGTTTTGAGACAGGGTTTCTTTGTGTAGCCTTGGCTGTTCTGGAACTCACTCTGTAGACCAGGCTGGCCTTGAATTCAGAGATCAGCCTGCCTCTGCCTCCCAAATGCTGAGATTAAAGGCATGTGCCACCACACCCAGCACCCCCTTCAGACTTCTTTAAAGTGTTGTTTAAACTTCTTTATAGAGTAATGCCTGTCTTTAGCAAGTTAGTATTGTTCTAATAAACAGGAAACAGAAAATGTCAGCCCCCTTTGAGTTTCAGCCCAGAAATAAGTGACTCATATATCTTGTTTTGCCTGGTTGGTTAAATTATAAATTATAAATATAGTTCATGCTAACAGAGATTCCAGTCTGTAAATGACAGCATTAACAAAATCAAGTTGATAATTAAAGATTATATTTAAGGGTTAAACTACTCATTTAAATATCTATATTAAATTTGTAGATATGTAGCACCTTCAAAAATGGGCATAACAATTTGTAGCTTAACCATAAACAAGTAATTTTTAGGCAGTCTACCCACAAAGAATTAATAAGATTGAGAGGAAAAGTTGAGTTGAGATTTTTTACATTTAATTCCTCATTCTTTAGTGTTCATAAATGCTGCAGTGTGTTTGGGACATTCGGCACAGGATTTATCATTGTCGCTGAAGCTTCCTTTTATTCCTGCTTCACATAATGTGATCTCCAGGACAGCAAGCATTGTATTATTTTTTGAACTAATCATATCATTTTGTAGCTGAATTAAAATGAATATTTGTGAGCTCTAACAGTTTGATGATACATCATGTTCAATTAAGACTCTATGAAGGGAAACTATGTATTTTTGATGTTGTGTATGTGTATTTACCTTTTTGTATACATATATATTGTATGGTTTTCTTTAGATTTTAAGTATTATTAGTGTTCATCTTTTCTCTGATTTATAATGCTTATCATAACTATAACTCTGTTTAGTCAATGATTCAATGTAATTGCATGAGTAGTACACTTATATAATGGATCATTTATGATTTATCTCAAATTTATACTCAGAAGGATAAGTACAGAGGTTAATGACAACAGCAAGTTTTTCTTGAACTGGGAAAAATTGGAGCATGATTTTTCTCGGTTTGTGCTACTTCCTTATGAGTATTTTCTATTTTCCTCCATATACCTGCAAATTATATCCCCCCCCCACAGCTAAAAAGAAGCCTTTTGTTTATGTATATTTCCATTAGCTGTCTGTTAGTTGAAGATTTGTTTTTATTTTTCTAAAAAATTGTGAATAGAGAAATAAAAAACATAGCTGAGCAAGTTTCTTTGGGAGAGGATATCCTATACTTTGAGCATATAATAAGGAGTGATATATCTTGGCCATATGGTGTATTTCCTTTTAGATTTGTGAGAATTTTAAGCATTGATTTCCATAATGACTTAACCAGAATGAGTGATGTTTAACCATTCTTTATAACCTGACCAGCAATAGTCAGTTATTTTTATATCTTAGCCATATCCAAGAAATCTCAAGAACATGGCTGCCTAAACAGGTCCTGGACAGATAATACCAACTAATGTGACAACTTGGGTGATGCATATCTTTCAGGATCCCAACCTTGTATAAAAAGATACTGACAAGATGACCAGGGACAGGTGAGAGTCTAAAAATTACTTTCATTCCATGTATGAGATTCCTAATTAATTATCCAGTGCCATTTTGTCACAACTAAAGTTGTATACATGCAGGAAAAAAAAATAGACTCAGCAGTTGGGTTCATATATTTATTCGTTTATAGAGTATCCCCACATACACACACACACACACACACACACACACACACACACACACACACACACTACACCAATGATGATTTAAAGAATAAGATGGCATGAAATTAAAAGGAAATCAGGTAAAAATAGTTGGATTTTGGAGAATGGAAGGACTGAGAAGGTTATATAATTCTATTTCAATTAAATTCACCAGTAAGGAACTTGAAATATCAAAACAATTTTAATTAAGATTTTGAATATTTTATGACATGTGTAATCATGTATTAATTCTTTTTTGATAACTCTGTTCAGATATGTAACTCATCCTTTAATTGAGTTGTTTTCCTAATTCTTTATTTCTTTGAGTTTTATATATTCTTAATATTAATCTTCTATCAAATATCTCTTGTGCAGGCTCATAATAAAGAATCTAGATAATTTTTTCTAGATTCCTGAATTCAGTTTCAATAGGAACTGATATTACTCTTTTGTTAATATGTATTTTCAACCTGTTTGTTTAAGTATATTTAAGTTGTAATACCTGAAGAAATCAAGCAAATAGTAATCCATGTAAGGTATTTTATAGAAAATAATAGAAACTGAGTTAATGTGAAGGGAGAAGTCGAAGCAATGGAAAAAGAAGTAAGTATGGGAAGAGCCAGGAAGTTGTGGTACACAAGAAATGGATCGATGCTGGGCGTGGTTTGCACGCCTTTAATCCCAGCACTCGGGAGGCAGACGAAGGCAGATTTCTGAGTTCGAAGCCAGCCTGGTCTACAAAGTGAGTTCCAGGACAGCCAGGGCTATACAGAGAAACCCTGTCTCAAAAAACAAAACAAAACAAAACAAAACAAACAAACAAAAAAAAACAAAAAAACAAAAAAAAGGAGAGATGTTCATCTAACACAACCCGTGCATATTTTATTTGAAAACCCTCAACTGTATAAAATTATTAAAATGATAAATATGTTAATTTTTAATTGGAATTCTACAGTGCCAGGAGCACAACGCCACCCAAGACATCATAGCTCATAACTACAGTGCCATGATCAGATTACCTCTATTTTAATTGTTGGATGTGGAGTTTCATAGACCCTATCAAATACTAATGGGGATTTTGTTTTATTAGTCTTGGTAACTCTAAACAGCATAATGATTAGGTCCTAGTCTTGAAAATTATATACTTGAATCATAGGCATGGAGTAACAACATTGCACTCACAAGGAAACTTCATGACTAGTTAATAAACTTCACAAAGCATTATGGGTCTTATCAGGGCAGAAAATATTTCAACATTCTTATTCATGTGTGAATCCTGTTACTAACAAGATAATTGGCCTGTCAAGATATGGCCATTGGTACAATAGAAGCCCACATGTTACAGAAAAACCTTTTGCTTTCTGATTGAGCTTAAGCACTTACTTGTACAGTTAACTGTGCAAAACTAGGTCATAAACATGAGGGAAAACAGTATTATTCTGCTAAACTGATATAGTAGAATTTCTTTCTACATTTTTAAAAATTTTAACATTTACTTAATCCACTCAAAAGACTCTTTTTTATTTTTTATATTTTTATTAGATATTTTCTTCATTTACATATCAAATGCTATCCCCAAAGCCACCTATATCCTCACCCTGCCCTGCTCCCCAACTTACCCACTCCTGCTTCCTGGCCCTGGAGATGACCATGAACATACAAGAAGTCTACAGAACTCCAAATAGACTGGACCTGAAAAAAAAAATTCTCCTGACACATAATAATCAGAACAACAAATGCACTAAATAAAGATAGAATATTAAAAGCAGTAAGGGAAAAAGGTCAAGTAACATTTAAAGGCAGACTTATTAGAATTACACCAGACTTTTCACCAGAGAATATAAAAGCCAGAAGATCCTGGATAGATGTTATAAACAATATTCTTTTTGTAGTAGAAGACAATTAATACTGAACCCCACAGTTGTTCAATTTGTAGAGCATAAGAGACTGTGAAAGACCCAATTCTAAATAGAACATTTGTATCACGACTACTTTCCCTCTTAAGGCTCAATCACTGCAGAAGAGGGGGTAGACTCGGGGGGGGGGGGTGTTCTTAATGTGACAGGACTATAGTATGCATGAACTCACAGTGGGTAAGACTGTGTGCACAGACTTGTACAACATCAAGCCAAAGATAATTCCATGCTCATGCATAACCTGTCTTCTATAAAGAGCTACAAAGATGAGTAAGTTCATAATGTAATGAGTTGTGTCTTTTTGATAAGGAAAGTAATAGTAAATAATGAAACAGAGAGAGTACATTTTTCTTTCTTTTTCTTAATCTTTTCTTTTAAAAAATTATTTATTTTATTTATTTACATTTCAAATGTTGCCCTCCTTCCCAGTCTCCCCTCCACAAATCCTCTATTCCATTCCTCCTCCTCTTTTCCTCTAAGAGAACTCTCCCCAACCCACCTGCCCACTTCCACCTCACCACTCTAGCATCCCCCTATGCTGGGGCAACAAGAGTCCACAGGAAGAAGCATCTCCCCTCGTATTGGTGACAGATAAGTCACTCTTCTACGTATGTAGGTGAAGCCATGGATCCACACATGTAAAGTCTTTGGTTGATGGTTTAGCCCCTGAAAGATCTGGGTGATCTAGTTGGTTGATATTGTTGCACTTCTTATGGGGCTACAGTCCTCTTCAGTTTCTTCAGTCCTTCCCTTAACTCTTCCACTGATGGTTGGCTGTGAGTATCTGCATCTGTATTAGCTAAGTGCTAGCAGAGCCTCTCAGAGGACAGCTATACCAGACTCCTGTAACCAAGCACTTCTTTGCATCACCAATAGCTTCAGTGTTTGGTGTCTGCAGATGGGATGGATCCTAAGGTATGGCAGTTGCTGGAAGGCTTTTTCATGTATTGCATCCAAACAGGAGTTTGTCCTCCACTCTTCCCAGTCTATCTCGCCCCATCCATATCAGATTCACTCCTCCTTTGCTTCCCTTTAGAAAACAGCAGCCATCCCAGGGATATAAACCAAACATGGCATAATAAATTATAAAAACACTAGGCACATACCTTTATATCAATGCTGGAAGATGCAGCCCAGTAGGAGGAAAATGGTCTTAACAGCAGGCAGAAATGTGAGAGACAACCTCTACTCATACTGTTAGATCCACCAAAAAAAAAAAAAAAAAAATCAATCTACACAACTATAACATATGAGCAGAGAACTTTGGTCAAATCCATTCAAGCTCCCTGACTATCAGATTCTTCAGTCTCTGTGAATCTCCATGAGCTCTGCTCAATTGATTGTGAGGGTCGTGATCTTGTACTGCCTTTGTCCCCTCTATCTCCTAAAATTCATCTTTACCTTTCTCCACAGGATTTCTGACCTCTATCAAATGTTTGACTATGGGTCTATGGGTCTCTAAATCTGTTTCTATTAGATAAACCCTCTGGATGAGGCTTCTCTGACAACAATAATCCTCTTCTGTCCTAGGTCTCTGGGCTATTCAGCCTCTGGTCCCTGGTAAGCCAGGCAATGTCAGACATTGGCTCCATCTTATGGCTTGGACCTCAAGTTGAATCAGCATTGGTTAGCTATTCCCACATGTTCTATGCCACTGTTACTTCAACACCCTTTTAAAATTACATTAGATATTTTAAGAAAAAAATTATTTTGAGATTTAGAATATTAGAAAACAGAAGTTTAATTATGACATGCTAAAGCTACCATAGAGTTAAACAATTCTTGATGTATCTGAAATTGTGGCTCAAAAAAAATTTTTTTTTTTTACAAAATATCAATTTAGATATCAAATTCTTCAACCAGTGATGCATTGGGTCTTCTGATGATGGACGAAAACATCATGAGGTTGAACTTGGTCCTCTTCTTATTTATTAAAGTTAGCTGGAAAGATTTTTGACTGTTTTGAAAGGAAGCGAAGATGTTGATAGTACTCACTTGAAGACAGAATTTATGGAGGAACAACATAAAATATGTAATAAGTATATATTAATTAATAGACAAAAAGGAGACAAAGACACCGATGTCGTCTCAGCAGCAAATGTTTATCCGAGTTTAGTCTAGTGCCTTGTCTTTTCCCATTTTTTGCCAACAGAGTATAATTTCTGACTGACACATAAGAGAAATGAAACCCAATCACTTTAACTAAACAATTAGCACATGTCGCATGGCTAAATGTCTGAAGAAAACACACACTGTTCTTCATGTATAGTGCTCTCATACACTTTTACCAGGATTTTTAAATACCAAAACATTTTGGATGATGCTCAGGAACTTGTTTTAATTTTATTTAAGAAGCTTCTGCCATATAATCAGAATTCAATGTCCAAAGTGAACAAATCCAGCTAAAAGACCATCATAAAGAATTCGACACCTACAAACCGTAAATATGCGTGCAAGTGTCACTCAAGAATCACTGGCTTGATGGTGTGTTGCTGCCTCCTCTTCTTTCCACAGTTGCCCCAAACAACTATGGATTCTGACTGTGGTAAAATATACTGTGAGATTTTCTTCTAAAATGCCACATTTTTAAAATTAAAATTAAGAACCTGAAACTAAACAGTAAGTAGCTCTCATGACCAGATCTTACTGTTCTCTATTCTTAATGTTGACCACCCTATATTCTTTTATATGGGAAAGAAAAACTTTTAAAAGATAAACTGTATTATAACACAGAGATGTGTCATTTAATAGATATCTAAGTGTTTCCATTTTCTACTATTTCTGACAACCAATGTGCAAAGATTATAAAAATTGAAGTGATTTCAGGTCTGCTATCCACTCTAAAATCTGTTTAATGATACATTTCTACTGGGGGAAAAAAAGACCACTAATGTTTTCGAATGATATTCGATTGCTTTTATTTTTTTTTTTAAATGGCATAGTTATTAGAAAAGCATGCAAAAGTAAAATGGCCAAAAAGGTATTATAATACATCAAATGTATCTGTATTATCACAGTTCTGGGTGGGATGTAAAAATGCAATTTAATATTTATACCGGTAGGAGAGAGCTACTTAGGAAGCCTGGGAATTATCCAGCCTGTGAGAGTCAGGGACAAGCCAGCCCTGTATCTGAGGTAAGATCTCTACCTGGAGGCTGACTACTGAAAGGAGAGTGAGTTCTTTTCATTCTCTATCACAGGTGATGATTTTATAACCTCCCAGTGTCTTACTTTCGGTGCTATAAATTCAGTGAATCATTGCAAAATCCTCTAGGGAAAGCTACATGCACACCATATATAAAGAGTCTTGCTACATTGTGCAGTTACTGGTTGAGATGCAGTCAAAATAGATGATATTGTGCAGACACCAGAACTTTTGTTTGGCATCCACTAACAGATATGCTTTCTATAACTTTGAA
The DNA here is from genome assembly GCA_902729485.2 of Mus minutoides. Taxonomy (NCBI): domain Eukaryota; kingdom Metazoa; phylum Chordata; class Mammalia; order Rodentia; family Muridae; genus Mus; species Mus minutoides. The sequence continues at coordinate 192,631 of LR750958.1, read as the reverse complement.
AGAGCAAAGTAAATGACTACCCAAAAGCTAAGATGGTAGGAAGTGTTCAGTTCAAGTGTAAAGATCTCTCAGATTTCTTATAATACAAGAAAAAAATGAAAATGTGTGCATTTCTGTGTGTCTGTGTGTGTGTCTGTGTGGTGAGAGAGAGAGACAGAGACAGAGAGATATAGAGACAGAAAGATTGATAGACAGAGAGACATAGAGACAGAAAGGCTGAGAGACAGAGTGGCAAAAAGACAGAAAGCATAAAGCAGGTGTCATGAAGTGGAAATTTCTGGTTTCTTCGGAGGCTCAGTTTTGTAATGTGATATTTTTTCTATAAACCATCTTATGAGAGCGTGTTTTGTGCTGAAGCAGATACATAGCAGGATGTTTTGCTGAGAACAAACTATTGGCGATTTTCTGGAAGCAGACTGGAAAAGGGCATGTGGTATTTTGCTAGAACCAACACTTGAGAGAATAGGTGATGTTTGGAAATGGTATAAATGTAACCCAACAGACAGTGGACAATGCTGTGTGGTATGTGTAAGCCTTAAGAGTCTTTGATGGTAATTGTGCTTTGCTGATGCTAGTCTTCTCTGATGATACTGTGTGCTATTCCAATGCCTTACTATTCTTTGCTGGTCATCATTGGGCTTTGCTAACCTAAAACTTTACTGACAATGGTGTATGGTATTCATTCACCTTGCTATTCTTCACTGGTCATCCTTTGTTATGATTTCCTAGAGAGAAACACCACCAAAGAAATTCTGGTGGTGTTTGGGGGACTTTTGTCTCTTTGGTAGACTCGGGCCAATTGGCAAACCCTTGCAGTTTCTTCTGGATTGAGCTGCCATTGCTGGTTTGTTAAAGGTGTTTGTGAGTGGGATTGAGCTGCCATTGCAGATGTGTGTGAAATGAACTGCTGATATCCTAACAATGTAGATCAGATTTGCTCCAAAGAACTATTTCTAAACAGTTCCACATCCTCCTTTGCCTATTAAACTTTCCTTTCCACTACCTCTGGTGGGTGCTGGGATAGAAGGGAGGTTAAAGCATTTTAGAACCCTTATTAAAAGCAAGTTTTGAAAAATATAAGCCTAAAAAGCTATTTTCTAAAAAAAAAAATTGTTTTTAATTCAATGAATTATCTTAGTACCCATATTACGGTTCAAACTCACCATGCCTGCAAACTAAACTTCAACTGTAAGTTTAAAAAAAAAAAAGAACTCAATAGTCTCATAGAAAACCAAAATATGGGTGATCAAGAATGAGTTGAGTAGATCTAATGAATATTAAAAAAATACATAAGTACTAGGTCCACTTTTGTAACTTTAATGGCCAGACACAAATATGCATAGATTCAGTATTGGTTTTATGTTCTCCTGATTCTTCTTTCATATAGAATTCATCTAGAGAGGTACCAGTTAATAAGATATATAATTTACTTCTATACTTGGCATAGTTTAAACCAAATGAATATAAACAGGTAGCTCTCGATAGTCATCGAAATAACCTTTAACCTTTGTCACATGCTCTGGGGCTAACTTGCTAAACATTCGGAACTCTCTGCTAATTTTTTGCCTCTAAAATTTACAAAAAATTCTGTGTCTTTGAATGTTTACTAAGTCAAACATGTCTGGTAGTATATTTTACATGTATTAAGATATGTTATTAGGCACTGCAGAGAGGGTCTAGATGTTAAAGTACTCTTGTTCTCACAGAAGACTGAATTTAGAGCCGAGCACCCCCATCAATCAGCTCAAAGCCATCTGTAGTCTAATTTCAGAAGTTGTAATCTTCTGGCTACCACCGCCACAACCCAATACACAAAAATATATCCATATAGGCCCACATTTAGACTCCCATACGCACAACCACACACACACACACACACACACACACACACACACACACCATTCATAGTTAATCTCATGAATAAAATAAAACAAATAATAAAATAAATAAATAAATGTGTTGTGAAAATTTAGGTAAAGTAAATTGAACACCTTTGTAGTTGATAAAAAAGTATAGAACATTTCAGAGGCACAGACACAGTACAATGAAACATGTTATAACAGAAATTTAATATGTACAATGAGCAAGCATTATTCATTATTCTTTTAAAAGTGCATGACATATTGTAGAATGCACATAATTGGGAAACTGGGACTGACTGGAAAATGATTCTCTCAGTCAACTTAACCAATGCTTGTATTAATTGACCTGTTTCTTTTTTTTTTTTTTTTTTTTTTTTTTTTCTGGTGGAATGCTTAATACTTCCTTTCTTAGTGTCAAATATATAGTATTTTCAAGTTGCAATCATCATCATGTTGTCAATTTTAAAGTCAAATGACACATTGGATAAACCAGTACTTTTTAGTGTTTCTGACCAATTTACAGTACTAAGTACATTATATTTCACAGTTGCATGAATTATAGGAAGAATTTCAAAGAGTTTGGAAGCTTACAGTGTGACAGGAATAAAAGACGGTAGTTAAGCATGTAAATCAAAAAGAATTTAATTTTCATTGTTTACTTACTCATAAGCCTCCAGGTTTAATCAAATCCATTATTTAAAGCATATTAAATACATTCATACATGCTTTTTTGCTTTTGAATAACTACCGCCTATAAGAATGTGTTGCCTTAGAATATTTACTCCCAAGGTAATCCTTCCAACGGAGAAGGTCACTGGGGAATTAAAATCTGAGCTTCTATTAGCCTAAACATGTTATCTATTTTTGCAGTATGTTGTATTTGTTGTGATCACTGTGACTACTCAGATAACAGGTCTCCATTTTTATGCTCTGCTTAAGCATCTATGTGTCACATTCCCCATAGAATGTTAGTGGTTGAACAATCAGATTTGAAAAAAAAAAAAAAAAGTCAGACTGTTCGACATAGTATTAATCGATATAAAATATTGCATTTGAACTTAGTGGTATAAATTCAGAGTACAGAGTATAAGGCAGAGGAAGCCACATTAGCTAGTGCTTATCTGGCCGAAGATTTACATCCGTGATTGGTCAAGCTGAATGCTAATATCACACAATCCTAAATTCCGTAGTAAGGTCATAGGAATTGCTTAAGCTGGCACCATTAGATAAGAAAAAGAATAATAAAAGTTCAGTTTAAGATAGGTCATCTTTGCTCCTGTTACTACAAGTTTTTCTTAATAGTCTTTGCAGAAGTTAGAGAAAACAACTTAGTAGTTCCTGCAACACTTTTTTTCCTCATGAGTCAGCTTCCAATAATGTATAGAAAGCCCCGTTCATTAGCCATGCACTTCTAAAGCCTTAACATAGTCACCACCAGAACACTATGAACACATCTTTTTTCCTTTTAAGTATCTAAAATCTCTTTTCATCATTCTCCCAAGAACAAATTATGTCAGTGGAGGAGAAGTCATGTTTCTTCTCATGTTTGGATAGGATTCTAAAGAGAAATCACGATAATACTAATTTGCTGGTTGAATATCTATCAAATATATTGTTTTGTTTTGGTTGCTCTGGCACTAAAAAGGTGATTTTTAAAAAATAAACTTTTAGAGTATAATTCTCTGAGAATCAGGAATTATATTGTCTTCCATTTTAGACTATTCATGATACATATGCATGTCTAATAGTCACTGTGGATTGGTGCCTCTATATAAATTTGTATCTTTATGGAAAATCATTTTAGGGAGTATTTTACATATTTGAAAGGTATCTTTAAAAATAGTCACTTTGATTTTGATATCAACATACATAATATTATACTTTGATAATTTTCTAGATGAATAATAGGTATTCGTCATATATACATGCACCTAAAATATCCATCAACTCATCCTAGATCCTCCCGTTAACCCCTCCCATTTCATACTAGGATTTTTTTTTTTTGAGACATGGTTTCTCTGTGTAGCCCTGGATGTCATAGAAATGTCACTGTAGACCACATTAGTCTCAAACTTGGTGCCTCTGTCTGCCGATTTCTGGAATTAAAGATGTATGCTACCTGTCTCTTGTGAGGTTATGCCAGTGCCTGGCAAATACAGAAGTAGATGCTGACAGTCATTTATCAGATAGAACACAGGATCCCCAATGGAGGAGCTATAGAAAGGACCCAAGGAGCTAAAGAGGTCTGAAACCCTGTAGGTGGAACAACAATATGAACCAACCAGTACCCCCAGAGCTAATGTCTCTAGATGCATATGTAGCAGAAGATGGCCTAGTCTACCATCATTGGGAAGAGAGCTCCAGTACAGGGGAATGCCAGGGCCAAGAAGTGGGAGTGGATGGATAGGGGAGCAGGGTGGGTGGGGGGGGTATAGGGGACTTTCAGGATAGCATTTTAAATGTAAATGAAGAAAATATCTAATAAAAAAAAGAAATGAAAAAAAAAAGATGTATGCTACCACATATGGCTCATATTTGTCCTATTTTAAAGACTCATTGAGTATAATTGATATTGCACATATGTGCATGAGTATAGGATCATACAATGCAAAGTAAGCTACCCATGTAATTCAGGGCACAAACCTGATAAAAAACTAGCTTGTTCTCTTCCAGCAGTCATCCTCTGTCAATAATTCATCATCATGGGGTAGAACCTTATGTGCACCTACACTCTTCATTGTGGCATGTTGAATGGCTTAATCTTGTGTAATTGGCAGTCTAGAAAATGTTTAGTGTCAAGTATTATCACTAGCAGGACATATGTATCACACACTGCTCCATTCAATGAACATCAAGAAATAACATTAAGGAACAACAGATAAAAAGATTATAAAAGTCAGAGATTGGGTGTTGTAAAGTAATGTCTTCTGAACATGACAGAGCCATTGCATTCATGCTTTTACAGAAAAAAAAATGTGTGTGTGTGTGTGTGTGTGTGTGTGTGTGTGTATTATATATATATATATATATATATATATATATATATATATATATCTCAACTGTTCATGAACAAACAGATCAATAACTTTTTTATGAATTACTATGTAGTTATATAATAGTAGATTACATATATTTTAATGAGATAGTTTCATGTTAGATTATCTTTGTTTATTTAGGATGTAAGCACATATTTTCCTCTTACACTAATCTTGATGCAACAATAGATCTACATAGAAAAGATAACCACAAAAATGATTTTCATTGCTTTGAACCCCAAAAGGGTTACAAACTGAGGAAGAGTAAATTGATTTTCTATATATTTTGAGAGTTACATTCATGTATGATATTTGAAATGACATTGTCTGAAATGAAATTCAATTTAGTTAATAGATTTAGTGTTATCAAATTACTGAGACTTTTGAATGACAGAGTTTGAGAGCAGTACTTAAAATTAAGTAAAATTCAATAGGATGACTTTAAAGATAGGTCTAAAATAGAATCACCTTCATTTAGTTTGCTATATTTTCTGCTTATGAAACAAATATATAAAGAAACTGGAGCAGAAAATCAGTGACATTAAATTTACTAGGATCAGAAAAAACAAGGTAAGCTAAAAATCTACCTTTGGCTTTTATATATGGCTGTTTCACAGGTTAGCAGAGGCACATGAAAATTATTTCTGATTTTAGGAAAAACTTCTACTCATATCTTCTATCATATCTTATACATATGTTAGATATTCTTAGATGGTTTAAATGCACATTAAGAAGAATATCATTAAAATATTTTCTTATGTGATATTTTCTTAAAGATGTCTGGTGTTGGCACATCATGCTTGAAGCAATTTAAATGAAAATATTAAATATTTTTACAATAACTAAACAAAATTATGATGTATATTTTCTTCTAAATAATTCTATTTTATCATGCAAAATAACTAGAATAATACGCTTGACTGAGTTAACATCTCTTCTGTTTTCATTAATTACTACTTTTTAAGGAGAGTTCAGAGAAATATTAGTGATGACTAGAAATTAATTGTTGAATACAGAATAATACAAATCCCTTCAGGTTTTTATCTTCATATACATTTTAGACAGAAATACTTATAACTATTTGTCATTGAATTATAAGGAAAATTTTCTGTACCTTCTATCGTAGATAATTTTTTTCTTCATTTGAGCACAACAGTGTACACCCACACAGGTTTCTATGTCATGGCAGTTACTACATTCCTGGGCTGTTTGATCCTAGACTAAAATGTTCCACAAAGTATTACAGTACAAATTACCAAAGACAACTGTAGCACCCCAGGGCATTGTATTTTAAAGAGTCCATTATAAGCAATTCTGATTATAGCTTGTAAGTTTTTTTGGATATGAATTTCTGAGGTATAATGTTATATGTATCCTAGTATACTTTATAAACACTTTATTTAGTTTGCAGTATCTTTTTCAAATATATATCTTCAATAATCAAGAACTCAATTATTTTATTGTAACTGTAATAAGCTTAATCTTTTTGTTTTGTTTTTTGTTTTTTGTTTTTTCAAGACAGGGTTTCTCTGTATAGCCCTGGCTGTCCTAAAACTCACTTTGTAGACTAGGCTGGCCTCGAACTCAGAAATCCACCTGCCTTTGCCTCCCAGGTTCTGGGATTAAAGGCGTGTGCCACCACCACCCAGCATAAGTTTACTCTTTATTCATTTTGTATACATACATTTTCCCACATCCAAGTTATTAAAAATATTGCTTAGCTTAAAATTCAAGAGGAGTGTATATGAATTGAAGAATTCTTTGTCTTATTATTATGTGTTTTATAACTATTAGGGAATAAAAGGTTTTTGTTTTTGTTTTGTTTTGTTTTTTAATCTATCAGTAAAAGCCAAAACCATAAAACCACTCCTTAAATCCACAAAAGCCTTTGCCAAGAGTACTTCAATATTTGACCAGCCCATATCATTGCACTGGAAGGCATTCAGGTATATATTAATATATACTTAGGAGTTCAACAACACTGTCTACAATATCCCAGGTAGACCCACTTAGGATTCTTCAACAATAATAGCAAGTTATTAGAAATATGAGTTTAGTCTTTTTGATATTTTTCATCATAGTATTCTTTATTATCAGGTAACAAAGTATGGGTGATTTCTCTACAAGTAAATATCTTTAGGAGTTGGAGAAATGACTCAAGCAGTCAAGTGCCTGTTACACACAATGATGACATGTCAATCTGTATATGAGTCACCAGTACCCACTTGAAAGGGAGTATCTGGGACTCTTGTGTTAGGAGAGGGCCCAGTGGGGAAGGAAATAAAGGAAACAGAGAAAAACCACATCATGGGTACTGACAGGGAAGGTATGATGGGAAAGTATGATCTCTTGAACTAATTAGTCAGACAGTCTAATGAGTAGGTAAGCCAAGCTTTCTCAAAACAAAACATTAATCATAAAAGAAGAATATTACCATCAACTCTCTGCTTCAATATGTACCTCCTTAGGTGTGTATATGCACACTATCATACATATCTACACATACATGCACACTAACAGAGAACAAAAAGTCTTTTGGATTAAAAATCTGGGTCTATATTCATTCAGTGATGATGCGCCTAACCCCCAAAAGACTGGAAACTCCAGGGAGTTTAGTGGTCAGGTTGGGTGGGGGTGCGGACATCCATGTGGAGCCAGGGTGGGGTGGAGAGGAGGTGTGGAATGTGGAGCAGACAGAGAGTGGATGGGGGGGTGGGAATGGCATATGGAGTGTAAAAAATAAATTGAAAATAAAATTATATTAAAATTAATTTTAAGTGGCTCATTATACTTAATAAATACTTCACCTAAACTCTTTATTATGAATTTTCTTTGAGGGATTTTTTCTTTGATTCTTCAGTTGGTGTCTTGACCCTTGTTTCGTTATATTTAGAACTGTGCAGTACAATGACGAATTAGCCAGCTTATGAGATTAGTCATTGAAAGAATGTATAAGCACCCTCAAATTCAGAGACAGTTATTTCTTTCTTTGTTCCAACTATATTTACAATGGCCCCATAGTATTTGCTGAGATATATTTTAAGTAAAAGTAATATCTTAAAAGGCATCCTAATAAGCATTCCTGTAAAACAGTCTAATTCTCAAAAAGTGATCTCTTTTAAAAATGCAATACATCCTAATTTAATTAAAAATGTTGATTTAATGCATTTGGAAGTGGCCTAATACTGTTAAAAGTGCCTTTACTGAGATACTCACTTCAAAAATACTCTTAAATTTGAATAATACAATGTACAAAATTATCTGTTTTAAGGATCAACATATCAATTCATAACTAAGTTAACATTTTCTTTGAAAAAAGTTCAGGAACTGTTCATTTCACCTCTGTACAAAAGCTGTGTTGTAATTGAATTGTAGAATACAGAAAAAAGAAGTATGAACAGTAATGGGTAACATTAAATTTCAGTTTTCAAACTAATTTTTAATGACTGCATAATTATTATTTTAATGAATGTTGGATTTATTAGAAATATTTAGTGTAGTTAAAGACAGTCCATAAATTTCTTCTCATAAGATACTTTCTTCAAAACTCAGGCGGGGGTAGGGGAGAGGGAACTTTCGGGATAACATTTGAAATGTAAATTAAGAAAATATCTAATAAAAAAAACTCATCCTTTTTGAAAAGTATGTAGAAAATATTGCTATTGTTAGTAACCAATTCGCTCTTATTAATACTCTGTATCATCTTATATAATACTCTTTAATAATCTTGCTGTGCATTGCCTCATTTACTGACGTTTGTAACTAGACTGAATGCAGCTTAAGTTAACTAATAGTACTATAAATCTGTTAATATCTGTATGCTATTTCATGTCCAATCTTTGATGAATAAAATTATCTATTAGCCATTTCTTCTGTTATGATCTTCTGGGGAGAGAAAATAGTAGAATTTTCTCTACATACTTATTCATAGGCCATAAAATGAATAACCAGGACTTTTGAAGTCTTGTTTGAAATATCAAGTATTATTGGCCCAAATAAACTTGTTGTACAAGAAGACACTGAGATTCATAATTAGACTATAAAGTTTCACATCTAAACTACTAATGATTTTTCTAAAGTACTGAAAGAAAAATTAAAAGAAAAGTGGAAAATTTCTGAAATAATGAGAATTAGTGTGCTTACACTTATCCCAATATTAGTCATTTTATTGAAGGAATGTCCTTGAGAATGAGAAGATATATAATATTTCAAGTCATCTGAAAATGTCCTCCTATAAATACATCGTAGCTTTATAGAGAGAAGACTTGCAAAAACAAATTCTGCATAAGAACACGAAAACACATAGTTAAAGAATGCTACATTCTATTTGCTTAACACAACCATTAAAATAGAAGGAGCCAGCAACAAGTCAGCACAAATGGTATATATATATATATATATACAAAATAAGAGGAGGCCTGGGGGCCCCGGGCAGTTTCCTTATTCCTTGGTCAGTCAGGCGTCAAGGTCTGCTACCTGTCCTATTCACTTATCCCTAGGTGAACATTCCTCTATCTCACTCTTCAGGAGGTGGCCAAGGGGCAGCCCTGGCTGGGGACACCTCTAGAGCTACTTTGCTAAAGCCACCAGGGTTGTGGGAGAGAAGGAATGGGGGAAGAAGTTCCCAAAACTGACCAGAGTGTCCACCAGGCCTTTATAGAGCAGAGCAGAGACTCTATAGTTTAAGAGATTTATTATAGAAATGCAGGGGAAAGAGAGAATGTACAAAAGAGAGAGACAGACAGACAGACAGAGAGAAAGAGAGAAGGCTAGAGAGAAAGAGAGAAAGAGAGAGGAGAGGAGAAGACAAAGAGAAAGGGAGAGAGAAGTGAGAGGTGGGAGAATAAAGGAATAAGAGAGCGAGGTGGGGGCTGAGCACCCCTTTTTATGGTCTTGACTGTTGCTAGGTAACTGGGGAGGAGTTTAGCCTGAAGGTCAGTAGCTTTGGTGATTGTTTACCTGACTACTGACCATGCTTCTCTTGTAGGGGCTGTGGGAGGTGGTACCATAGGAAGGGGCCAGAGTTCCAGGAGCATGAGCGAACACCTACCTTGTCATTTAGGTGAATTATAGCCATCTGGGTTCAGACTTCAGCTCGACTGGATACCAGTCTGCAATTCCATATATATAATCTAAAATAATAGAAGAGTTAACAAAAAAAAAAAAAAAAAAAACTTTCCTGTTTGAGAACATACAGCCTAGTTCCTTGGAGTAACTGAATATACAACCAGGGAATGGAACTCCAAGGAAACTGAATTGTTTTAGAAATTTGAAAATTGAAGGGCACTGGTCTATCATTGCATGATGTCCTAGAACACGTACGAGAGAGTATAAAATTTAACACCTTACGTGAATTGGGGTCAGACAAATCTCTTCTGACACTGATTCACCTGCTTAATCTTTGTGATTTCAATATCTGAAATTTCACATCATTACTTGGAAAATAGAAATCATGCAGATAACATCATTGCAATTTTGTGATAATGTTATTAGCAGAAAATATGTATCCATTATGTGATACTTCTATTGTCAATGCTTTCATTTCTTTCAATAAAAGCATATTTTAATGTTTTTGGTAATTTTAAAATTTTTACATTACAATATTCACATTATTTCTCATTCACTCCTCCAATATCCTCCCACAAAGTCTTAAATTCAACATATGTTCTGCAACTTTTTTAGACACACACACACATATACACAAATACATGACTTGCCCAACCTACTCAGTAATTTTTGTATTCACATGCATTTAGGACGGACTGCTTTAATTGGACAGTGTATGAGGGGGTTCTTCTTTGGAGAAAGCTGATTCCCTCTTGCATGGCAGCTTTTGATTGCCTGTAGTGCTTTATCTAAAGGTGCAAACTTGTCAAATAGTCACTATCGACATTGGTACATTGACTTGTATTCAGTCTTTATTTGGGTAAAACTATTACTGAATTCTCTCAGGTGCATCATCTCCATCACAACACGTTTTAGCAGCAGGTCCCCTGGTTCTCAACCTGTTAAAATCTTCCTAACTCCTCTTCCACAATATTCCTTCAAGTTTTAGTGTTAGGGTTGACAAACCGAAGGGTTGCCAAATGTAGAAAGACATCCCAGTGTTGCTTTTCCTTTGTATAATGACCAGCTGTATTCTTTGGTGTAATCACTGATGGCTGTGTTTTTTAAAGTATCTTTGTTGAGAAATATGAAATAACATTTATGTGAAGAGATAGAATAAATATTAGAACAAGGTCAGAAATTAAAATTTTGCAAGTCAGTCAGTCAAGTCATGCGTCATAGGATAACCACATATTTATTGTCATATTTTTTCTGTACTGAATTAGATGTTTATCATAATATTATTTTACCATATTAAAATTTATATTGTTTCTTATAAATAAAATATTAAATATTACCCAGATAAAAGTATTTTTGTAGGTGTGACAGGATGATTTCTTGAGATTGTTATACTTCACCTTAAGCTAATATTTAATGATTTAAGTAACATACATCAAATAGAGAAACATCACAATTACATGTTTTGATCAAAAGTTCCTTTACATAGTATCTATATATTTCTAGACAAAACTAATTGAAAAATCAGGAAACCTCTGAATTTGGAAAATATACCAATTACTCTCAATTTCCATTTTTCCGTTGTTGCTATACTGTATAAACTTTATATAGGTAATTTTAGGTGTGTGCTGATGCTGAAAATAAAATAAGCAATAATTTTAAAATTATTTTTAATATGAAAAATGATAACTACCTTTGAAAGAGACTTATATTTTTGAAGATGCCATTTTATAACTTTTTAGAAAAGTTATTTATAAAGCTCCAAAATCCAATGTGATCCTCAAAATTTATATCCTAGCATGAATGTTTGCTTGTGTTCTATATTTCCATGTTGTGGACATGTATCTTCTTTATTCCATATGCACTCCTAATGAATGAGAATTTTAATTCCACTTTGCTGGTATACATTCTTCACATCAAGGAAAAAGTCACTGTCAAATAAAACTTAGTTTACAATTGGTTGAGAAGGTGCATCAATTAAAGTTCAGTGGATCTCTTAGCTGGTACTCTCTTCTACATCTATGATGTTTCTCTACATTTAAAAAAAAGGGAGAATTAGCATATTATAATTCTATGGAAGCAAGATATACTTACCAAAAAAAATTTATAAGGAATGTCAAGGACATATTTACTCCCCTTTTTTCCCCTTATGCCTTAAGTATAACTAACTATTAAATGCACAAATTCAGTTTGAGTAAATATTCTTATTTTCTTTTAACTCGTACTCCAAGGCTCTGAATAACTAGTGAACTTCTTTGTGTCCTTCATCTTACTCATGAAAATTCTGATTCATCTGACAAAATGAGGTCTAGAATTCTTGCCTCAGAAAACATTATTTTTTAAACTTCCATCTCTCCATAAGATATACAAAGCATGACATGCTATTTCTATGGTCCTAGAAATGGAATATTTCTACAAATAACATTTCTTAAGACCTTCTATTTATTACTTATGCATCAGTCTTTTGCTAGTAGGTTCTGACTTCTTTAAGGGCAGATTTACTTGTTTCTTGCACATTTGTGACTAACAGTGTGACCTCAAAGTTATTGGTGAGAGCCAAGGGTAGTCTATCTGTGCTATATGCAATTTATATATAAAATATTTAACTGCTATACTAATTTACACAGTAATGGATATCGAAAATACTTGGAAGTTAGACATGTACCCTTTGTCTTCCTAGTTGCTTCTGAAATTACTTGCACCTAAGGGAAATTTTCTACTAAATGATTTTCTGAATAATCACTTTCCCAAAATGGATTTTCTCCACTTACTTTTCCCCTAGTAGTTCTAAAAAATGGAAAGTGCTATCTTATTAAGAACATCTTATTACTTTTATTTTTCTGACACAGAAATGCTTAGATATGTAATAGATAGGATCATTATCTTCTTTTGGGAAGCAATCTATATGTGAATTTTACCAGAGTCATTCTGGTTTTCCAAAAATGGAATTTGTTTTCTACAGGTTCTCAGAGAATGTGATATATAACATGGGGTGCATGTCAGAAGCAGTCCCCAGAGATAATTTTGATTTAGCATCCTACTGTTTCAAAAATATACCTGTATATTTTTAATGCACTCTTGGGATAATATACTAGTACAATTTGCCACTGGGAAAAATAATTTTCAGATGTCCTCATTAAAGGTTAAAATCAGCAACAGAGATTGAATTTGATAAAAATAAACTATTTTATTTAGTCTTTCATGTTTTCTAGTCCATAACTGAACTGTTTCCTTTGGAAGGGACTCACAGAAAGCACAAAGGAAAGTAAGAGAGGAAAATATTTCCTGTGCTTTCTTATTCTAAAACAATCATAATGGTTGGTATTCCTAAGGGATGTGGAGTGGAAAAGAACCACAGGAAACTCTTGTCCTATCTACAGTGCACACTTATCACATGGAGAGTGTTCTTTGGTTTACAGATGCCAATGTTTGCAGCTCTGTTTCTTAGGTGCACACTAACCAGAAAACTGCATTATTGTTGGACCAGGCCTGACTGGTGTGACCACAGTATTTTTGAAGTTAATTTGTATAAATTCTTCCACATATGTTGAAGTCGATGGAGAAAAGACCAGGAGGTCTCAGCATAACACAAAGAACTTCAGATCACTAAAGAATGCTGAGAGTGGGAGAGATTGTCTTCTCCAGGGAAAAACAGCACCATTGAATATCAATGACCAAATTATCAGAGAGAATATATACACACAAGCTTCAGACCAAGCAGGTTATATCAAGAAATAGATCTGTATGTAAACTTTTATATGCTCATGCAATAACAATCAGAAAAAGAGGCCATGAATGTAAGAAAGATAAAGTAGGATAATACAAGATGGTTCGGAGTGAGGAAAAAGAAGGAAGGAATTTAATAATTATATCCTCAAAATATGAAATAATAATTGTAACTTATGGGAAACTTTTCTCAATTATTAAGCATCCTGATATTTTCTAAAATTTGAAATATTTGTAGGTTAGTTATGCCCTAGCCTGGTTTTATCAGCGTAATGATAAGAATAGCACCTAAGTGAGAAAACGCTACAAGATTATGAAATAATCATGTGTTCATTAAAATAGTAGTTAGATTTACTTAGAATGGTTGAACTAAGATGATTTTTAAAAAGGTATGTCAGAGATTACAAAGAATGGGATTTTGATATACACAATTGCTAATATGTATGGAATACTCATAAATTTGAGTATAAGCTATATAAGTGATAATGAAATATTAACATGTATTTTTGTTATAACATACCATTCAGATATAGAAGCTTGATAGTCAGGAGAGGCACAAAGGGATATAATAAATCACTGCAATCACTGCACTTTCCAATCAGTTTGTACTTTTGCAATGAAGTTACAAGCATTCTAAGATACAATCATATTTAAAGCAAACAAACAATAAAACAGTAAAGAAATTCAGGTTGAAAACATCAGAAACAAACACAAGCAAATGTGATCAAATATGATTTTGAGAAACGTTAGATAGTATAACAATTTAAATGTTACACATAGAATCTACTTGTCTGAAATCAGCAATTGACACAAGCATTAACTTTTTGCTATACATTTCTCTTTTTTTAAGTATGTTGATGGTTGTGTTCTGTATATGTAAATAGAAGGAAACAGATACTAAAAAGCTAGAGAAAGAATTAAAGATTGACATGATAGATATAAATATAAAAAGTTTATATTGAAAGGCAAAGCCGTAGAGTCTGTTTTTTTTAATGATTCCAAGAACCATTTAGATTTTTAGTAATTATTTATAGACTGTATTATTACATATTAAAGGAGAATATGATAAGGTGTTTCTTGAGGGGTCTAAAAAAGATGGATTTATACTCTTATTTGATAATTTAAAAGGGCAACCTCTCGAAGATAAAATAAGCGACCTCAGTGCTTTAAGTCACACTGAAACTCCTTATGAGTGAGGTAACCCAATCACAAAAGGTAACCAAATTACTTGATATGCACTCACTGATAAGTGGATATTACCGCAAAACTTAGAATACCCAAGATAAAATTTGCAAAACACAAGAAAATCAAGAAGAAGAAAGACCAATGTGTGGATACTTCACTCCTCCTTAGAATAGGGAACAAAATACCCATGGAAGGAGTTACAGAGACAAAGTTTGGAGCTAAGATGAAAGAATGGACCATTCAGAGAGTACCCCACCTGTGGATCCATCCCATAACCAGCCACCAAATAAAGACACTATTGCACATTCCATCAAGATTTTGCTGAAAGGACTCTGATATAGGTGTCTCATGTGAGGCTATGCCACGGCCTGCCAAATACAGAAGTGGATGCTCATAGTCATCTATTGGATGGAACACACAGCCCACAGTGGAAGAGTTAAAGAAAGTACCCAAGGAGCTGAAGGGGACTGCAAACCTATAGGTGGAACAAAAATATGAAATAACCAGTATCCCCAGAGCTCATGTCTCTAGATGCATATGTAGCAGAAGATGGCCTAGTTGGCCATTATTAGGATGAGATGCTGCTTGGTCTTGCAAACTCTATGCCCCAGTACAAGGGAATGCCAGGGCCAAAATGTGGGAGTGGGTGGGTAGGGGAGCAGGGTTCAGGGAGGGCATAAAAGACTTTTGGGATAGCGTTTGAAATGTAAATAAAGAAAATACCTAATAAAAAATTGGAAAAAAAAATGAATGAGAATCATGGTGGATTGACCACATTCCAGTGAAGGTTACACATTCACAGGGATATGAACAGTACAAACTCTACCTGACGAGTTTAGAAATACATAGAAAGAGGGGGCCAATTTGGGTGAGTACCCAAATGGAGATAGATCTTGGAGCAGTAGAGGAGATGGGAGAATAAAATCAAAATATCCTACAAAGTCCTCAAGAAGGAGGAGGAAAAAATGTGCACTCATATGGGTCTAATGGAAGCAGACTTTGTCCAGCCTGATTTTCTTTCTAAGAGGAAGAGGGGTTTCAGTTTTCACATGATATTAAGTACATTTACCAATTAAACAGAATAACATTAATATAATTCAAAATCCCCCATCTTCTCCTTTTTTAATCAATTGGTAGCACTTGTATAGTACAGCTGCTTTCATCATCTAGCTGCACTTTTTCAGCTTATGTGCTGCTGATAATGATATGTGTATCCATATCCCAGCAATTTTTTTCTTAACTGCTTACCTGCTGAATACTGTTTTATCTATGATGAATGGAATAAAAAATAATAAGCATAGCCATACTAGGTAGAAGTTTACAGGATGCTAATCATTCAAACTAAATCCAAAAACGAACAATTTATTATCATTTTCCGCTAGTAAATAATATAGGAAAGGGAATAGAGAAGGATTTCTTGCTACAAAGAGAAAGGACTGTAAAAAGTTGCCAGGAGAGAGGAACTTTCCAATTCACAAATTGAAAGGAAAATATCTTCCATTCAAGAACTATGTCCAACTATACACGGTACTTCAACTGAAAGGTTTTTTGTTTGTTTGTTTGTTTGTTTGTTTTTTGTTTTTGTTTTTGTGAAAAGTGTTTTGGGTATTGTTCACCTTCACCGGCATACAAACAAGTTGGTTTCCTAACAGCATTTTATAACAAAGGTCATTTTGTTTCTCTTCCCCTTCTATCATTCTCCTCCATCCTTGGTTGTGTCCAACCACTGCCATCAAGCCCCTTTCTATTTTCCTGTCATGCTGAACTTTTGTCCTCTACTCTCTTTTTAAAATCTCCTATCTCTTCTTATATTTCAATATAGGCATTAAGTTATTTTGTTCAGCTGGTGTGACAAACTGATGGGTGACAAGAGACATCAGAAAGAGCAATTCATAGGAATATAAATGTTCTGAGATTCACACAGGATGGGTCAATATAGTGGTATAATCTTATTTTAGATGAAATTGGCCATTCTTGTGGATATATATATATATGTGTGTGTGTGTGTGTGTGTGTGTGTGTGTGTGTGTGTGTGTGCATGTGTGTATCAGTGTATTTTTTCTCAAAATTGGTTCTTTATCAGACTTGGTTTTCTTGATTGAGTGTTTATATTTGTTTTGCTTTTTTTGAGAGTAATTATTTTTCATACAATTTACTCTAATCACGTGTGAACGTAGCCCAGACTGAAACATTAGCCACACCAAGTATATACAGTCAGAGCAATTTTGTTTCATTACTAAACGGAATGAAATATTATCCTTTTGTAAGTCATTTCATCCATTCCTAGGAATTAAATATGCTTTTAGCATTGTAATTGCTGATCTTTGTTGTCAACTTCTTATTCAGTGTCAACTTCTTTAAATATTGAGACATGGACATTTAAAAAATATCTAAATATATAATTGCCAAATGTTAGAGAAGTAAAATGTTCATGAAGGTATTTTTATTATTTTAGTGAGGTAAATGATCTGATCAAAACAATGTAAATATATGATAGTTTACTTTGCCTAACAGTTATGTGCTGCTGATAATGATATGTGTATGCACATCCCAGAAGCACATAACTTTTATCAGCAGCATCTAACTGTATATGGTGTCATAATGGTGACAGGAGCCTGAGTTGGTACCCATATTATAGTGGCAGAATTCACAGATAAATACAGATGATGACTAAGGCTAAACTTAGTTTTACATTTTTATTTGGTCCAGGTGCAGTTAAATAGACAAACTTGCACACATTCAGGGCACTTTTATTCTCAGTTAAGTATTTTGGAAACACCACAGACAAGACAAGAGGTATGTTTCCATGGTAATCTATATACAGACAAGATGCCCATTATGATGAGCCATTATATAGTCCTTCAGTAGATAAATATGGAATCTGTAGAACATCATCATAATCAGATAGTCAACACAAATATGCCCAGGTTTCTCAAACTGATAGAGGGCAGAGGAACCTCCAGACATATTTACAAGGGAAAGAAGCCAGACTTCAGGTGTTTTTCTATATGCTTTCAACCATGTGATTTTTGAGAAAAGGCAAAACTATAGCAATGGTGCCATGAGCTACTTGTTAGGGATAAATGACTTCTCAGAGCACAGCATAAAATACAAGGGAAAGCATGATAGATTTGTAAAACTCCATGAAATGTATGGTGCAAGATGAACAGCAGTACAGACTAGACTGTTTTTTTTTGGGGGGGGGGTCGAGACAGGGTTTTTTTTGGGGGGGAGGTTTGAGACAGGGTTTCTCTGTGTAGCTTTGGCTGTCCTGGAGCTCACTCTGTAGACCAGGCTGGCCTCGAACTCAGAAATCCGCCTGCCTCTGCCTCCCGAGTGCTGGGATTAAAGGCGTGCGCCACCACGCCCGGCTCTAGACTGGTTTTTTGACTGCAAGTTTCTCCTGTGGGAAACTGACATAATAGTAGGCTGATGTAGGTAACTACAAGCATGAATTTCTATACTTTGTGATGACTTAGGATTCATCTAAATATAGCATCTTCTCTTTAGGAACAAATGTGGAACATCAGATTTGAGATACATGTGACTCATAAACCCAGAAAATGATTCATACAATATAAATCACCAAAACTATTTCATCAACATCTATAATGTTTCATAAACTAAATACAGAAGGGCATAAAACTTCTTAGAACAAAATATGAAGATACATGCACAGCACAACCTGGAAGCCCTTGAAAAGGAGTAGTAGTTATATATGAGTAATATTCCCCATTTTGTGTTCTATTGCAAGTTTGAAAATCAAAGAATGTGGGGAGTGGGCATCCCAATGTCAAAACTCTGACCCATAATTGTTCCTATCTGAAAGCATTACAGGGATGGAAATGGAAAGGAGCCTGAGGAAAAGAAGGTCCAGAGACAGGCCCAAAGTGGGAACCAGCTTAAGGGGAGGCCTCAAAGTCTGACACTATTACTGAGGCTATGCAGGGCTCACAAAAAGGAACCTAGCATGATCGCACTCCGGAAGACCCAACAAGCACCTGAAAGAGTCAGATGCAGATAGTTGTATCCAGTAAATGGGCAGAAGCATATGACCCCTGTTGATGAATTAGGGCATGTTGAAATAAGCTGAGGAGAAGGGTAGCCTTGTAGGAGGACCAACACTCTCAATTAATCTGGACCCCTAAGATCTATCAAACACTAGAACACCAAACAGGCAGCCTATACCAGTTGATATGAGGCCCCCAACACATATACTGCAGAGGACTGTCAGGTCTGTGTTCATTCAGAAAGAATGCATCTAACCCTCAGGAGACTGGAGGCCCCAGGAAGTTCAAAGGTCAGATGGGGTTTGTAGTGCAGATATCCACGTGGAGACAGGGTTGGGGAGAAGGTAAGGGATGTGGAACAGTGTGAGGGAGGATGAAGAGGGACAAAATCTGGAATCTTAAAAAAAAATAATTAATTAATCAAAAACAAACAAAAAACCTAACAGAATAAAGCTATCAAAATTGAGAGGAAAATTCAATAGATCTAATTGTAATGATTTCATAAAAAGAAGATATATGCTTTTAGATACACAGTGCCAGGAATAATGAGGACAGTATGTACACCGCAGCCAGAAAATAAAACTATTTTGAAGCAGTTATTGAGAAGTGAAATAAAAGAGATCTCTGCCCATGTTTATTCAACAAATGGACATCAGTCAATAAATCAGCACCTTAATACAGTTTTCATCAGTGGTCTGTATACATCTGCTCCTGTGTACCTTGTCAAAGACCTATATATTTTAGTTATATAATAAGTAAATTTAAACCTCATACAAAAAATTAAATCTTATAAACTGATAAATTGTAATTAAGTGGCTTCCCACTATTTAGGTAATATTTAGTCACTATGTTATTCTAAATTTTCAGGTATCTTTATGTTAGGGGAAACAAACTCGGTTTTTAGGATCTTTTCAGCTAACAAAGGACATGTTTGAGGCATGGATTTTTCCTTATTGTTACAGCACTAATACCCAACCGATATGTTAATTCTACCTTTAGATCTTCTGTAATATATCATTGGCTGATGTCTCACAATGGACTTGGGTTTTGTGTTTATTGATCATGTCAGAGTTGGGTTCAGCTTTTGTTACTATGAACATTATTAACATAACAATCTAACTTTGTTCAGAACAAGAATGTCCATAACAATTACCTGGAAATTCTCTATTGCAGAGTGGGCATTAATCAAGTTAAAGAAAACAAATAATTACAATAGATTCAGCTTCATGCACAAGATTTTATATATGTATAAAGTTATGCATAGCACATAGCCTTCCAAGGTGTAAATTTGGCAGTAAAGGAGAATGTAATTGGCTTTTATAGGTATTTCACTAATTACAATGAAGTTAAATATCATGTCTGCTTATCTCTTTTTTTTTTCATTGCTACTGTTTGGTTATTTTACAAGTTATTTGTCCATTTTATCTTTTATTTATAAATTTAGAAAATAATTAAGATGTGTTCTATTAATATATTGTTAGCTTTATACTTAAATTAGATGCATTTAAGTAATATTCATAGTCAAAATTATTAAGTATTTTATAAACATAATATAATTTTATTCAATAATATGTGCCCTGTAAAATTTTTAAAAAATGGTTCTTTTAAAATCTTCTTTCTTTCAATTATAGTTTTAAGACAGTAAATACTCGAACAGATACATATACATATTTCTTTGTGTGAGTGGAACACATCACTCTTCCCATAAAACATTCTCTAGCTTACTTTTTTGGAGATAAGGTTCCTCGCTAAACCTGAAACTGGCCAATTCAAGCAGACTGGTTGTCCATCATGGCAAGAATTCTCGCATCTTTGCTTTCCAAGCACTGGAGTCACAGGGCAACGGTTCCTCGTCTGTAGTTTGGCCGTGACCAAGGGATCAAACCTCTGGGCCTTAAGTTTAGTCAGCAGTCAGCAGAACTATGTCCACAGACTTGAGGTTTTTAATCTACTAACAAAGTTAATGTTTTATATGTTGACATTTGATTTTTTACCTACCTTACATGTTTATGTTTTGTGGCAGGTATCTGGTTTCATCATTTTCCACTGGAATAATAGTTTCCTATCAGAAATCACTTTCAATTTGAACAGGAGATGAAGGTAATAAATATTATAGCACTGCATAGTTTATGAATAACTTGAATAGAGTAGCTCAAAACACCAAACCCCAAATTATGAGGAAGATATTAAATAGTAATTTTTCTGACTTGAGTACTATAAGTTTTGTTCATCTGTTGATTCATAACATTATTACATAAAGATATAGAGGTAAAAAGATTTTATGAAGGTTTTTTAATTATTTGTCAATATTTTTAAATTTTAACATCTTTTTAAAATAAATAATGTCTTATAGTATTCCAAGGTAGTTAATATCCTGTGTGTGTGTGTGTGTGTGTGTGTGTGTGTGTATTTGTGATATATATATCACAAATTAATTTAATATATATTAAGGCTACTGAACCAGGATATAATTAGTATAATTTGTCAAGAGAAAAAAAATTCAAAAGATACAGAGCATATAGCGTGTGTTCCTTCTGAGAGATAATAATAAATAGTTGCTATATACATCACTAGAAAGTATACAATAATGATAGTGTGTTACTTATATGAAGTAATAAATTCTAGGAACAAGGTTAGGAAAAGCTTTCATTAACAAATAATATACTATATACATCTTTTTTTAACTAGTAATATTTCTTAGTTTTGTTTTAAGCTGTAAAATTTTGTTCATCTATTGATTCATGACATTATAACTCATAAAGATATACAGGTAAAAAGATTTAATGAAGGTTTTTCATTTATTTGTCAATATTATTAAATCTCAACATTTTTCATTTTTTATTAAATATTTCATTAATTTTTTTCATCTCAAATTTTTCATTAAATTTTATTTATTTGTGTATGTATTTATTTTAATCTCCAGATTTTACTCCCCTCCCAGTCCACACTCCTACTCTTCCATATCCCATACCTTTTCCTGCCCCCTGTCTCCATTAAGATGTTCCCTCCACCCACACTCCCACACCCACCCCACCAGACTTTAAACTCCCTGGGGCCTTCAGTATCTTGAAGGTTAGGTGTGTCTTCTCTGACTAAACTCAGATCCAACTGTCTTCTGCTGTATATGTGTTGGGGGCCTCATATAAGCTGGTGTATGTTGCCTGGTTGGTGGTCTAGTATCTGAGAGATTTCCGGGGTTCAGGTTAATGGTGAGTACTGGTTCTCCTACAGGGTTGCCTTCCTTCTCATCTTCTAGCTTTCTCCTAATTCAACCACAGGGGTGAGCAGCTTCTTTCCATTTATTAGGTGAAAATGTCTGCATCTGACTCTTTCAGCTCCTTGTTAGGTCTTTCAGAGTAGAGACATCTGCATCCCTTTCTATGAGCATTCCATAGCCTCAGTAATAGTGTCAGGTCTTGTGGCCTCCCTTTGAGCTGAATTCCAATTTGGGCCTGTCACTGGACCTTATTTTCCTCAGGCCATTCTCCATTTCTATCCCTGCAGTTCTTTCAGACAGGAACACTTATGCTTTTGACTGTGGGATGGCA
Organism: Mus minutoides; assembly: GCA_902729485.2. Classification (NCBI taxonomy): domain Eukaryota; kingdom Metazoa; phylum Chordata; class Mammalia; order Rodentia; family Muridae; genus Mus; species Mus minutoides. Next base: position 170,201 of record LR750958.1, on the reverse strand, counting down.
ACCTGTTGCTCACTTGATGCTCTGTCTTACTACTAGAGGTTGGTTCTACAAGTTCCCTTTCCCCACTGTAGAGCATTTCATCTAAGGTCCCTTTGAGTTTTGAGAGTCTCTCACCTCTCAGGTCTCTAGTGCATTATAGAGGGTCCCACAACCTCCTACCTCCTGATGTTGCATGTTTCCATTCTTTCTGCTGGCCCTTGGGGATTTCAGTTCTTTTCTTCCTTTTATTCCCCTCTCTGCCCTGCCCCCCCCAAGTCCTCTTTCCCTCCCAGATCCCTCCCTTCCCTCCTTCACTGTGATTGCTTTCTTCTTCCTCCCCAGTGGGACTGAGGTGTCCTCACTTGGGCCCTTCAGCTTGTTGAACTTCGTGAGTTCTGTGGGCTGTATCTTGGGTATTTGGCACTTTTTTTTTTGGGGGGGGTGATAATATCCACTTAATAACAACTACATACCATGCATGTTCTTTTGGGTCTATCACTCAGGACGGTATTTTCTAATTCCTTCAAAACTACAAAACTCATGATGTCCCTATTCTTAGTAGCTGAGTAGTAAGTAGTACATTGTTTAAATGAACCACATTTTCTGTATACATTCTTCTGTCATGGGACATCTGGGTGGTTTCCAGCTTCTGGCTATGACAAACAAGGCCACTAAGAATGTAGTGGAACATGTGTCCCTGTGGAATGGTGGGGCATCTTTTGGGTATATTCCAGAGAGTGGTAATGCTTATCTTCCAGTAGATCTATGTTTAATTTTCTGAAAAACCTCTTGATTGAATTCCAGAGTGGTTTTACCAGTTTGCAATCCCACCAGCAATGGAGGAGTGTTCCTCTTTCTCCACATCCTTGCCAACATATGTTGTTACCTGTGGATTTGAACTATTCTGATTGGTGAAAAGTGATATCTCAGGGTGATTTTGATTTGCATTTCTCAGATCACTAAGTACTGAATATTTCTTTAGGTATTTCTCAGCCATTAAAATTCCTCTGTTGTGAATACTTGGTTTAGATCTCTATTCCGTTTTTTGATTAGGTTGTTCCATTTTTTGGTGGTTAGCTTCTTGAGTTCTTTATATATTTTGGATATAAGCCCTCTATCAGATGTTTTCTGTAATTTGCCTGTTTGTCTTATTGACTGTCTTTTACATTACAGAAGCTTTCTCATTTCATGAGGTCCCATGTATCAACTCTTGATCTTAAGAGTGTGAGCCATCAGAAATCTTTTTGAGGAAATTTGCCCTGTGCCAATAAGTTCAAGGCTCTTTCCCACTTCCTCTTCATTAAATTAAAAAAAAAGTATATATGATAATACATTGAAGAAATTTTGTTAATGTAAGAAATTTTATTATACTATGCTTCATCGTACATGTAAGATAAGCTGAATGTATTAAGTGAAACACTGCCAAATTTTATTAATAGATGTTGCTTTATACATCAGTGAGTGTAACTTTATTCTCAAGAGCAGAGCACTATGTAACTGCTTTTCCAGGGTAAAGTAAATCAGCATCTAATGTCCATGTTTATCCATTTGTGTGGCACAGTGTAATGCCGCAGAGAAAAGCAGTTTATCTTGTTTATCACTTTGAAATTTAATATTAACTACTCCAAGAGCTCCTATGTGCATAAGGACATTATTTCCTGTTTTGAAATATCGATGTAAAAAGAATTACATTCATTGTCTACTCAGTACTTTGAACTAAAATGACCCATATATTATTGATTAGATACCTGTTTTTGGAAATAAATACATCTATTGTCCTTCTTAAATAATGATAAATATAATGATAATAGTTTAAAATGTATGAACTAATTTACTCATGTACTCCAATTACTTCAACTGAGTTAGGTTTAATTACACTTTACTATTATTAGCATAACACAATTATAGTTCATAACAAAGCAGGATGCTGACTCCCAACCAGTAGAATTTGTCAAGAGAATTTTATTGACATTGATTCTTTGTTGGAGATTTTGCCCAGAGCACTGTGAGAATTCTGAGAAGCAAAACATGAACTGACCTCACAGTTTAATTATATTCATGATGTCTGAAAATCAAGGCCTAATGGAACAAAATGAATATATATATATATATATGTATATATATATATATATATATATATACACACAACAAACAAACAAACAAACAGAAACATCCCTACAACCAATAAAACAGCTTCTAGTACACTTGCTGTTACATTGTTCCAGTTTTGGTGGAGTAGTCCAAGTATTGAACATTTGTCTCACATAGGATGAGTGCATTCTATAAGTTAATATTGTTTTGTTTAAATGTTTATATATATATATATATATATATATATATATATATATATATATATATATATATAGACACACACACACACACACATTTTTTTTTTTCTGAGACAGGGTTTCTCTGTGTAGACCTGGCTGTCCTGGTCTTCCCAAAAGATAGGGGGGAGTGAATCTTAGGGGATTCTTTGATGGTGAAATGGGAATGGCACAATATTTTGGGGTATCAGTACATAACTAAATAAATATAAAAGAGGATTATGTTACAAATGCAGAATCATGCCATGCAACTTAAAATAAAGAAGGAAAGTGTGTTTTTGTTTTTTGTTTGTTTTTAAAGCTCTGAGATTCAGACTCCCTGGATTAATGCTTATGATCGGAGTATGCCTGTTTTTCAAGTAGATAGAAAATATGTCTGGTTCAAATATAATGAAGAGTAATGTATTAGGGACTTACATGCAACATTCTTTGAAATAAGGTAGCCTTTTGTGACAAATATAAAACAAACAAACAAACAGAAACATCCCTACAACCAATAAAACAGCTTCTAGTACACTTGCTGTTACATTGTTCCAGTTTTGGTGGAGTAGTCCAAGTATTGAACATTTGTCTCACATAGGATGAGTGCATTCTATAAGTTAATATTGTTTTGTTTAAATGTTTAAAAACTTGTACTTTAAAGGGATTCCAAACTAGTTAGTTATCATAGTTTTCTGTCATTTGTTCCCAAATAGCTGGAAAAGTCAGCAGAGGTGGTTACCTTTCCTCAATTTTATTTAGAGGTTGTGCTATTGGTTCAATGGGCTGTCTACCTTGATCCTTAATTTCATTAGGTACCATAGGTTCACAATTAGGCACCTCCTGCTTGCTTACTTCCTTTGTCTCTTGTCTATCACACCTTTGTATTATCACAGCTAATTTTTCTTGTTGTACAGTTTTTTTTTCAACCTTGTTCAGAGGAAATATATAAAGATTGCAATTAAAATTAGGGAGAGATTTACTCTGGTGATCAAAATTGTAATAAATACTGGAGAGGCTTTTTCAAACAATATTATTATCCCCTAAACTCCTACCTTTGATGGTAAGGAATCGGAAATAGAGTTTTCAAATTTTAATGCAGGAAAAAATCTGTTTATATAATTAAAATTGTATTTTAGGGTTCCTTCTTTTGATTGCCTGTCTCCTGTGTCACTCTTTGTTCCAGGATCAAGGTTCCTGTGGATCCACATTCTCCTATGTCTCTCTGGGTAGCCAGCCAAATTGAAGAACTGATAACTTCCTCTGAAGAGTATGCCAGGTAAAATGTTCTATTGCCACTCTCTGTCAGATATCCTCAGCTTTCTGCAATGTTAGTGGGTTTGCTCCTTCTTCAGTCATCTTTGGTTTCAAAGTAAATAACTTTTATTCACCAGATATAATTATCTTTTCAGAGGCTTATAGCTAAATAAGCTCTCACTTTCTAGTTCTTTCTGACCTCTTGATGGCTGGTTTTCAACTCAGTTGGTTTTGCTCGTACTCTTCTCCATGCTGACTGATTGGTTCAGATTTCTCACATTTTCTCATTGAATTGCTCTGCTTGGTCTCAGGCTCAGGCTGGCCATTTGTTCTAATCTTTTGCTCTTTCATATTTCTCTGGTTTTACCAGTCTCTTCTGACCTGCATTGAACTTTGTGAACTCACAAGTGTACTGAACTCCCTTGCATTATGCTCATTGCACTAACTATTCTACTTCACTGAACTCTAATAAATGAGTAGAACTGACTCAGCTCCATTCTCTGAAATGCCCTCCAATTACATGTCACTTTCAAATATGGCATCTTCTTCTACAAACAAACCTTACCTACATTGTTTGAAATTAAAGGTGTGTTTGCACAGGTCTAAGAGGTCTTTGGATGTTATTCCTTTCCAGAGCAGCCATGTTGCTGGATTAAAATTCCTCTATAACTACGTGTACATATTTATTATTTCTCTCTCTCTCTCTCTTTCTCTCTCTCTCTCTGTCTGTGTGTGTGTCTGTGTGTGTGTATGTGTGTATATTTGTCTGTTTTTAGGTGTATGTGCAATGTATCACATGTGGAGATAATAGGACAATTTACAGGAGTCAGTTTTACTCTCCTTGTATGTATATTCAAGAGATCAAGGTAAAATGCAAGTCTAACATGGCTGCAGAAGGGATGGTGTGTTAGGGTTACAGTCCCTGAAACAGAGTCAGCAAGATGTGGGTCTCCGTTAGTACTGATGGTTGCTGTACACATAAAGCTTGTTGGCATGATAATGCACATATTTTATTTCATATTCCTCCTTCAGTGATTGTTCTCATTTCCAAGGCTATAGGCGAGTGTTCTTCTTGATTCCAAGAATTGAATCTCTTACTGGGGATCCTCAGTAAGAGAGTGATGCTTTAATCTTTAGGACAGCCTTTAAGGCTGTGGGAAAGAACTCTGCAAACATGAGTTCATGAACAAAAAAGTCAGTGTAAGAATTGTTCTTTAGAGGTTTTTCTCAACTATGAAAACTATAAGGATGCAATATGAATTGCGTGAGGGACTTCATGGATTTAAAAAGAACAGAGGCAGTTACACTAATGGCTCAGCTTATTCAGAAAGATAGCAAAGGAGATGCAATTTTGTAAATATAGGAAAGAGAAAAAGAAAGGTTAAAAACAAAACTCGAATAAATAGTTTTATAATGTTGGTGGTAAAATGATGGTCTCCTCCATGGAAGCCATCATCAACTAAATTTGAACTAGATATTGTCTTGCCTAAGGAGGTAGTTATATTTAAGATCTAAATAGAGGTTGGGGATGTACAGGGGGAAAGATGATGGCCTAAAGATATTTCTACTCTCTTAGATGGCTTAATATTTTCCATTAATAATTCTTGATGTTCCTAAGATAAAAAGTAAAAAAAATCCAAAATTAAAGAATATAATGATGCAGCTAAGAGTTATAAAAGTGAACTTCAATTCTGTAAAGTACATAAGACTTACAAAAAAAAAAAAAAAAAAAAAAAAGCTTGTTTGGTTCATTTGCCTGAAATGTGCCCTGTATTTCAGTTTCTATTTCTAAGACTCAAGGTGTTCCCATCTGCCTGCAAAACTCAGAATGTCCTCATTCTTAATAGCTGAGTAGTATTCCATTGTGTAAATGAGTCACATTTTCCGTATCCATTCTTCTGGGTTGTTTCCAGCTTCTGGCTATCACAAAGAAGGCCTCTATGGTCCCTCCCTTTATGTCCTGAGAGTCTCTAACCTCCCAGGTTACTGATGCATTCTGGAGGGTACGCCCAATCTCCTACCTCCCAAGGCTGCCTGTTTACATTCTTTCTGCTGGCCTTCAGGACTTCAGTTCTTTTCCCTCACCCAATACCAGAGCAGGTTCCCTTCTCCTGAGCATAGTGGAACATGTGCTTCTGTGGCATGGTATGGCATCTTTTTGGTATATTCTCAAGAGTAATACTGCTGGGTCTACAGGTAGAAATATTTCCAATTTTCTGAGGTATCTCGAGATTGATTTCCAGGGTGGTTGTACCAGTTTGCCATCCCACCAGCAATGGATGAGTGTTCTAGACCCAAAAGGACATGCATGGCATGTACTCACTAATAAGTGGATATTAGCCAATAAAAAAAACAAGTATACTATACACAAGATAAAGTTCACACAACTCAAAAAGTTCAACAAGTTGTAGGGCCCAAGTGTGGATGCCTCAGTCCCACTTGGGAGGAAGAAAAAATCAATCACAATTGTAGAGGGAGGGAGAAGGGAGCATGATCTGTTATTGGGTGAGGGAAAAGGATTGAAGACCCGAAAGACAGTAGAAAGAATGTAAACAGGCAGCCTTGGGAGGTAGGAGGTTGGGGGTACCCTCCAGAATGTACCAGAGACCTGGGAGGTTAGAGACTTTCAGGACTTAAAGGGAGGGACATTATATCAAATGTCTGACAGTAGGGAGGAGGAACTTATAGAGCCCACCTCCAACATAGGGCATCAAACATAGAGGGTTGCTATCCCATAGTCTGACCCATAATTGGTCCTGTCTGAAAGAACTACAAAGATGGACATGGAGAAGAGCCTGCAGAAAAGAAGGGCCAGTGTCAGGTGCAAGGTGGGAAATGGCTTAGGGGAGGTTCCAAGGGCAGACACTTGTGGGATTGCTTCCAGCTTCTCTCCATTTATTTTGATGATGGCTACTGGTTTGCTGTAGATTGCTTTTATCATGTTTAGGTAAGGGCCTTGAATTCCTGATCTTTCCAAGACTTTTATCATGAATGGGTGTTGGATTTTGTCAAATGCTTTCTCAGTATCTAACGATCTAATCATGTGGTTCTTGTATTTGAGTTTATTTATATTGTGGATAACGTTGATGGATTTCTGTATATTAAACCATCTCTGCATTCCTTGGATGAAACCTACTTGGTCATGATGGATGATCGTTTTGATGTGTTCTTGGATTTGTTTAGAAAGAATTTTATTGAGTATTTTTGCATTGATATTCATAAGGGAAAGTGGTCTGAAGTTCTCAGTCTTTGTTCGGTCTTTATGTGGTTTAGGTATCAGAATAATTGTGGCTTCATAGAATGAATTGGGAAGAGTACCTTCACTTTCTATTTTGTTGAAAAGTTTGAGAAGGACTGGAATTAGGTCTTCTTTGAAGGTCTAATAGAACTCTGCACTAAAGCTATCTGGTACTGGGCTTTTTTTTTTTTTTAGTTTGGAGACTATCAATGACTGCTTCTATTTCTTTAGGGGATATAGGAGTATTTAGGTCATTAATCTGATCCTGATTTAACTTTGGTACTTGGTATCTGTCTAGAAATTTGTCCATTCCATCCAGATTTTCCAGTTTTGTTGAATATAACCTTTTGTAGAAGGATCTCATGGGGTGTTTTAGATTTCTTCAGGATCTGTTGTTATGTCTCCCTTTTCATTTCTGATTTTGTTACTTAGGATACTGTCCCTGTGTCTTCTAGGGAGTCTGGCTAAGGGTTTATCTATCTTGTTGATTTTCTCAAAGAACCAGCTCCTGGCTGGGTTGTTTTTTGCATAGTTCTTTTTGTTTTCACTTGGTTGATTTCACCCCTGAGTTTAATTATTTCCTGTTGTCTACTCCTCTTGGGTGAATTTGCTTCCTTTTGTTTTAGGTGTGCTGTCAAGCTGCTAGTTTATGCTCTCTCCAGTTTCTTTTTGGAGGCACTGAGAGCTATGAGTTTTGCTCTTAGGAATGCTTTCATTGTGTCCCATAAGTGTGGGCATGTTGTGGCTTCATTTTCATTAAACTCTAAAAAGTCTTTAATCTTTAATTTCTTTTTTTATTTCTTCCTTGACCAAGGGATCATTGAGTAGAGTGTTGTTCAGTTTCCAGGTTAATGTTGGCTTTCGGTTATTTATGTTGTTATTGAATATCAGCCTTAGTCCATGGTGATCTGATAGGATGCATGAGACAATTTCAATATTTTTGTTTCTGTTGAGGCCTGTTTTGTGGCCAATTATATGGTCAATTTTAAGGAGGTCAAGTTTATACAAATTGGAAAGGAAGAAGTCAAAGTATCACTTTATGCAGATGATAGTATACATATAAATGACCTTAAAAATTCCACCAGAGAACTCCTAAACTTGACAAACAACTTCAGTAAAGTAGCTGGATATAAAATTAACTCAAACAAATCAATCGCCTTTCTCTACACAAAGGATAATTGGGCTAAGGAAGAAATTAGGGAAACAATACCCTTCACAATAGTCACAAAGAATATAAAATATCTTGGTGTGACTCTAACTAAGGAAGTGAAAAAAATGTATGATAAGAACTTCAAGTCTCTGAAGAAAGAAATCCAAGAAGATCTCAGAAGATGGAAGGGTCTCCCATGCTCATAGATTGGCATGATCAATATAGTCAAAATGGCTATCCTGCTGAAAGAAATCTACAGATTTAATGAAATACCCATCAAAATTCCAACTCAATTCTTCACTGAGTTAGAAAGGGCAATTTGCAAATTCATCTGGAATAATACAAAACCTAGGATAGCAAAAACTATTCTCAACAATAAAAGAACCTCTGGTGGAATCACCATGCCTGACCTCAAGCTGTACTACAGAACAATTGTAATAAAAACTGCATGGTATTGGTACAGTGACAGATAGGTAGATCAATGGAATAGAATTGAAGACCCAGAAATGAACCCACACACCTATGGTTATCTGATCTTTGACAAGGGAGCTAAAACTATCCAGTGGAAATAAGACAGCATTTTCAACAAATGGTGTTGGCACAACTGGTTGTTATCATGTAGAAGAATGGGAATTGATCCATTCTTATCTCCTTTTACTAAGGTCAAGTCTAAGTGTTTCAAAGAACTCTGCATAAAACCAGAGACACTGAAACTTGTAGAGGATAAAGGGGGGGAGCCTCGAAAATATGGGCACTGGGGAAAAATTCCTGAATAGAACAGCAATGGCTTGTGCTATAAGATCAAGAATTAACAAATGGGACCTCATAAAATTGCAAAGCTTCAGTAAGGCAAATGATACTGTCAATAGGACAAAAAGGCCACCAACAGATTGAGAAAGGATCTTTACCAATCCTAAATCAGATAGGGGACTAATATCCAATATATATAAAGAACTCAAGAAGGTGAACTCCAGAAAATCAAATAAACCCATTAAAAATGGGGCACAGAGCTAAACAAAGAATTCTCAACTGAGGAATACTGACTGGCTGAAAAGCACCTGAAAAAATGTTCAACATCCTTAATCATCAGGGAAATGCAAACCAAGGGCTGACACTATTACTGTGGCTATGGAGTGCTCCCAAAAGGGGACCTATCATGACTGCCCTCCAGAAGACCCAACATGCAGCTGAAAGAATCAGATGTAAGCCTTTAATCCCAGTACTAAGGAGACAGAGGCAGGTGGATTTCTGAGTTTGAGGCCAGCCTGTTCTACAGGACAGCCAAGGATATACAGAGAAACCCTGTCTCAAAACAATAACAACAACAACAACACACACACACACACACACACACACACACACACACACACACACAAATTAAATAAAAGAGTCAGATGCAGATATTTCCACCCAACCAATGGACAGAAGCTTCTGATTCCTGTGGTTGAATTAAGGAAAGGGAAAAAGAAGCTGAGGAGGAGGGTGACCCTCTCGGAGGAAGACAAATCTCAATTAATCTGGACCCTGAGATTTCTCAAACACTGGACCACCAAACAGGCACCATACACCAGCTGATGTGAGGCCCCCAACACATATACAGCAGAGGACTGCCAGGTATGTGTTCAATAAGAGATGATACACTTAACCCTCAAGATACTGGAGGCCCCAGGGTGTTTAGAGGTCAGGTGAAGATGTGAGGATGTCCTAATGTAGACAAGGAGTGGAAGAAGTATGGAATATGCAACAGTTGGAGGGTGGAGTAGGGGCATGGAATAAAATATAGAGAATTTTTTTTTAAGAGTAAAAGTGTTTAGGTCATTAAATCCCTGCGGCACGCCTCCCTCGACCAGCAAGAAAGTCACGCCACCACCAGCAAGAAAGTCAACTTTATTCAGGAGCACCTTGATAGTAGATTCCCAGGACCCTGGACAGCAGCAGATCTGCGGCTTTTATACTCTCCCAGGGAAGGGGAGGGTGTCGTAGTGGATGCAGATTGGTGCACCAAGATACACCTCATTAACATGTGGCCCGTTCATTGGTGCCACAAGCCACTCTCATTAGCGTATTGCCTGTTCATTGGAGCCACAAGCCACACCTCATTAGCATATTGCCCGTTTGGGAGGGGCTATTGCTTGAGGAGGGCCTGAAGAGAGAGCTGCGCATGCGCACTAGGTTCTCCTCCATGGCAGCCTGCTGGTCCTGCGCCATCTTGTAACTGGGCAGAACCGCAGGCTCCCTGAGCCGGAGGCCTTCCCACAGCCCGGAAGGCCTTCCCACAGCCTGGACAGCCTTCCTGGCTAGAGCCTGGACGGCCTCCTCTGCTGGAGCCCGGTCAGCCTCTTGCCGGCCAGGGAGCCCAGGCAGCCTCTTGCCGGCCACCGAAGCTCGGGCTGGGGCTTCGGGGCCTACCGGAGCACGGGCGGCTTCCTACATCTCCCCCTTCTTTATTAATTAAATATGAAGTCCTACAAATCTGGTCAGTGAACACCCTGGCCTGGGGGAGCAGCCTTTGACAAGTGACTGATAGGAAATTGGGCTACCATCAGTCACGACCACCAGTCTGTCTCTGCAGAGATATGGAGTAGGAGGAGATGCCACTAGCACATTGCTGGTGGACTTGGCTCTAACAGAGGTCAAATCTTTTTATGCAATCGTGAGACATTGTAATGAATTTTCAACCTAGTCGTTGATAGGTGTACTTTAGCATACCTGGCTCAGTTATCAGGGGGAGGATAAAATCCCCTGCACTGTATTGTGACACTCTGTCAGCAAAATTAAGTTTCCTTACTCTGTCATCCTTTGAGGTGGTATAGTGGGAGTCATTAGTATCGGCAAACCAGTCTGCTAGGAAATCATTAAAGACTTTTAAGAAGGGCCAACCAGAACTCGGGCGAAATGCCCTCATCTATGGGCATCAGGGCTTGAAAAACGGCAGCCTTCTGCCAAGCCTGAGTGCGTCCCATACAACATAATAGCCAGAGGCAAAGTACACAACCTGAAAACACCAGACACCCCAAAGTAGCATCCTAGCCCATTCTTTAGAAAAGGAAAAGGCATTGGACAGCCAAGAGGTGACGTCTCTCAAGGTGACAGGGTCGACTCTGGTGCCAATCAGGATGGAAATCTGGATAAGGAGCTTCTGGAACAGTCGTTCTGCCTCTGCAGTCCAATTCCCTTGAAGGTACTCCAACAACTCCCTGCTATAATTAAAGTTTTCTGACATATCAGCAGTTAGTGGGGTAATACACAAATTCTTAAAATGGGAAACACAGGAAAATTGAATCAACCGAAATAGATCTTCCTTTTTTTTTTTTCTTTTTTTTTCTCTATGTACTGGAATAGGGACTGGCCAAGTGCAGGTGACAGCCCATAATTCTAACATATTATTCATTTGTAAATTCATCAGGAGTATCAATAGATGTAGGTGTTTCTTCATTATCCTTTTTCTCTGCTGCATCTTCCAAGGGATGGGGCACTCTTCATATCAGTCTCTCAGGTATCCAAATTGGTTCTTTGTCCCTAGGAAAAACACAAACCACTCCCCGGGACTGTGAAATAACTAGGTCTGGACCTAGCCATGACCCGGCTTAAACAGAGATAGTAATGGAAAGGTTTTAATTCATAATTTGGCATCTTCAGGTAACATGGAACCCAATTAATGTCACCTAATAATCTTTGGAAATCATTTAAAGTCCTCAAATTATCCTTCCTAAACTCTACCTTTTTTGGCACTATCTGTTTTGTTCCTACTTTGGCTCCTAAATAATCTTAAAAAGCTATAGATATTAATCTTAACATCCTGTCCAGGTGAACAGCCACTCTCTTTCAGTTCTGCATTGAGCTGTCCACCTAGGTTGAGGAGGTGCTGCTTCACTTGTGGTATGCCCATATTTGGAATAAGCCACAGGACTCCATCCTGATACCAAAGAAACCATTTTATGCATCCCACATGTACTCTTTTTATAGGAGAACAAAAGCTACCCTTCAAAGATATATTAAACAAAAGATTCCTTTTACATAACTGTGGATGGCAATTGCAAAGATTTACTGGTTCCAAAAGTCCTAAGAAAAACCATAGCATCCATACTAGTTTCACACCTGCTTTCAATGTGCCCTGATTCCAGGCAAAATCTAGGTCTCTGCCAAGTTTGTCCTAGCAGGGAACAGTACGATTCCCTGATACTGCAAACCAAGGGGCCACGGTATCACACTCCTTCAAAAACCTTTCAAGGATGGATTTTTAATTTTTAAAATTTTTGATACAAGCAATTCCTGAAGAGCCAAAAAATTGGATGCGAATGAAAAGCACCCATGATTACTTTCTCCTTTTCTAACTGCACTCCTTTTCTTTATTGTCTCTTACCAGAGAACTTTCTCTTGTCCCATTTACCTGGGAACTTTATTCTTCAGAAAGTGGTAAATCCCCCTTTCTTGTTCCCCTTAATTTTAAGAGTAGGTTCTAGCCTCCCTTTTGCTGTTTTGTCTTTACCATTCTGCTTTACTGCTTCTAACAGTGTTTGGAGGGCCATTAAGAAAACTAAAATGGCCACCCCAATCCAAAATGGATCAATAGAGGGAAGCATCCTCTCTAAAATATTCCAGGAAGCTTACCGGTACCGCCATTCCATAGCTGATGAGTTCTGATCCCACGAAGATAATCTTCAGTTCCTGAAGAGCTCAGATCCCACGAAGATCTTCTTCAGTTCCTGAAGAGTTCAGATCCCACGAAGATCTTCAGTTCCTGAAGAGTTCAGATCCCACGAAGATCTTCTTTGGTTCCTGAAGAGTTCAGTTCCCACGAAGATCTTCTTCGATTCCTGAAGAGTTCAGTTCCCACAAAGATCTTCTTCAGTTCCTGAAGAGTTCAGATCATCTTCGGTTCCCGGGTTCTCAGCACCACTTGCAGTGCGCCTCCCTCGACCAGCAAGAAAGTCACACCACTACCGGAATCTTCTCAGTCAGCTTTATTCAGGAGCACCTTGATAGTAGATTCCCAGGACCCTGGACAGCAGCAGAGCTGCGGCTTTTATACTCTCCCAGGGAAGGGGAGGGTGTCGTAGTGGATGCAGACTGGTGCACCAAGATACACCTCATTAGCATGTGGCCCGTTCATTGGTGCCACAAGCCACACCTATTAGCATATTGCCCGTTCATTCGAGCCACAAGCCACACCTCATTAGCATATTGCCCATTCGGGAGGGGCTATTGCTTGAGGAGGGCCTGAAGATAGAGCTGCAAAGCCTCCTCCCTGGCAGCCTGCTGGTCCTGTGCCATCTTGTAATGGGGCAGAGCCGCAGGCTACCGGAGCCGGACGGCCTTCCCAGAGCCCGGACAACCTCTTCCCAGCCGGGGAGCCTGGACGGCCTCTGGACGGCCTCTTGCCGGCCGCCGGAGCCTGGGCGGCTTCTTGCCGGCCGCCAGAGCTCGGGCGGCTTCCTACAAATCCTGATTCATTCAATGATCTGAAGGGTTCCTGGTCTTGGGGTACATTATTAAACTTGTTTACAATACCTAAGGACTTAGCTTATGCAAATAAAGAACTGGACATTCATCTACTTTAAAGAGCTACCTGGAGCCAACCACAGAGCTGTCAGCCTTCATCCATCCCTGAATCCTAGTCATTCTTCTGACACTCCCACACACCCCTTCCTTAAGGCCCTCTCTCAAGCTGAGGCAGGAACGCTGAAGGAAATATCATTACCATTAATTATTTTGAAAGTTCAAATTTATCTATTGTATGTACTAACATATGACTTATTCATGGTCCTATAAATTGTTAGGTTTTACTGTTTTGATCAATCTCAATATCATATTATTATAAACTGCATACCCAAGCACGTTTTAATATATTTAGAAATACTACTAACTTCTTCACAGAAATAGAACAAAATCTTCTTAAATTTGTATGGCTGTACAGATCACTCAAAATATTTAAGAAAATACTGACCTAAAAATACAATGCTGGTGGCATTGCTATGTCAGATTTCAAGGCATATTACAGAGACATAGTAATTTTTACTATAACAAGGTATTGGCATAAAACTAGACTTAGAAATCAATGGAGAAAATATAAGATCCAAACATAGGTACACACAACTGCAGATACGTATTTAACATAAATGACAAACACGTTCAGTGAAGAAAAAGAAGCATATTCAACAATATAATGAAATTAGACCAATAACTATCTCTCTAAGTTACCTCCAAATAAATTAAGAACCTCAATATGAAACTTCTAAAGTAAAAAATAAGCAATACATTACACGATATTAGGACTATAAAAAGATGTTCAGTAACTAAATCTACTTGCTTAATTTCTGAGCATGATTCCAATTACATTCTTCTGATTGCCAATAGGACCTCATAAAACTAAATATCTTCTGTACTGCAATGGAAACAATCCACAGAGTGAAGAGAAAGCTCACAGACGGTGAGACTACCTTTATTAGCACTATATTTGATAGCTCATAGCTGTTTATCTATCTATCTATGTATCTTTCTATCTATGTACCTATGTATCTATCTATGTATCTATCTATCTATGTATCTATCTATCTATCTATCTATCTATCTATCTATCTATCTATCTATCTATCAAATTACACCAAGAACATATAAAGAATTTAAAAAGTAAGCCAAAGGGGGAAAAAAAATCAAGTTTAAGAGGAGTACCGATTTGAACAGAGTCCTGAAATGTACAACAATATTAAGATGATTAAGAAATATTTTAGAAGTATTCCACACCTTAGAAATTAGAGAAATGCAAGTTAATCTTAACCCCAAACAGATTTTCTAATAACTAGAAAATAAGTTCCAACAAATGCTGGTGAGATTGTGGACCAAGAGCTTCATTCATTCCCTGTTAGTGAGATTGTAAAGTGGTACAGTCACTATGCTAATAGATGTGGAGAAATAACAAGGTCTAAGTTTAAATATACCACAGGACCAAGCCATACCATTTCTTGTCATATCTCCAAAGAATTCAATATCCTACTCTCTATATTCTACTCAGCCATGTTCATTGCCTCTATTGACAAAGCTGGGACATGGAAACAAGCCAGATGCCTTTCAGTTGATAAATAATAATGAAAATGTGATACATATATATACAATAAAAACACTCTTCAGTGATATAAAAAAAGCAAAAGCAAAATGAAACTATAAAATTTACAAATATATAGGCTGAGCTCAAAGTATATATTGAGTTCTCCCAGAAAGACACAGAAAGACAAGTGACACTTATTGTCTTTTATTGCTAGATATAGATCAGAACTCTAAACATGAGTCATAACCTAATGTCATAACTCAAACCAGCAAAATATACAAAGTCCATATGGAAAGAGAAATAGGAACCCTGGAAATGTTCAGTTCTGTAGGAGAAGAAATATAATAACACAAATTGTTTTAAATCCATAGGAAAGCATATGCTTTTATATTTACATAAATGTATACATATAATATTTATAAATGTCATGTATACATACATATTTACAGTTTAGTGAAATTATGTCATTGGGGTGATAATGCTCCCCTACATGTGATATATACAATCTAATAAAATCTCCAGTGTCAGAATTGAGACACTTCCTTTAGATTTGTTGGTAACATATTTTCAAGAAACATCCATAAAATACAAGCTATGTTCTTGTTCTTGATTCTTTCCCAGAAATTTAAGATACCACAACACTGTTGAACAAATCACACACCTCAAATAGAGAACTTGGAATGAAACAGGAAGTAACCTGGAAACCTTGCCCTGAAAATAAATCTGCTAGTGTCTGAAGATGTTATGCAAGCTGTCAAGTGAGAAGATCAGCCGAAATTGGTACCTAGCTGCAAAGCTTGTGAACCATAAGAGTGGCACAAATTCCAAGATATTCTCAAGGGTATAATAGTGACTCATGCTTTAGGGAATACTCACAATAGTCTAGATGATGTTAGTATATACTCAAGGGTAAGGTTTTATGCCCATTACTGGAACTAAGTCTCTACATTTGGAAGATGATGGACCTGCCCAGACTTGATATGAGAGTTTGTGCATACTCATAATTTGTTATGCCATGTTTGAGTGATATTCCCAGGAGACCTGCTTGCTTTTTTTTCTCTCTCTCTAACTATACCCTACTCCTTTTCTCTTTCTATCTCTATCTATCTTCCTCTTTCTCTTTAATATAAATGGAGAAAGAAGGGATATAGGGGAGACAGGAGGCAGGGGAGGGACTGGGAGGAATAAACAGGAAAAACTGCGATCAGAGAATAATACATGAGAAAAGAAAAACCCAACCACTGACACTTACTTTCTTTGAACAGTATGATTTCTAACTGTATTCCAAATATATAGCCTTCTACTCACAGATAAGTGTAGTTCTCTGTTAGGAGCCGTGGGCTCCATCCCCAAGCCAAGCCGCTACGCGTCCCGAACGGGAGCGGCTAGTGACGATTGTAAACAACTCAGTACGCAGGCGTGGTGACGTAATCACATTAGTCACCGCCCAGGCCCGGGGCATATGAGAGTAGCAACCAATCCAAGACGACACGCGTTACGCTGACGTATATGTGAACGTGGGTATTTCTGGGGACGCTTTCCCACTCTCGCTTTTTTTTCCACACTTCTTCACATGGATCAATAAAGGTTATTTGCAGGAGAACTCTGGCCCCATTTTCTCTCTCCTAGGTAGGGCGGGAAAGTGGGAGTTTCTCACAGCGGCGTTTCACAGTTCTCCTTTCTCATAAGAAAGTTCGTTTTACTTGCTGCTGGTTTTCATATGTTTGTTTGCTTGTTTGTTCGTTGTTACCAGACAGGTAGAGTACTTAAAAGAAATTAACAACTTGTCAAAATACAGAGAACAAAAAAAAATCACTGAAGTGCTCAATCCACAATAAATATTATATAACTCATAATTGTAAAGTTCAGGAAACATAATGAGAAACAGCAGAGAAAATTGTAAGAGATAGAAGATAGGGATTTCTTCTAAGAACAAATTAAAGCTACACCCATGAAATGATAACAGTAATAATAATAGCACCAAATACAAGACCATTGAGCAAACCAAGGTGAATGGGAGAAATATTAATATGTCCTACCACGAATGAGGAACTTCAGGGGCTACTGAGGCAGGAAGATTCAGCCTTCTCCAGGGAAGGCCTCCTGATTGGCTATCCAATTCCAAGTCATCAGTAATCTTATATAAAATTCTCAAAAAATAGTTTAAAAAAGAATATATTTTATTGAAGTCAAAATAATGATTTCTTTAAGATATTGATTCATTTTGAGAGATATAAATTCTGAATTGTTGACATGTTAATTGATGAAGGGATGGGTGTCTTTCTTTGTTAGGAATAGATTGAAAATATATCAGTATAATTATTCAACTAAATCAGCTGTCATAGCAAAACCTTCAATGTGCCTATTGGATCATTAATTTTTAATGAATAATAATGTCAAGAATTAGAATAGAAATTCTGTCCAATGTATTAAAATAATTCTTAAAGGTAGTCATCCTATATTTTTGTCTTTTTAAAATTGTTCTACTTCATGGCATAACAAGATCAAAATGTCATTGCAAGGGGAAAAGCTACAAAAATTGAAATCAGAAAAAAGTTTAAAAAAAAAGAATATAAAAGAATAAAAAGTGCATTTTTTTTTCTGAACTAGTTCTTTGTATTTTGAGTGACTCTGCTATATAACCCCTGGTTCTGTAAAATGCTACAGCATGAAATACAAATGGACTTCAAATTGAAGAAGTGAACCACAAATCCCTGGGCTCACTTAACAGAAACCACCTGCCATTACCTTTCACTTTCCACTAGCAGGGTCACCTTTGCCTGAACTGAGGAGTAATGCTATGGAAGCAACCCATGGAACTTCTTCTACAGTACTTTCATTATATCTGGCCTCTCTGTTCCCTACAGTCAGCCCTTCTTGCACCGTTTGATTCTGTTGTTATATACTGGTAAAACTGGTCAGTATGTATGAGTTTCACTAAAAGACCAAACAAGCTGGCATAAAATAGAACCGCAAAAATGTAAGGGAGTTTTAGACTATTTCTCTGGTGATAATGTGACCTTAGAAATATTGCTTGAGGAGCTCAAGAGTTGCCTTAGTGGTACAGAGCACTGGATGCTCTTCTAGACAACTGAGATTCTATTTTTCACATTGACACAGTGCTTTATCACCATCTGTAAACCCACATCCAGTGGCTCTGACAATCTATATGGCACTTGCTGTTACAAGACATGTTAGACATACAGACTCACATGCAAAATACCCATTTTTGCAAAATAAAATAAATATTTCTCTGAAATGCTTAAACATGGAAGGTTCTAAATGAATAATATTAATGAACATTATCCATCGATATTGCTAATGAGTGCTACCCTCTGCTTAATATCAACATACTATCATAAAAGCATATAAAGTTGGATGGAGATGGTTACATGGGTAAATCATTTGCCCTACAAGCCTGATCAAACTCATATACAGATACTTGTATAAAATGAAATTTAGTCCTCACATATTCATACCTATTTGTTGATAGTCTGAAGAGATGGAGGTACAGAGAGGAAAACTATTAGAAGATTAGGCATCAGATAGTTTGGCATATGCACCAAAAAGTTAAAAGTTTCTTATCTCATACTAATAGGAAAGTGCTAGTACTGATACACAAGATAGTCTTCTGACATTCCTGTGGGAACCATGGCATTTTAATATCTTATCTCCACCCAAATTAAGAACAAAATATATTTTTAATTAAAAGATAATTTTTAAAGTCTAAAAATTTATGTATAGCTCAATCTGTTGTGTTTATAAAACATCCATTTCTTGTAATAAGTAACAGTTTCTCTGTACAGTCCTCTACTTCTCATCTGCAATGATTCCTGAGCCTTGAGCGGATATGATATAATATGAACATCTCATTCAAAGAAGAACATCATCTATTTTTCTTTGTAATTTGACCGACTCTGAGTTTCTGTGTGTTAATTACCATCAACAACAACAAGAAGCTTCTCTACTAACAATTAAGGGGTGCATTAATCTCTAGGTAAAAATGATTTGCAATTAGGAATTATTTCAATACTACTTCCAATGAGCAGAATAATAGCACTAGGTTCTCCTCTAGAATCTGTGACTTGTCTATCCTTGGGTTTTTGTCTTCAATCATGCTGCCAGGTATAGATCCACATTGTGAAGCAGGATTTCAGATTTACTCAAAAACCATTGGTTACTCATAATTCTCTTACCATAGGTAGAGTACTTTACGGAGACACTTTGAGTTATTACAAGAAAATGATACCAGACCTATCTTCCCTGCCCAGCTGCTACATCAGCTTACAAAGTTCAAATATGGGCAAGAATCGTTATTACTTTTCTTTTCTGGTATCCTGCATAGCATCTTCTAGCACAATGAAAGTTACACAGTAAGGGCTGAGCCTCCATGTCCATTATTGACTAGAATTCGCAAAATGTGTGTGACTGCACATTTTAAACAGTAGAATCTTACTGTCAAGTTGTATTAGGTCATTAAGAGCTTCTCTAAAAGCCTGTCATCTCCAAGTTTATATGGCATCTCACTCACCAACTACTTCATAAGAAATGCACCATTCTTGTATTGGACTTTTTATTTCTATTGTGTTGTGTCTAGTACAAGAATCATACTTTTATGGAGTAAGTACATTCAGAGTCATATTATATATGTAAATGTATATATTTGAAGATTCTAACAGTAGTATGCTTCATAGTATTTTTCCAAAATTCATTTGTGTTTGTTATGTCTCCCTGTACTCCATCCTCTACCCTGTAATTCTACCAATTTCCTCATTTAATCCTTCTTATTACTTGATTCAGTTTTCCTTCTTTATAAACAAAGTAATAGTTGTGTGAACTTACCAAACTCTAGCCAAACAAACAATCTCAGCATAAAGAGAGAGGAAAGCATGAAATTCCACCAAGTAAGCATTGGAGAGGAAAAGTCAGCTTTATTTAAAGATATAGCGCCTAGTAGATTAATCATGTTCTAGTGGATAACCTCATACACATGATCTTCACAAATTAGACTTGATGATGGGAGACTTGATGGATGGTTAGGAGAATGTTAATGGGCTTTGGAGGAGTAGAGGAAATATGATAAAATACATTGTATTCAATTTCAAGTAATTAACAAAACTACATAAAAAAATTTAAAAAAAAATAGTAGCAAAGAAGCTCAAAGGTCCCAAAATCAATTGTGTAGCAATCAACAATTTAGTGTATATGTTTAATGATTAATACATTTAGGTTAGATTCATAGATCTAACTCAAGTGTCATCTACGAAACTTTAGCCCAACCCTGATTAATGAAGAATGTCTCTCATGAGATGGTGAGACAACTAATTTCCTTCATTTAATAGAGCTTCTTTGCTTTTATCTTTCCTTCATTTCTTTCCTCTTAGAGGACAGGCCAGCAGATTGACTTTGTAATAGTCTGTAAGTGTCGCTTTCTTTCCTCAGATGAGGGGATGAGATTAGAGCTATAAAAGTACATGGAAAAAAAAAAAAGTACATGGCTTGGGCTGAGTCCAGAGAATTTCTTTCTAACTATCCTTAGACCTAGTCCTGGAAAGTTCTATCTTCCATACTATCTAAACTTCTGCAGGCCTGGACCAATCTATTCCTGCTAACCTAATCCTAGAATGTTCAAGTCTCCAAGACCTACTGCTGAATAGATTTACCTCTCCAAAGTGACTGATTCAAAATGTCTTTTCTTGGCTTCTGACTGAATGGCCTTGCATGAAAAACTGCCTATGAATTCCCTAAATTGAACTTCACTGACTACATGGACTCCAGGAGCTGAATGGAATTGAATCGAACTTTATGAATTGAACTGAACTCAGGTGCATCAAACTGAACTGCATTTAACTCATCTCTCTCTCTCTCTCTCTCTTTCCTCCACTACTCATTTTTTTATTGAATACTTCATTTACGTTTTAAATGTTTTCCCAGATTCCCTCCAGGAAACCCCCATCTCATCCTCCCTCCCCCTGCTTCTATAATGGTATTCCCTCCCACACATCCACTCCCTCCTCCCCATCATGGCATTCTTCTACACTGGGGTATTGAGCCTTCACAGGACCAAGGGCTTCTCCTCCCACTGAGGCCCAACAAGGCCATTTTCTGCTACATATGAGGCTGGATCTATGGGTCCCTCCATGTGTTGTCACTCCTTGGTTGGTGGTTTAGTCCCTGGAAGCTCTGAGAGGTCTGGCTGGTTGATAAAGTTGTTCCTGTGAGTTGTAAACTTCTTCAGCTCTTCCCTCCATTGTTCCTAAGTACCCTATCTTTCCTGTATGTTCTCTTGAGGGTTGGGTGTATACAATCTCTGAATCAGTCTGTCAATTCTTTTCTGATACATCACTTTGTGTGTCACACACTTTGATGCCAGTGTTTGGGATTAAAGGTTTGTACTAAGGTGTGTCTATATTTCAGCCAGAGGAATTAAAGATGGGTACTAAGTACATGTCTCCATTCTGGCTGGATCATATCAACCTAGAAGGTCTTTAGATATGATCACTTGCCATCTTGCTGGGTTAAAATTTTGCTATATCTTCCCCCATTCTATTTACACTAAAAATTGTACGTTGTTTAACTACTACAACAGAAACAATTATCAATTCCACAAAATTAGCAGTCCAAATGTCCTTATGAACATATGTTGATGCAATGATTCTTATCCCACAATTTTAAGACTCTGGATGTGTTTATGAAGACCTATAGATTTGATGATCCTTCCTAACTGTAGTCCTGGTCATCCTTCATCCATCAACAAATGTCCATTTCAGCATAAACATGTTTCATTCTGTCAAACTGATGAACAAGCTGTCCTTCTTCAGCTGGTGTGTTGAACTTTCCCCATGTAGTAGAGATCAGCTTGCTGTATACTCTATGTTGATATCTTTCTGTGTCTCTTCCTTCTTTGAGTTCAGCTTCTCATGTGGACTCCAATCACTTCCTTATCAGTTTTGATGGAATCCATAGTCTTTCATAGGCAGAAACCTCTTCCTCAAATGTAACACATTCCTTGACATCCATTCTGTTGTTAAAACATCTTTAAAGTAAACAAGTTGATCTAATTCAGCAGTTTTTTTCTATAATCCAGTATCTTTCAGCTAATATAATCAAATAAAAATAACCATTGACTTAATCACAGTTGTTATGAAGATATCTTTAATTGCTGCCATTTCTATGTGCCAGAAAGTAAACATTTTCAAGCTATAGATTGTTTTTAGGTTATCAGCTTCTTTATCATTTATTTATCAAATTCTTTATCATTTTAAAAAATCTGTCTTGTAAGCTATAAAACATGAATTTGTCATATAAACAGGCTACTTTTCTGTTTTAACTATGTGCTTAAGAAAGGAAGCCGAAAGCATTAAGGATATATGCCAGCAGGAGATAAAGCGCTCAGCACAAATTTCCCATTCTAAATCTTGTTGTAAAGGTCACATGTTGTTTTATATAATTGTCACACTGAAAAGTTCTTTGATAGCTTGAACTTTACTACTTGTAAAAAGAAAAGTGCTAAGCTGCCAAGTAGAGTCCATTTTCCACGTTTCTGAGTCCACATGTGAGCTAAATAAAGTCTGACAAATCCCTGGAGGGCAACCCAGGGTTTTCATGCCATAGGCACCTCTGATTCAAAAGCTTCCAGACTTAAAGTAGTGGAAGGCAGTGCAGCCAAACACAAATGTTCCATAGTCTTGGAGAAAAAGTCTCCTGGGACTGTGTATCTACATGCCATCACCAAAATGCTTCAGAAGTTACTATAAAAAACACTACATGAGGATATTTAAATAAAATAATGAAAATATAAAAATGTTCTCCTTTTTTTTGTAAATCTTAACTGGCATTTACGAGAAACTTCTGAAATGAAATAATGGCTTTAAAGAGACAATTTATTACGGAGATTAACTACCACTGGTAAATCATCTGCCTATATTTTGTATTCTCTGACAAAAAAGGAACATAGCAAAATACCTTTTCAAATTTAAGAATATTAAATTTTTGACCTATTTCTTAACTTTTTTGAAAAACCAATTTGACATGTGATAACCTATTTTACTTATACAACTCTTATTTTTTTTTTTTCTTATTCCAAGTTTTAAAACCTAGGAAAGAATTTAGCTCTCACTGAGGGCTGGTGAGAACCATGGAAAATGGCTAGTATCAAAATCTTTCAGTGATTTGTGAAAATGATTCCAAATTATTTGTGCAAAGCCCAAGTTCACTTTTTAGTTAGGAGAATTATTTGACCTAATAGAAGACAGGAAAAAATATCCCCTTTTAATTATTTCTACTGTATGCTATAATTCATAACATATGTAATATATTAGCATTCTACTTTAGGTTAACATTTAAACATACCTATAGTCATTGATAGTTATATTGCTTAGCCAAATTAAGGCTAAGTAAAATCCCACAAATTATCAGAGAGAGAGAGAGAGAGAGAGAGAGAGAGAGAGAGAGAGAGAGAGATCAAAGCAGAAATGTCTTTTCATTTTAAAAATAAAAGGATGAATCGGATAGTACTTTTCATTCCACTTAATGCACTGGAAGAATTTTTACAACATATTTGGAGAATACATATAACATCTCACACATTTTTAATTATGGAATCAGAAATATGGAATGTATTAAATGTATGGAGTAAAGGGATTTGGAAAACACAAAGCATACATGTTTTCAAATCACACTATCATTACCAAATTGTTACCAATTGTCTCAAAGAACACCTTCAACTTAAGGCATATCCAGGTTTCTGTTTTTACAGGAAGTAACTCCCCTTAGTTTATCTTAGAAAAAATGGTTTGTATCCTCAATTAATTTTCACCAAGCAATGGATTCTAGACAAAGTTTATAGAAATATTATTTTCTGAAGTAAATAAAGAAGAGTTCACAAAGAAAATTTGTCACAAATCTGAGGCAAATATTAGAATGGACAACAAAATAAAAGTCCTTATGACATGAAATCAGGGTAAATGAGTTGAGAACATATCATGTGTCCTGTTTATTGACTAGAATCTCTTCCATTTTATTACTAATGAGACTGTCCATAATCTAAGAGAAATCTCAAAATAAAGGCAGGAGTACAAAAACCAGTCAATGAAAAAAAAAACATCTTTCCTGGAACTTTTCTCTATAATTCTTCTTTTTTTATAATTACACTTTTTTAAATTAGATATTTTCTTTACTTACATTTCAAATGTTATACTCTTTCCTAGTTTCCCCTCCAAAAATCCTTTATCCCCTCCCCCCTCCTCATGCTCCCCAACCGACCCACTTCCATTCCCAGTCCTGGCATTCCCCTATACTTGGCCATAGAACCTTCATAGGACCTAGGGCCTCACCTCCCATTGATGAGTGATTAGGCCATCCTCTGCTACATATACTGCTAGAACCACAAGTTCCACCATGTGTTTTCTTTGATTAGTGGTTTAATTCCAAGGAGCTCTGGGGAGTACTGGTTAGTTCATATTGATGTTAATCCTGTAGGGATTCATACCCCTTCAGCTCCTTTTGTAATTTCTCTAGCTCCTTCATTGGGGATATTGTGCTTTGTCCAATCTATAATTCTTTTTTTTTTTTTAATTCTTTTTAGATATTTTCTTCATTTACATTTTAAATGCTATCCCAAAAGTCCCCTATACCCTCCCCCCACTCTACTCCCCTACCAACTCACTCCCACTTCTTGGCCCTGGCATTCTCCTGTACTGGAGCATATAAAGTTTGCAAGACCAAGGGGCCTCTCTTCCCAATATGGCCGACTAGACCATCTTCTGCTACATATGCAACTAGAGAAACGAGCTCTTGGGGTACTGGTTATTTCATATTGTTGTTCCACCTATAGGGTTGTAGACCCCTTCAGCTCCTTGGGTACTTTCTCTAGCTCTTCAATTGGGGGGCCTCGTGTTCCATCCTATAGATGACTGTGAGCATCCACTTCTGTATTTGCCAGGCACTGGCATAGCCTCACAAGACACAGCTATATCAGGGTCCTTTCAGCAAAATCTTGCTGGCATATGCATTAGTGTCTGCATTTGGTGGATGCTTATAGGATGGACCCCTGGGTGAGGTAGTCTCTGGATGGTCCATCCTTTCATCTTAGTTCCAAAGTTCTTCTATGTAACTCCTTCCATGGGTATTTTTTCCCTATTCTAGGGAGGAATGAATTCTTAGGTTTTGCTAATTCTATCTTGGGTATTCTAGGTTTCTGGGCTAATATCCACATATCCATGAGTGCATATCTGCTACATCCACTCCAGTAGCAACCTGCCTGACAAGTCTGGGCATGGTCCCGAGGCAAGAAGTTCACGGAAACTTAGTCTCCTGGAATCTTAGCATCCTGTATAAAGAATGCTCCTATGCCCTTGCTTTAGTTGATAAATAGATCTGTGTGCTTTTCCCTAATATTGCTTCATTATAAGTGTTCCTAAAGATTCATATTTTGACATATAGCTAAGTTAGATCCTAGG
>LR750958.1:92500-144666 GCA_902729485.2 Mus minutoides | reverse complement strand
GCCATATACAGGAATTTACAATGGTTTAGGAAATAGATTGAGCTGTGGTTTTAGAGTATTGCATTATTCATGAGAAGGTTAGCTAGAGCGGAACTCCTTAATTAGAATCATGACTTGGATGTGAATGCCCTTGCCCTGGGACTGCTAAGACCTCACACCTGGCTCCTAAAACCATAACTGACCTTAGATAGAGCTGATTTTGTCTCAGTTGTTTTATTACCCAGTTCCTGTGGGTCCTTTCTGTGACTGCATTCCTCTGCCTTGTGTAAGAGTCATTAAGCATCCGGTGATCTCATTGTACCTTGAAGATATGTTACCTAACTCACTATTTTCTTCTGTATAAAAGTCTGATGCTCAATTTGACACAATACACTCAGATATTGCACACTCCCTTGTGTGTCGTGTCTGTTTGTCACTCGCCGAATCTTTGCCCACTTCCTCAAGAGAACTCGACCCACGCAGACAGGGGATCCAGAGGGTCTGTGGCACATATCAAGTGATTTCTTTTGTGTTTGGATTACCTCACTCATTATGATATACTCCAGATACATTCATTTGCCCAAGAATTTCATAAATTCATTGTTTTTAATAGCTGAGTAATAGTCCATTGTGTAAATGTACCACATTTTCTGTATCCATTCCTCTGTTGAGGGACATCTGGGTTCTTTCCAGCTTCTGGCTATTATAAATAGGGAGGCTATGAACATAGTGGAGCAATGGTGCTGGCACAACTGGTGGGTATCATGTAAAAAAATGTGAATTGATCCATTCTTATCTTCTCCTATAAAGCTCAAGTCTAAGTGGACCATAGAACTCCACATAAAACCAGAGACACTGAAATTTATAGAGAAGATAGTGGGGAAAAGCCTAGAAGATATGAGCACAGGGGAAAAATTCCTAAACAGAACAGCAATGGCCTATGCAGTAAGATCAAGAATCAACAAATGAGACCTCATAAAATTGCAAAGCTTCTGTAGGGAAAAAGATACTGTCAATAATACAAAAAAGGCCACCAACAGATGGGGAAAGGATTTTTACCAATCCTAAATATGATAGGGGACTAATATCCAATATATACAAAGAGCTTATGAAGCTGAACTCCAGAAATTCAAATAACCCCATTAAAAATGGTGTACAGAGTGAAACAAAGAATTCTCAACTTAAGAATGCCAAAGGGCTGAGAAGCACTTGAAAATATGTTCAACATCCTTAATCATCAGGGAAATGCAAATCAAAACAGCCCTGAGATTCCACCTCACACCAGTCAGAGTGGCTAGGATCAAAATATTAGGTGACAGTAGATGCTGATGAGGATGTGGAGAAAGAGGAACACTCCACCATTACTGGTGGAATTGCAAGCTTGTAAAACCACTCTGGAAATCAATCTGGCCTTTCCTCAGAAAGCTGAACATAGTATTGCAGGAAGATCCAGAAATACCTCTTCTGGGCATATACCCAGAAGATATTCCAACTGGTAATAAGGACACATGCTCCAATCTATAATTCTTAAGAATAAGATAAGCAAACCAATCAAACAACAAACCAACCAATCATCATCATCATCATCAACAACAACAACAAAATCTAAATCCTAAGGTTAAAATTCAAGTGTAAGAAAAGCAACAACATTCATGTAGACCACAATCATGAGATTCAGGTTTAAGTTGTATTATGTAAAAAACAAAAACAAAGCAAAACAAAACAAATAAAAACAAAACAAATCAAACAAACAAACAAAAAACATGCACTTCACTCCCAAGTCTATGGTAGAAATAGCAATTGTAATAATGGCCATAAATAATAATATTATAATACAGCAGAAAAAAATATAAAGAAATGGAATTATTGCATAGATTAAAACAGGTCTTCAAGCTAAGCAGAGGATACACAAGAAGAAAATTAATTGTTTTCAGTCTGCAAGCAGAGAAGAGTAGTGTTATGGTTGGCTCTCTCCCATAGTCTAAAGTTGGAAAAGTCATTTTGTTTCTGTTTCCCTCATCTCAGTTTCATCTTTATCCCTTCACATCTGTAGGCCAGACAAATTTTAAATTGAATGATGTGTTGGTATATTTATGTCCTCCTTCCTCCTCTGTAAGTCCCACCTAGCTATAGGAGGTGGCCATTTCAGTCTCTATATCCCCCTCTGATAGGAATCTAAGCTAGGGTCACTACATAGACTCCTCATATCCTCTCCCACTCTCAAGCCCGAGTCCTCCAGATGGTTACCAGAGATCTCACACTCCCAACGCCCTACCCCAACCCTGTCACCAATTTCCATTCTTACTCCCAAGTCTCTCTTATACTCCCTCTCTCCATACCTGATTGCCATCCCCAATTATCTAGTATAATTGTCTCCTGAGAAACTTCATTCAGAAATGTATAGAGGCAGATGCAGAAACCCACAGTCAAATATCAGACAGAGAAAAAGGAGTCTTGTGGAAGATTGGAGCTTAGAAGTGAGCTAGCTGGAAGGCCCTAAATACCACAAGAAGAGCCACAGTGCCAAATAACCTGAGACCATGATGGCTCACAAAGCCTGGACTACCACCAGGGAGCTGTACCTAGATCTTTGATTCTTCTGCCACATCTGTGGCAAATGTGCATTTTGGGATTTATGTGATCCCCATAAAGAAGTGGAATGGGACCTGTCTCTGTCTCTGTTCTCTGCCATTGAATCCCTTCCCCCATACTGGGACTGTTTTGGGGGCCTCAGTGAGGGAGGATGTGCCTAGATCTGCTGTGACTAGATGCCAAGGGGGAATTTTCTTCTCTGAGGAGAGGTTGTGGAGGCAATTGAGGGAGGGATTTGTAAAGGCAGGACTGAGAAGAGTGGAGGGAGAAGGCCTGTGATTGAGATGTAAAGTAAATTCAAAAAATGTAAAAAAGAAAAAAAATGAGATATAAATTGACTTCACAAATAAAAATAATCACTAGAAGAATTTGAGTTCATATGAGACAAAACATCTTGAAAATTCTGAATAAGAACTTTGAAATAGTCAAAATTAAAAGTTAAAATTGCACATCTTAAATGCATGTGTATAGTAAATCGAGTAGGTAATTTCATCCTAGATAAGAAGAACATAAAATTTAGATTGGAAATGCTAAAAATCAACATGTGGAAGATAATCAATGAGTTTGCTTAGCTCATCTGCAGTATGGACACACAGAGAAAAGCAGCAAGACTATGAAAAGGCTTCACTACTTGTTAGCCAAACTGAAATCACAAAAAATTACTAGGAAGTAAAACAAAAACCAGAGATGTCCTCAGAGCAACAAAGAGCTGCTCTAGGACATCAATTTGCCTAAAATATTCAACCTGACTCCAAAAAGACAAAAATCAGAAACAACGAAGAGAAGAGAAAAGATAAAGAAGAAGAAAGACAAGTATTTATAGGAATCACATTTTGTGAAATTAGTTAAAACATCAAAAAGCCAATCAAAGAGAGTCTGACATGAGACTCAGCAGAATAGAGGTGAAATAGGTATAGGGTAAGAAGCTGATAAACCTTGAAATCTTGAAATGCTTGAAGCAGAATAATTAAATCTCATGCTTTTTGTGCAAATTAAAAAGTAGACTAGAATATAATAAAGGAAAAATAGGGCAAATGAAAACATACAGACATTCAAACAATTGAAAATAAAGTCAGAGAAAACATCTTAGCAGTAGACAAAAAAAATCATCTGTTATAGAGATGTGAACTTGAACACCTTTAGAGAGATATTCATTATACTGACAGCTATGGTACTCTTCTCACCAGGAAGCGAATATTAATTAATTGCCTTCCTTTGAGAGAAGTTGAGATTCAGGAAATAATTTATGTTAATAACAAAAAATATTTTAACAAATAATGTCACAGCAGAGAAATGAGACAGAAACCACCAGAGCCAAGCTGTGAGGTTGAGCATCACCAGGAATGAGCTAAGTTTTTCAGTAAGTAGCTTCACTTCTGAGCCACTGTATAAAACATTCCCTTACATCAGAGCTACAAGAGCCCAAGTTGAGGGACAGGCTGCACAATACTTCACCAGTCCTCTTCAAATTGACCGTGATGTTGAAAGAAGAAAAATACTTAAAGTCATCCATATATTACAGACAAAGGAAACATAATGAAATACTGAAGTATGGCAAACTGTCCTTGATTGCAAAACAGGATAGTTTTGTTTGTTTGTTTGTTTGTTTTGAAAAACAAACCTGACTGTCTGTAGATTTGTTCCCGGTAGTGTGTCAGTGTCTGTTCTAATTTTATGCAACTTTGATATAAAACAATAAGGTTATGTCAGAGATTAATTTTAGGGAAACTTAACTAAATACATAAAAAATAACCTGTATGTTATCATTTCTAACAGAAAATCAAAAATTGTTTCTCAATGAAAAATTAATAAGAGAGGCTTAATCCTCCTACTGTCATCCCTAAAGGAATCAAGTATAGTTGACCAGGCTTCTCTCTCTCTCCTTTTTTTTTTTGGTTTAGAATCCAAGTTCAAGGAAATGATGATAGCTGCGGGTATGTTTTTGTTCTCCCCTTCAGGACTCTTTATTTTAAAAATGTATCAATGTTCTGAATAAGAAAAAAAAATGGGAGTTCATAAGTTTAATTAATTATGAGCAGGATCCTTCATCTCATCCTTTATTAATTTATACTGCTGACTATGATTCCAGCATGTTGTACCCTTTCTGGTACCATGTTTCTTTTCCACTCAGACATATTTTTACAGTTTGACATTTCTTTGCCACACTTCTCTTCTTGCTGCCATAGCTTTAATATTGCATGCTTCCTCCCATGTTTGATAGCAGTGTTATTTAAATCATAGTATATGTACTGAAGCATGAGATTAAATGTTCCTAAGTTATAGGGTAGACTACTACAAGCACTAACTCTGTGTGTGTGTGTGTGTGTGTGTGTGTGTGTGTGTGTGTGTGTGTCTGCCTATGTGTTTAACTTGCTGTATTTGAAATCTTAAATCTTGTTACAAAAACACAAAACTTAGTGTTGCTGGTTTAAAATTCAAATTCATTTTTATTATCATAATTATCTTATGCAAAAATATTCTTTAGATTGACAAATTTGGACAAAGTTTGAAAATAATCAACCTAAACATTGATTTTGCGATAAGACCAATATAAATGTGAACTAATGTGTCAATTTAAATTTCTGTGGCATTGAGTAACCACAAAGAATTTAAACATTGGTCTCAAAACACAAACATACGAGTCTAAAACGTAGACTCAAAAGCTAGATGTTTATTTGTTTAATATAATATGAATTTTCTGCCAATTATTTTAGTGTGTTAGCCTGATGCTGCTTATATCCTACTAGAACTGGTTCTTCAAGGTATGGTTGCCCCCAAAGAGCAGATGCTCATACATTCAAGTCATGTCAAGTGAATTTTTTGCACAATATAACTGGTCAGTAAAAGGCTAAAATCTGTGATTGGATGGTTGAGTGAGCAATGTGGGACTGGAGATTAGAGAGGAGTTTACAGATAAGGGAAGAGAACAGACAGAGAGGAGGATGCCTCAATGGACCAGAACTATATGGCCAGGAGAAATAGCAAGTAACAAGAGGCTTTATAGCTGAGGAATAAGTTAAAATAGCCTTAGATATGCCCAATCTAGGCATTTGGCTTATAAAAAAAAATTACCAGAATTGTATGTATTGTATATGGGTTTATTAGAACCATGACTCCAACAACAGATTAAAGTCATTAACACTGAACAGTAGTATTAACAACTTCTTAGGGCTTCTTAGAAATAGAGACCTCAGACCCTAAAAAGATGAACTGAACTAGTATCAGCTTTATCAGTTAAATATTTGGTCATAACATTGAATGGATAGAATTTATTTTCAAATAATATTGTGATCCCTTGGTCATTGAGAGTTATATGAGCTTAATACATGAATGTGATGAAAGTTTAATAAAGAATGAATTGAGTGTAGATTACCCAGAGTTCTGCAGAGCTAACAAAAATGGGGCTTCAATTGATATAATTTAAGTGTATCTTTCCTATCTTGATGACTAACTGATTTCATAGGCATAGATTACTGCAAATATGTCAAGTATCCTGTTATAATCTAGTGAAGAAAACCAATAACTGTTGCTTATCCTCTGAAGTAGCAGAAATTATACAGTCAAATGTCTTCCCTTTTTTCATAGGGTAACACTGAGAGTTCAGAACAAAGCATGAGATACCATCTAAATTTCAACATCCCTAAGAGAAAAAAAAAGCTTCCTTCTCTCCATCATATTAGTAGTTGCTAACCTTAGCTGGGACTCACTACTCCATATGCTTAATGTGCAGTATTTAACTTTTCAATTCCAAAAGTAATGAGAGAGATGTTATTATAGACTTCAGATCATATATACAAAATAAAGAAACAGATATCTGGACACACTGCACAGTGCCTAAGAACATTTGCTCTTGAAGAGAATTTTATCCACTTCTTGTGATGGTTTCTATATGCTTGGCCCAGGGAGTGGTACTATTAGAAGGTGTGGCCTTGTTGGAGTAGGTGTGTCATTGTGGGCAAGAACTTAACACCCTCATCCTACCTGCCTGGAAGTCAGTCTTCTAGCAGCCTTCAGATGAAGATGTAGAACTCTCAGCTCCTCCTGCACCATGCCTGCCTGGACAGTACCATGTTCCTGCCTTGATGATAATGGACGAAACTGCTGAATCTGTAAGCCAGCCCCAATTTAATTTTGTCCTTACAAGAGTTGCCTTGGTCATGATATCTGTTCACAGCAGTAAAACCCTAGCTAAGACAGTTTCCTTATCCCAAATGGTGGTTTACAACTATTTGTCACCACTTCAGGTGACCTTTACCCTCTTCTGATCTCCATGGGTACAAGTCATTCATCCATACATGCAGAGAAATCACTCATATGCAGCAAAACCACTAATAAATGATTAAAAGAATAACATGACAGAAAGAAACTAAGCAGCTAATCTTAATACTGCCCATATCATTATTTACCTTAGAAAATTCCCCTATTCTGTCTTACTTACTGATAAAATAAGTCCATATTATGACTCACCCTGTCCTTTTCTATGTTACTTTTCAATTTTGCTGCAAGATTTTTGAATACAACAAAAATAAATTGTATCTACTTATATTTACTTACATATGCATTCATACATGAGTGTGTGAATCCAGAACTATCCCTATACTAATAAATCATGACAGTTAAAATTATCTCCCACATCTTAATATTCATATATCCTGTAGAGTTAATAATGGGACTCTTGCAGTCATTTGGTGTAGCTTTGCTAAGGAAAGGCTGTAAGGAAGGAGTGTCATGTAAGAATTGGGAGAAAAATGTAATTTTTGACACAGATATTGCTTTTAATGAAAATGCTTGGGCTTGAAGACCAAAAACACAAGAAGAATAGGAGGAAACCTCTAAGTTAGGAAGACTTTTATTGCACCTTGGGGCCAACTCTATGAGGAAATGTCCTACTGGCGTCTTAGGGAAAGGTCTATGATTTTAACATACATATTGAGTATGTTTTGCTTTTGAATATACAAAGAAATACAATTCTGTTACAGAAATCCATAATAAAGATTCAAAATACTCTTCTGAGGTGGTAGTAAATTTTATTTGTAATATAAGTTCCATTGTTCACTGGAGTGGTATAAGACCAGAGACAAATCCTTGAAATGGTCCTTTTTTAATTTTAATAAATATGAGACGTACATACTTAGAAAATAATAGTAAACTTTAAAAATAAATTTGGATTTCAGCTTCTAGGAAAAGCTATCAGCTGAGAGCAGAATTCTTTTTCTAATATGACTCATGTAAAAAGTCTTCTTACATGACTGTCTTGTGTATAAGTAGCCTGGCCCAGAGTCACAGGACATTTTAGAAATGAAATAGAGGAAATGAGGTTGGAGAAAGAATGTCCCAGGCTTGCATAAAGATGTATTTCAACTTGGTCATACAGAAATCTCTAGATTCCTACACAGAGAGGTACAGGTAACAATGTCAGAGGTAAAGACTGACTACTGAACCTGGTGAAAGTTGCATGCACCATGAGACTCAGTGTATGTTTACCACTGACAATCTGCCCATGTATTGCTTGTTCTCAGCTCACTATTCTACCTAGTAGTGTCTATCTCCAAAAGATTTGAAGAAGCAATAGAAATCCTTATTTATTTTAGGGGAGTGAAGGGGAGTCTTCCAAGACTTTCAGGGTCAGAAGGAGGATGCTTCGTCATTTATGGATGTTCTATTAGAAGTAACTTAATTAGGATGATTTTGTTCTCATCATTTCATCATTCCTAGACAAAGTGTTTGTATATGTAAACTGAATCACACATCATCTTTATTCGAGATAGCAATTGCATTATGATTCAAAACTAAATCTTAAGTGGGGTTTTGGCGAAAAGGCTGGAGAATGAGCCAGAGAAGCTGGCATTGCATCAGTGCTGGGCATTTCACTCATTCTTTCTTCAAGTCAGATATCTCAAATGTTAAATGAGCAGGTTGGGCCAGACAATCTCTGAGGCCTATTCCACATCCATAATTATACAGATCCATCATTATTAGTACTACTCACCATGGTCAGCGATCTTGTCACTGTGTACATGTCACCACCTCAATGGCTCTGCCTCAGTAATACAACTTTTAAGGATGTCGATTTAATTTTTCACAAGGGGAATACTAAAGCAATGAATTAAACAGATACTTTCAAAACGTGACTTATTGTATTCTCTATTCCATGGAGAATAGAGAATTGTTGTTTTATTATTTCCTATGAAATTAATTCAAGTACACCTTCTTCAACTGTTTCATTTCTCTTTTTAAACAGATTTTTCTTCTGCCAATAACAGTCACCAGCTTTAATTGAATGGAGAGCAAACAAGTCTGATCGCCCATGTCATTCTTTTGGGTTTTATACAGCTGAATTTCAAACTGGTTTCACAGGGACCTGCCAAGAGTGACTTGTGCCAACCTCTGCCTCTCCTTGCTATACTTCCCTCCTGGGGAGCATTGTTTGCTTTTTTTGTCTGCTCTCTGATTAAACTGACATCATTTTGCCTTTCGTGATTCTCGTGTCATTTTCTGTTGACAGTGTCTAGTAATGGTAACAGACCAGTGTCCTTGAGGAATGGGTAGAAACCATTGATTGGGTAGGTGTATTAATGCAGGCTTGTTAAATGGCATGCAGGCTTGTCTTTGTGCTAAGTGGCAGGTGAATGGGTGCCAGTGAGAGAGGTTATTAAGCACAGATAAGAGGCAGAACCACTATTCACTGGCAATGTCACTTTCTCCTATTTGAGGAGAGACATTTGTTCAAGACATCCTTTTCCTCCTCTCACTGACAATATTTAAGGCAGAAAGTTGCTGTCTAAGTTGCTGTGTAGCTGCAGAATACATCATTCTAAGAAGGTGAACTTTAGAGAAGCTCAAATTGAACAACTGTTCTATAAATATATGTTTTATTGGATATAGCCCCTTAAATTAAAGATCCATAATATCAGAAAACAAAAAGAAGGTAGAACAACAAGAATTTATTTGATATCAGTACAGTTTAACATTTGTACATAAAAACATATTCAATGCCTTCAAAGAATCAAATTTTAAAGTTCTTAATATGATAAAATAAAGATATAAAATTCAGAAATTATAATTATATAGAATAAAATAAAATAGCTTATTTTGTTTTTTTTTTATTTGCAAGAACATATTGAAAATGTTTCATTATATCTATGTATAATTTGCTTAATATTATTTCTGTTATTACAAACTGGCAATGTCTTTCTGTTCATGGGTACATATCTTGAGTGGTTTCATTCCCCTTATAGACTGTGAAATGCTGACATTTTCAATTCAGGCTTAACTGATGTTTGCTAAGCTTATTACTTGTGATTTTTGTTTCACTTTGAACTCTTCCCTAAATTCCTAACTTTGAATCAGTCATGCCCTTTCAAAGTTTAGCCTGTTTCAGTAATTTCCCATTTTGGCTGTCTTCCCACAGTGTGTGCTTTCTTAAGAATGTATCCCTGTTAACTTACATAAAACTGTTCTTGGACTCAGAGGAGTATAAAACCCTAATGTCAGGTACCCAATAGGGATAGAAAAGTATATGCCGTTGGAGGCAGATAGGAAGAACCCTTTGGCTTGCTGGTTATATATATTGTCTAGCCAAACTGGTGAATCCAAGGTTTAGTTAGAGAACTTGTCTCAAAAATAAGGTACAGAAGAGACTGAAGAAGATCACAGTTGATCTAATTCCTCCACATGCATGCAAATATGTCCATGCACACACAAACACACATACCTACACACAAAGACACATACAAATGCATGTATAGCACATAGACATAGACTCTAAACTGTTTCTTTTAAACCTATTAATATTTTTTTTTTTTTTTTAGTTTTATGTATGTGATTGTTGCTGTAATCAAACATACCAGAAGAGGGCATTGGATCCCATTACAGATGGTTGTGATCCACCATGTGTTGCTGCGAATTGAATTCAGGACCTCTGGAAGAGCAGCTAGTGGTCTTAACAGATGAGCCATCTCTCCAGCCTCTCTAAACAGTTTAAGTTTGATTACAGAATACAAAGAACATAATTCATAAGGTTAAAGTTTATGTCAGGCACTGAAGATAATAACTGGTAGAAAAAAAATGTCTTTCTGTCCTTATGGCTCTTCTTGGAGTCTCTAATTTATCTTCTGTGAAATGAGGAGTGTAAGTTGATGGTAAGTGTGTAGAAATCACCTCTGCCATTGCCTGATGTAGATCTGGTGCTTAATAAATGGAACATCTGAAACACATTGGGGGTGTGTGGCAGCAGTGAACCTTGCCACCAGAGAGAAGATCTGGCAAGGTTGAAGAAAGATCAAAAGGGAAAAAAAAAAAAAAACCCACCAAAAAACAAACAGGTAATTCTCATAAATGAAAACAGCAGAAGTTAGAACTAGTTGCCAATCAGGTTCTTGACTTGGAGCGCATGACCATGATACCCCACTAAGAGGATCATGACAACTGGTCAAACAGCATAAGCACCAAGAGCTCTCTATGCTAATGAGGTATCTACATAGGCCCTATGTGTTTAGACAATAAACTTCTCTTCCTGGGTATCCTTTTCTCGAAAAAGTATTTCAATTCTGGTTTACTCTAAGTAAGATGTATACATCCTCATCCATCATGAATAAATGAGTTTGGTCAAGCAAGCACTGTCTCCTTCATCAGGACTACAAGGGGGTTGGGAGATGCCTTCATCATTCAGAGCTTCACTTAAATCTCCTCTCTTACAGCCTCTCCATGCTTTGGCACTTACTTGGAGCTCAGATAGACACTCCATCTCTGTCCTGGCTCAGAGCTGGCCCAAGGACTCCTGTTCTGAACTCCTCTTAGTCTCATATATATATATAATCACATATAATAATCATGTCTAGAAAGTAACATTTTATGTTGAATAAAAGTTAGGCCATGAATATCCTTTTTTGTTCTGGTCTGAGGAACCTTCCAGAGTTCCTCACTTGGCATGTTCCTTTTGGACCTAACCTATTTATTAATTCCCTTTGGGCAGCTCCATTCCTTCTATACTATATTTGTTCAGAATCTTTAATATGAAGGAAAGGATTTTTCTCTACTGTCTTTTCTGCATTTCTTGAGATTATTACAAAGCTTTTCTTTTAGTGTGTTGCATATATTTATAGGTTTTCATATGGTTCACATTTATGAAAGCATTTTTCTTCTTTTATTTTTTCAATTTTTATTACTTTATTTGTTTACATTACCATCATTGCTGCCATTCAGTCTCCCTCCACAGTTCTTCATGCCATTCCTTCTCTAGTTGCCTCAGAGATGGTGTTTCCCCCTCCAGACCTCCCCCTTACCTGAGAAGTCTCTTGAGGGTTAAGAACATCTTTTCCCACTAAGTCCTGACCAGGATATCCTCTGCTATATTTGTTCCAGAATCCTCAGTCTGACTGGGTATGCTCTTGACAGGCTCATGGGAGCTCTCTGGAGTCTGGGTAAGTTGAGACTGTTGTCCTTCCTATGGGGGTCTCTGTCCCCTTCTGCTTCTTCAACAATAGGGGGTCCCTGATTTCCGTTCAATGGTTGGGTGTAAGTATCAGCTTTGTCTCAGTCAGCTGCTGGTAGAGCCTCTCAGGGAACATCCTAGATAAGAGCAGTGAGCTGGAATTATAGAGATACTTAGTTAATAGTCAGGGGCATGATTTTTGGTTTAGGCTGTAGATGCTGGACTGGAAGTAGAATTACGGTGTGATGTTCAGCACTAATATTTACCACTATGGTAAGATTTTATTGCTTTTCCCACTTTCAAGCACCAAGCATTTTTGTCTGACTAGCAATGTTTTAAAATGGGTTACTGATGATGCAGGC
This sequence comes from Mus minutoides, assembly GCA_902729485.2. Taxonomy (NCBI): domain Eukaryota; kingdom Metazoa; phylum Chordata; class Mammalia; order Rodentia; family Muridae; genus Mus; species Mus minutoides. The sequence continues at coordinate 132,300 of LR750958.1, read as the reverse complement.
AATGAGCTTTTACTTGCACAGCAACATCTTTATTAATACATAAAACTTAGATTCTCCTATGTTGTACTTAAAGATCCCTGCTGCTGTGAAGGTATTTTTGTAAATGAATATCTATACAAGAACATGTACCTGTAGAACATGATTTCTTTGAGATTTTACATGGCTACTCTCTTGCTTTTGTGTCTAACTTATGCTTTTACAGAACTGGAATTATATTGCTGAGAAAGAATATCTTCTCTGTCATTTCTCGTTTTTGTTTAAACTTTTCTGGTTTTGATTTTATATGTACACAATCAAGAAAATATGAACTTATCTCTACCCTAGTCTAACCCATTCTAACTCCTTATATCCTTACCAACATACTCTTGCCCTAACTTTATTTCTTTTCTGTTGTTGGTGGTGATTAATCATTTTCTCTTAGAATTCACTAAGTCCAGTTATTTCTGGACATGTGTGGTTGGAGATGAGATGATTCATTGAAACATAGGGAAACCACCTGTGGCCATGTCCTCAATAAAGAATGGGTATCTATCCCCTAGCACATATTCACAATAACCACTCAGTATGAACTATGTCCCCCCATTAAATTATTTTTAGGGAACTATTTAAAGACTGGCTGAGTCAGGTCTCTTAGGAGCATGGGACAGAAACATTGCGGATAGTATAAGGCCAGCCTGTGCGTTTTAGCAAGCCATCTCTCCGGTTACCTTCATAGTCTCTTGAGTATAAACCGATGGAAATGTTGTGATAATAAAATCTTAAATACATGTGTAAATTGTATGAAGGTTCTAATTATTCATGAACTTTTAGTCTTTTATGACTGGGAAGTCAATTATATTCTTGTTTCCTATAAAGTAACTCTGAATGTAAGTTTATTTGAAAAGTGTAATAGTTGCTTTTCTACTGCTGTAATAAATCATTACAGCCAAAATACAAACAAACAAAGAAAGAAACAAAAACAATAAACAAACAAACAAAAAACCAACAACCTTATAGAAGAGAGGCTTTATTTTTCTTACTGTGTTTGATGGATAGATTCCCTTTATGTCAGAAGCAAGGCAGCTGTCTGGCAAAGTGGCTGGGACAGAAGTTGAAGACTCACATCTGAGTTTGCAAGGAGGAAGGAATGAACAATGTAGAAAGGACAGGAGTCTCTAAAATCTCAAAGGCCTTCTCCAAGGTCATATAACCACTAGCATGACCATACTTTCTAAATCTATGAAATACAGAGATACAAAATGGAGGCCAAAAATGCAAATGCCAGAAACTACTTGAGATATTCATCTGTAAAGCAGCACATAAGGTAAAGTAAATTACCACGAATTTAATTGAAACTATATTTGCTCTCCCACCAGCAATGTGCTTCTTTCTCCACATTCTCACCAACATGTGCGGTTGTTGTCTGAACTTTTGATCTTAGCTATTCTGATTGGTGTAAGATGGAATCTCAGGGTCTTTTTTATTTGTATTTCTCTGATGACTAAAGAAATGTGAACATTTATTTCATTAAGTGCTTCTCAGACATTCAAGATTCCTCTGTTGTGAATTCTTTGCTTAGTTCTATACCCCATTTTTTATTGGATTTTTTTTTTTTTGGAGGTTAGCTTCTTAAGTTCTGTATATATTTAGGATATTAGCCCTATATCTATCAAATATGAGATTAGTGAATATTTATTTTCCCAATTTGTAGATTGCTGATTTGTCTTATTGACTATGTCCTTTACCTTACAGAAGTTTTCAGTTTCATGAGGTCCCATTTATTAACTCCTGATCTTAGAGCCTAAGCCATTGGAGATCTGTTTAGGAAATTTTTCCCTGTGCCAAGTTGGAGTTGGAGTCTCTTTCCTACTTTCTCTTCTAATAGATTCAGTGTATCTGGTTTTATGTTATGGTCCTTGATCCACGCTTCTCCATTGCTGGGGGAAGTGCAAACTGGTACAGCCACTATGGAAATCAATCTGGAGGTTCCTCAGAAAATTGAAAATCTATGGGAAAACCCAGCTCTAGCACTCTTGAGCATATACTCAGAAGATACCCCACCAAGCCACTGGTGCACGTGTTCCACTATGTTCATAGTGGCTTTATTTGTAATAGCTTAAAGCTGGAAACAACCCAGTTGTCCCACAACAGAAGAATGGAAACAGAAAATGTGCTTCATTTACAAACTGGAATATTACTCAGCTACTAAGAATGGGAGTTTTGTGGGCAAATGGATGGAACTAGAAAATATCCTGTGTGAGGTAACTCAGACCCAAGAGGACATGCATGGTATGTACCCACTAATATGTGTATATTTGCCAAAAAGTACAGAATACCAAGGATACCATACACAGAACTCAAGAAGATTAATGAGCTGAAACACCCAAGTGAGGATGCTTCAATCCTCACTTGAGGATTGAAAACAAAGCAACCATTGAAACAGAGGGAGGGTGGAACTTAGATGAAAAATGGTACAGGAAAGAGAAAGGGGTAACATTATCAGGTATTGGGGGGGACAGGAGTGGAGCCCTGAACACCAGCAGAAAGAATGAAAACAAGCAAAGTAGGATGTAAGAGGTGGGGAGATCCTCTAGAGAGGGTTCTGGGCGGTAGGAAATGTTCAGAACTCAAAGGAAAGGACCTTAGATGAAATGCCCAACAGTGGGGAGAGGGAACTTGTAGGGTCTACCTCCAGTAGAAAGACAGAACATCATGTGGAGGGATGAGGTTGCCATTTCACAGTCAAAAACTCTTAAAAAAAAAAAAAAAAAAAAAAAAAAAAAAAAAAAAAAAAAAAAAAAAAAACTACAGGAAGAAAATGGAAAAGAGACCAAGGGAAAGGAGGTCCAGTTACTGGCCCAAATTTAGACCCATCTCAAGGTGGGGGACAGGACTCCAAAGCCTGACACTATTACTGATGATATGTAGTACTTATAGATAAGAGCTTAGTATGGTGGCCTTCAGAGAAGTCCAATAAGCAGCAGACTCAGACAGAAACACATACTTCCACTCAACTAATGATTGGAAGTCAGGTACCCCTATGGCTGAATTAGGGAAAAAGCTGGAAGAAGCTGAGGAGGAGCACAACCCCAAAGGAAGATCAGCAGTCTCAACAAACCTATACCCTAGAGCTCTAAGACATTGAGCCACCAACCAGTTGACTCAACATACACTAACTGGTCCAAGGCCCAGAAGAGGTTTGCCTGGTCTGTCCTCAATGAGAGAAGACGAACCTAACTCTTGAGAGACTTGACACCACAGGTAATAGGGATGCCTGGCAGGGTTAGGGGTTTTGGAGACTGTAGGGACATCCTCTTGGAGACAGGGTAAGGAAGAATGGTATGAGAAACAGTCAGAGGGTAATGGGCAGATAGGGTGAGGGATAATGACTGGACCGAAAAAATGAAATAATAATAATAATAATAATAATATACATTTGGTTTTGAGAAAGAATAATTGATAACTGGTAACATCAGTGAGTATATCTCTTACATTATCAGGTATTTCTTTGTGTGTGTGTTTTATTGGTTATTATATTTATTTAATATATATATTTATATTAATATTAATATTTCTTTAATTAATTTATTATATTTATTCCCAACGTTATTCCTCTTCCAAGTTTCCCCTCCATAAACTATCTATCCCCTCTCCTCTCCCCTGCCTCTATGGGGGTGCTCCCTTACCAATATACCCACTCCTACTTCAGTGCCCAAGCATTCCACCCAAGCCTCCACAGATCCAAGGGGCTCCTATCAGGTATTTCTTATACTTTATACAAGTTTTGAAGTTGCTTTGTTTTTGGTTTAGGTTTTGTTTATTTGTTTGTTTGTTTGTTTGGGGTTTTTTTGGTTTTGGTTTTAATTTACCATCCTGTCACTGCCCCCACCCAGTCTACCTCCCACAGTTCCTCATTCCTTTCCTCCTCCCCACTCTTGTCTCTGAGAGGATGATCTCCCACCACCAGGCCTCCCCCCTCCCTGGGGCCTCATGTCTCTCCAAGATTAGGTGCACCTTCTCCCACTGAGGCGAGACCAGGCAGTAGTCTGTGCTATATGTGTTAGATTTTGTTTTTTATTTTATTTTAGAACCATTTCCAAGTGTACTCACATTTCTTTTATATATTTTAGATAAAATAATCACCTTACGTAGATAGTTTGCCATTATTTTTTAATAGCATTAAGCTCAAAGAGGATGGGCCTGAACTTTATTGAAAATACAGAAAGGTAAGGCTTTAGAGAAAGAGAAGGTTAAATGAACTCCAGACACCTTTTATTATATTTACTTTTTTATATGTATGCAGGTTTTGCTGCATGTAAGTCTGTTTGCCACACACATACCTAGTACACAAAGAGGCTAGGAAGAGGTGACAAATGCCTTGGAATTAGAGGTGCTGACCATTTTGAGCCGCCATGTGTATACTGGAAATTGACTGTAAGTCCTTTAAAGAACTGCTACTGAACCATTTCTCCAGCCCCTTTTCATTTCCTGTTTTATTTAATGCATCCACCCTTCTGTGATGAGGAGTGATAGAAGGTTATTTTGATACTTTGCCCTCCTTTAGTAGTTTGTCATCCGTCTCATAAGTTTTCTCATGAAGCAGAGATGAAAATGGGACTTATATCCTTATTTATTCTACATAATTTTATTCAGTACTATTTTGTTACTTGTAAATATCTTAATGATTATAATTCAGTGCAAAAAGCTTGATAATTTCACATATGTAATACAACTGTTATATAACTGGGAGGTAATTCTTAGCTCCATAATAGAAATGTTTGCCAAATGCAAATGTATATCTTTTATAGCCCAATAATTGCACAACACACAACAGAAGAATTTAAACCTGTGTTATCTTATGTGGAGCCTATTAGTAAATTTCATATATTTCTTTCAGTCTGGCAAATTTGCAGAAAGCCTAGAAAATGTCAGATTGAGAAGAGGCCTGTGTGACCTCTCCATGCTATGCCATCCCAGGCACTGGTAGTGTCAGGGCGCTGTAAATGGAGTGGCAGCTGTTTCTTCTCCGTGTTAGATATACACACTCAGAATCATTTCCTGATGCTTATTTTGGTTGCAAAATTTCCAGTTGTTGTGAGAGCAGTGATGACTCTGACACTCTTCTTTAGAGGTAATTAAACTTTCAGCCCATCTGTGCAGTAACTTTCATAATATTTTCAAAGGGCACAGAATGCTTTTAATATTTGTACCACTTCGCGTTTGCTAGCTAAGGGACCTATTATCTAGCTGAACATCGTTGAAACAAGGAAAAAAAACTGGTTAGAGAAAAGGGACGTTAAAAAATGTCACACTAGCAGAAAAGCAATGTAATAAATGCTGAATTTAAAAATAACCTGAAGAATGTCTTGTTTACCAAAGCTCCACTTCCTGTCCTTATACTATTTTATCATTGACTCTACAATGTTTGATCCCTAAGAAAGATAACCAACTTTGATGCAATCTCTATTGTCTAAGAAATCCTTTCTTACAGACTGTATACAATTCACTAGCAGAAAGTTGAAAGGAAGCAATATTAAAATAACCAAAACAATTAAGTTGGCAGAGAAAACAAGATTTTTTTTTTTTTTTCAGATTCTGGGTGAGCCAATTGTTTCAACAGCATAGAAGAGAAGAAGAATTGTTATTGTCTCTAGAGTACAACTTCTAAGTCACAAAGTCTGTGTCTAATGTCATCATGATGGGCATAAGGTTATAGAGAGAATAAAAATATTTATATTCTGTAATATCCTTTTATTTTCATATTCTCTTATTATAAATATTTATGATATAAAGTTTAACGATAAAGATAAACTTGTGAGAAGTGAAATCTTTTTTAGCTCTATCTTTAATAATTAAGAGTGGAGGATTTTTATATAAGTAAAAAAAAGTTTAAGCAAATATAAATTACAGTCATCCTTGTATTTTGATTTACTTCTTGATATTTTATGTTATGAACATATACAAAGATAACCTGCTATTTACTCAATGTTTCTGAATGACTTGAGCAATTGGAGAGAATATGTATGCTCTAGGTAATCATTTTTAACTGGTAACTTTGGGCTAATCTTCCTTTCTTTGTCTTCTTTCTTTGTCTGTTTGTCTTTCTCGGGATTCTGAATATAAAAATAGAATACAACTGTGTGTGTGTGGGGGTGTATGTGTGTGTTTATATGATTATAATATGATTATATGGTTTCTATGACAATTTGATAGAATAAGGATACGAGTCCTCACTTATGTATAAAAGCACAGTATTCTATGCTGATTTTTAGTATTGTCCACTTCAGGACATGGGCTGCTTGACATTGGCAAGTCCTTTTAATTTATTTCCTTTTAAATTTCTACAATTTACATGAAGATATGAATTTACCGTTCAAATGTATTCGTCCATGTTTTCTTCAGTTTCAATGTTCTTGTTACTTAAGCAGAAAGTATTTAATCTAGAATTTGTGCCGAAAATGAATCAGTGCTTGATTTATTTTTCCCAAAAGTGTTGTAATCATCTAAATACCATTTATATTAATCTTTCCTCTGCCTCTAATTTCCCACTATTTGTGGTTAGTAATAATTTCAAACTTTATCATTCTCCTTGAATCATTCCTCAATGATTTATAAATTCATTAGCATCTAAATACAGCTTCCAAAACTTTCAAAACTGGATGATTAAAGTTCTATAATTGAATACTAAGTTGCTTTTAATAAAAGAACACAAGAATTCAACACCCAGTCGTTTCTAAATTGCCCAAAGAGGCTTTAAATGAATATTTAAATTATGTAAGACCTGTTAAAATCTGATGATTTAATGTATATTAAGTGCTTGTAATATGTGTTTGTGAGTCCACATGTCTCAAAAATGAAGATTGTAAGTCCTTTCATCAAGACACATCAAGATATAATGTTATCTGAAAACATGGAATTTAATTTTGTATAGATTTATGTGTTAGGATATTTTAAGAGAGCTTTCATTTTAGAACACAAGTGACAACATTTTCAGAGTTGTACCTGGATAAATAAATATTTTCAGACAAGTATAAGAAACAAAACCATGCCCGAATATGATTAAAACTATGAAAATATAAAACAAAAAGTTCATTACAGTTTCAAACTACTTTTACATTTTGAGTCTGTTTAAATTATTGTTCTCTTCTTGGTTTAATGTTACTTGTTCCGATCTGTCTGATAATGCCTTATTACAGCCTATACCACAGACTTTGGTTACTATGTATGAGGTACTAACCAGGAACTTTTCCACCTAGTCTCCAGATCTAGTGTCAGAAGGCTGCCCTGGGAGAAGAGTCATCAATTATCTTACCTAGGTATAAAGTCTGCATACTACAATAATGAGTTTCTTATCAATATATACTATATTAAATGGCACCATGACTGATCCAACTCTTTATAATTTGATTTAGGACCATATCTACCAGACAGAACTCATTCCTGGTACTCTAAACCTGATTTGGGTTTTGAAACCTGTTCCTTGGGTTTTTATATGCCCCACTACTAATCTTTTGGTAAAATAACATATTGTTAAATTGCCCTCGACATAGTTATCCCCATACCCAGAGACTATCATATTTCAACCTCTCATCAGACAATCGTCTTTCTGTAATGAATACTGGTTTAAACATAAAATGAGACTTATACCTAGTCAAAGCACAGAGAATAAGTCACAGTAAAATGCACATCCCTAACCTGGATGTCTATATCACACCTTCTACTGCACTCAAGTCTCATGATACATCATGTAATAATCAGATATAATAAAGAAGATTCCAGGAAAATAATGTCTCCTAGATATGACATAGCAGTTGTATCCATGAGCCCAGGTAGCTCTGTTTGATAGAACCAATAACTGTACAACATCAAGTCAGATAGGGCCTCACACTTACCTGAACATGCAAGGACAGTTGACAGCCACAGTAGGAAGGACACAGTCAGGTTTCTTCAGTACTGAGGCCTCAGGTTGATGGCATATGCTACAGTGGGTAATTATTTGTACTTCTCTACACAAGACAAATCTTAAAAGGACATGGTACATTTTAAAAAATAAATGTCAAAAAGCATGAGAGAGAAGGCTAGGTAAACTTAGAAGGAGGATGTTGGAAAGAGAATCCAAGAAGAGGTGGTGTGAGAGAATGTGTTAAATATGATCTAAAGGCATTGTTGTAACACATGAGATATCAAATACCAATTAATAAAATAACTCTTAAATAATTTAAAATAATAGAAATTTAATATTGAAAACTGTGAGTTTCATTTGGGCATCTTATAAATAGGAGAAAATGATTTCCAATGCATCATCCAATTGGCTATTCACACAACATTTTTGGCTGAAATAGTTCAGGGAGGAGGGTGCTAGAAAGCAAGAAAAAGAGCAAAGGAAAGATAAGTAAAAGAGGGAGGGTGGGAGGGAGGGAGGGAGGGAGAGAGGGAGGGAGGGACAGTGAGAAGAGTTTCCCTGGATATCTTGAAAAATATATGAAAACTATTTTTTATTAACTTATCTAAAGCTTTAACTTCACCATTGTGTTATATCATCACTAGGATTCTTAGAATTGATTCAAATTTTAGATAAAATTCTTTGACAATGAAGGTTTTCATGTCTTTTGTTCTGCTTGTGTGGACATGGTTGGTACTATATAAATAATCTCCTTCCAAAAAAAAAAAAAAAAGACCCTTGTTTTTCAGTGCATTAGCTACAGTGCCTCACACAGAGAGTGAAGCAGAACCTTTGGTCAGATTCCTTCTTAATATGGCACCTGAAACACACACAGCATTCTTTGATATTAAATTTTTTCAGTATTACTTTAAATTATGTAAAAACTTATAGGTGACAAGAAATAGAAGTTATTAATTCTCCTCATTCTCTACTTAATTCCCTAACTTGGTGAAGAAAGTTTAATTAAGTAATTTATGAGCTTGTAGAATTTAACACTTACAAATGGTAAAAGATGATTTTTTACCTTTGCAAGTATTGATCTTATTTACAGATATGCAGGGTTATGAGTTCCTTTGAATTATTATATGTTATTTTAATATATAATATTAAATATTTATTACTTCCTACCAAGTAATAAAAAACTTCTAAAAATCCACATGTATCTATCTCTCCACATCATCATATATTTTTCATGTTTTCATATTTTGGAAACTAGCAATAAAGATGTTTTCTAGCTCAACAAAGATATATCTATTTTATAGATATAAATTTTATGCCTTGATTTTTATTTGCAATCTCTGTGTATATTCCTACATATTATATGTATCCCAATGAACTCCTTCCTCAGGATTCATCCCAGGATGCAAACTGTAAAATATATGGTTTCATATTAAAAATTCCACAAAATAGAAGCATGGAATGGTTATATAACAATTAATCAAAATCAAATGACTACAATTAATTTCTTATATTGGATAGAGAAAATAAAAACCAAAGCAAATGCTCTAATAATTGGTTTTAAGATTCAATCTGCTGTGTTCTTTGTGTTCTCTGCTATCTGCTAACTGAAAGCCTGTATGATGCTCTGAAGCCACTGATATTACTGGGCTATAGCATGGCTGTACTAGAGATAAAAAGCCTTGTTCTCACCTAAATTGACAACCAGTTTAGAGAATTACATTTTTCTTCATTCTTTGTCTTTGGGGGGTTTGCAAATATGAGAGAATGGTATAAAATGTAAATTTAAGGCAAAAGTATTGCTGAAACTTTAAGGCGTTTTGTTAGCAGACACAACACCTATTCATGAAGAATATACTAATGTGTATTGTCTTATCTGGAGAGCTAATCAAAGCCACTTAAAAGGTTTCTTTTCATGGAAATATTAGAGCAAAGCTCATACTCAGCATGTTACCTCTTCTTTTATCAAAATATTTCACTAAAGTTCTTGATAAACTGTGCATCGCACTACCTTCCTGCCTGCAGGAAAACACACCAACGCCAGGATCCTTCTACAGACTGCTTTATTGAAGCCTTGAAAGAGGAAGACCCAGAGCCTGGAAAAGCCTCGGCTTATATAGCCAAGGAGGAGGCGTGTCTTAACTGGATTGGCTGCTGGGCCATCACTCATGTTAAGCCCGGTGCTGGGCGGTGGTTAAGCAGCAGGGTCATGCGCTTTTGGGTTGTTTACTAGCTCTGTACAGGGGGTGGTAACAGGATGTCTTCGGGTTGTTTACTAGCTCTAACAGGATGTAGGCACCAACTTAGAATGGTGCCTGAGCCGACTAGGGCGCGGCCCTCTACAATAAACCAAATGGATGTTTGGGTTTTGAAGAGGCATCCTGTGTTACAGAATGTTAGTGTGAATGTAAGCTGTCTTTAAAACTTCGCAATAAGTTGAAATAGATATTCTATATAGTCATTTATTAATTAATTTAAATTTTTATTAGATTTAAATTAAACATTAATGCTTTCATATATATATATAAATTCCCAACTCATTTTATGAGTAGTCTCAGCAGTCGAAAAGGCAAACCTGATTTGGCAAGAATCTCACATTTGAATGATTACAAATATTAACAAAATGTACCTTAATTATGTTAACATGTTTCAAGATTACATGCAATTCATTATATGAAACAATTTTTAACCACCTGCTAGTTTTTGTTCCCTATTCTCAAAATTTGACTTAACAAATTTAGCCAAGTTGACAGAAAAGAAGTCTCCAGCAGTGCCAGGCTTTTATTTTAAGGAAATTCACTTTATTATTCCCATTGAGAACTCACTAGAGGTTTAGCATTTACATTCCTCAGGAATCTTAATATTCTCAGCGGGGTCAAAATAATTGTTTTAGGTATTTGTTGTTACAATAAATCAATGTTGGCTTGTAGTAGCTGTCTGGGTATAGAAATTATATACCCAAACAACAACAGTGCCATCTTAACTTTTAGACAAATCACTATTCTATACCCATCAAAAATAACAATTAATAATAATAATAATAAATATTCTTAGTTCAGTGTCAACTTTATAAAGGGACTTACTGCGTAAGTTTTCATGTGTAATGAAAATATCAAATATTGCACTCCATTTATGTATTTTTACAATTCTCAGTCAAATGTTTTGGAAGTGGTTTTCAAAACATATCTTATAAGACATATTCTATTTGTATGCCCCATACTCATAGTGGAGAATCTAAGTTTGGGTCTTATAACCAAGGACCTTCCCAATGATCAAACGCTGAGCTAATAATAACCATTGAATGAGGGATGCCAATTGATACAATATTCAGCACAGAGACACATGCTACATTAATTATGAAGTCTATTATTCACATATGGTGCAAGTTAAACCTTCATTAGTATGCTATTTGTGCTCTCCAGTGTTCTGAGTGATAGGCATAACCAAAGGACATAGAAGAACAGGAGCAATCCAGAGAAAGTAATACAGAGAACTAACTCACTGTTGTCAATCCGGGCATTTTAAAATATAGAGAAAGCCAAAGCCTTGGACTAAGCAGGAAAATAAAGATGCTGTTGATTCAAGTCAGGTGGAAGTAGTACATTAAACACACAACTAGAACACCATGATAAAGGAAAAAACAGGGAAGTCTAAATGGTTGGGTACAAGTATGAAAATGTTATGCTGAAATGCATTGTTTTATGCAGTTATAATCTGCTAATTTAACAAACTATACAAATAGGTATCAAGCTTCATTTTTATGGAATAACTAATTGAAAATAGGAATGTGGGTTAACCTAATTTAAAATAGGTAGAAAGAATATGATGGTGTTTTCTCTCATTTAGGAACTCTACTAAGAATGGGAGAATCCTAGTCTCTGTGTCTATCAATGAGAAGACAGGTGGATCTTTGGGGTTGTGGGACAAACAGACAAACATACACAAATACACACACACACACACACACACACACACACACACACACACACATGCATACACACACATACAGAGAAAGAAAGAGAGAGAGAGAGAGAAAGTCAAAGAAAGAAAGAGAAACAGAGGTATATACTTAGAAATAAAATTAAAATTATATCTGTTGTATAGTTATTCAAACATATATCACGTTGCCATTGCTATTTTACTATGGTGAAGAGTCAATAAAATACCTGTGAAAATAATCTTTCTTATATGTTTGGAACACCTTATAATACAACATTATCAAAACATTCATTTTATTTGTAAACATCGTCTCTGGATAGGCTTCAGTTTACTTTTCATAAATGTATCTTTTATTAATATGGCTAACACAAGTATGAAGTGAACGATTTATCTACTTGACAATTAATTTTTACTGTAAAGACTACTTTGAACCCTAGACAGATACTTAATAATCTTTATTAAAGTTACTTGATATGACTATAGGCAGTTTTTATTATAAAAATGTCAGGAGGCCTTGAAACACATTGGGCATATTTTAGTTTAATTATCATTTTATATTTTTCAAGTTGGAAAAATTTAAAATCCAGACACATGACTTCTAGAGATTCATAGCAACATAGAGTGAGTATAGTTCAAAGTAGCAGTTTATATTTATTAAAAATCAGTGGATGTGGGCTTGGAGATGCTGAACAAAAAGCTGAGAAGATGGATACTGATTTAAAAAGTGTTGGCTGTAGGCCTTGTGTACCAGAGGCTTTCCACGGAGATCTCTGGTTCAGGACAATAGTCTTCTTCTGAAGTGTTACAGCTCTTTGGATAAAAGGCTCAGGCAACAGAGTAGTTATCCCACACTCCTAATCCTTCTGAATAGGATTCTTATATACACTTTTGGGGGGTGGGTCATGGATTGACAACAGGTACTTCTCATTGGTTTGGTCTGAGAGCTTGGGGGAAACCTTATTTGCATGTGGGAAGGTTTTGTGCTGCTCCTAGGTGACTGATGGCCACATACCCTTCTGCAGGGGTGCTGTGGGAGGCTATTGCTGCTTGACAGGAGCCAGGGACCCAGGAGGCAATGGCCAAACAGGTGCCTTCCCAGGCAGGTGGCAGTCACCTACCATCAGGTCACCATGGTTCCAGATGTTTGCTTAACCAGACACCAGGTTGTCTGTGCACCGTCAACCGCCCCACAGTTAGCCATTCAAATTTTTTCAATTCATATTATAAACAGTTTTAAATAGCTCACTATACTTCATAAATGTGTATGCTTAATAAATGATATTTATTTTGGATTTAAGGAGATGAAAATGTTAAAACTACCTTGATTTAAATATTACTATATATATATATATATATATATATATATATATATATATATATGCATTAAATTATTATATTGACACTATTGAGTTATACAATTAATAGCACACTTAGAGGAATTGCCCAAAGTTACTGAAATATTAATGAAAGATTTTAGAATTTAAGCATTTCAATCTGGTTCCAGAGTTCATTCTCTTGGATTGGAAATGTTCTTAGTTTCCTAGAATGATTCTGTGTAAAGGTCTCAATTCCCAAGTTTGCTGCATTCTGTTCAGTGAACATCATTTAATGTTTATTTTCACAGCTAAGTCATTCTCTATTGCTCTCTAACATTTCTACTTCCAAATTGCTTTGATGTCCCGCCATCTTATTTCTATAAATTTTATTAGGATGGTAGAAGATATATGCCATTGGAATACTATGGACTATTCTGGTATCCTGCAAAGCAGGCCAGAAGCAATAAGACCAAGAAGAAAGCTGTCTGGATGCTGTGCTTGATGCTATGTCTGCTGATGGACATGTCAATTTTAAATATTCATGGGGAAAATACGATGATGGAAAATGGAATTTCTCAAGATAAAAGAACAGACACAGTGTATATTTATCTGTAATTTTAAGCATTTTACTTCCTTTTGCTGAAATTTGTTAATTGATCAAGTCATGCAATACTCTAATTCTTTCATTAGAAATACATTCTTGACATCAATGACCTTGAAATGTCTGAAATAAATTTCATAGTTCTGTCTCATCTGAAATCCCATGTAATTGACACATAAAATTTCACACACACACAAATATTTATGTATCTTATTTTAGCACTGGCACATACTTAGATATCATGATTTAAATAGCATCAAAATAATTGCATAGTAAGCACTTCATCTTTTCAAGATCTAAATTTGAAGCATGGAACCATCTCTGAAATACAACTCAATTAAGCATTCATTTTACTTACATTTCTATTAACTAGTCTATTTTTCCTGTCAGGTTATTAACTTCCTCTTTCAGCACTACAGGCTAGAAAAGTAGTTTTATTTATTGCATTTAGTAGATAATTTATATTCTTGTGATTCATTACATTTGCATATCATATGTTTATAGCTATAACACAAACCAAAAGAAATAAAAAGTAAAAAGTAAAAGATAGTTGCTTGAGCTTAAAAAGTTTGGGAAATTTTTTGCATTATGAAATTTCTTTATTTATTAAAATTTAACTTACTGAATTTTCTTTGCTGTTCCACCAGCAGTACCCTCACATTAAAGTGTTAATATACAGCTTCTTGGAATAAATACAGGATATTATTATTAAATAAAATGAACATTTTAATACAATCTCATTTTTACTAGTTTTCTCCCTATACTTTTTCCAGTTCCTTACAACCTCTCATCCAATCCAAATCTACACCTTTCTGTTTATCATTAGAAAGCAATGCCATTTAAAAATAGTATTAAAATGAAATAAAATAAGTTAAACAAAAAGAAGCACTTTAGAACAGTAAACAAACCAACATATGGGGACAAAAGCCCAAGAAACATGTATCGATTCAGAGACACACTGATTTGCACACTTAGACATTCAATAAAAACACATATCTAGATGCCATTATTTCTATGCAAAGGATCAGTAGAGGAAATAAAGAAAATAAAGAAAATAAAATGTAAAAACATTATGAGACACATATATAATAACAACAACCACAATAAAGAAACCCTCAAAATGCCATTGAATTCATTTATTTTTTGCCATGTACCGCTGGGACATGAAAATTATCCTTAAATGTAGCAGGCTGGAGAGATGGCTCAGTGATTAAGAGCAATGACTGCTCTTCCAGAGGTCCAGAGTTCAATCCGCACCAACCACATGGTGGCTCATAACCATCTGTAATGGGCTTGATGCCCTATTCTGGTGTATCTGCAGAGAACAGCAGTGTACTCACATATATGAAATAAATAAATGCATCTTTTATTTTTTTAAGGAATTTTCTGTCATGGTGAGACTCCCTTGGGGAAAACTAATTTTTTATGTGCAAGTGGTTATCAATTGGAGAGAGATCTTCTGTCAGGGCATGTGTTTACTACTTCTTTTAGTTCTAGGACTACATCTTGTGCAGACCTACTCAACCCTGTGTTTACAGCCCTAGTCTCTGTGAGTTCATATGTGGCACAGTGATATGTTTATAAGGTCTCCTTTCCTTGGTTACCTCCATTCCCTCTGGTTCTTGCACTCTTGGTCTCTACCCTTTGGGGGTGGATTTGATGAAGACTTCCTATTTAGGGCTGAATGTTGCCAAGTCTCTTGTTCTCTGCATGTTGTTGGGCTGTGCTTCTCTCTATTTCTTTCCATCTGCTCTAGGACGAAGTTGCTTTGGTGATTACTGTGCAAGACACTGATCTGAGTATAACAGATTGACTTTAGGAGACATTTTATGCTATGTTCCTTTAGTAGAACAGTAGCACTTGGTTTTCCCCTATGTTCCTGAGTTATCAAGTATCAAGCTCTTGGTTATGCAAAGAGCAGTTCGTGTGGGTCATTCTTGTAGTGATGACCTTAAGTCAAATCAGATATTCAACTCTTTCTCTACTGTAACTCTTATCATATCATACACGATAGACTACATTGTTGATCCAAGGGGGCTTTTTGTTCGTTGTTTGTTTTGTTTTTGTTTTTTATTATTTATTTTTTTGGGGGGGGTAATACCCACCTGTAGGGATAAGGAAAACAGGAAGTTCCCAGCTTGACTTATCTATGTTCAATAAGTTGTGTAAGGACTGTCTTCATCAATGGGGCCTTGCTATCACTTCGTGGATAGCATCCATATCTTCATCAACAGGGTGGGTTGTTTAGGGATTCCTATGTGAACCTTCGGCCAACAACTCAAAACAATGTAATCCATTCCAGATACTGGAAGCTTCATTTGGTGACAAGAGTTGTCTATTTGGGGCTCTGGCTTTCCCATCATTTGCTGGTTTCATTTAGATCCCCTTCGTATGTGTCACATTTCAGGACGGTTCTACTGTATTAGGTTTCCATGCTATTACATAAAGCTCTTTAATTTTATCTGTCTCCTTCCATATTCTATCCCTCGTTTCCATTTTGCCTTCCTATTCCTCCTTGATCTCATTTCAATCCTCTCTCATCTGTCCATAACTATCTATTGTATAGCCCTTACTTAGGATCATCTGTCTTCCTCGTCCCTTAGTGTCTACCTAACTACAATAGTTCTTCATGCAGGTTATCAATACTGCATTATGGAATGAAAAGCCTAGTTTAGGACAGGACAAAAATGCTTAAATAAATTTCTGAATGTCTACTATTGTGACATTGTGACAATGTCTAATATTGTGACCTTGCAGACTTTCCTAATAGAATTGTGAACAATGTCTAATTAGAATTTTATTCTTGTGAAGTATATTTTCATTATTTTCTTTCTTGTCCCATTTATCATTTGTATAAAGGAAACCTATTGATTTGTTAAAGCTAATTTTGTATCCAGCTACTTTGTTGAAGTTGTTTATCAGCTGTACATATTTCCTGTTAGAATTTTTGGTGTCACTTATGCATACTATCATATCATCTGGAAATAGTGATTCCTTGATTTCTTTTTTTGCCAATTTGTATTTCCTTGATCTTATTTTGTTGTCATATTAGTCTAACTAGAACTTTGAGTACTATATTGAATAGACCTAGGTAGTGTTGGCGGTCTTGTCCCTGATTTTAGTGGGATTGCTTCAAGTATCTCACCCCTTAATTTGATATTGGCTGTTGCATTGCTATATATTGCAATATGTTTAGGTAAGGGCTTCAACTCCATATCTCTCCAATACTTTTATCATGAAGAGGTATTATATTTTGTTAAATGATTTTTCAGCATTCAATGAGGTGATCATATGATTTTTTTTTCTTTGAGCTTGTATATATAGTGGATTACACTATTGGATTTTTGGCATATTGAACCAACCTTGCATTTCTAGCATGCATGATGTTCCTCTTGAATGGCCCTGACAATTTTCACTTCTTGTGTTTTAATCCATCCAATCTCTGTCTTGTGGTTATATTATTTTGGCCACTTGTATTTATTGAAACTTGTGATATTGATTATAAGAATAGAAATTTACCATTTGTTTTCTACTTTTATTTGTCTATGTTTCTAATTTATTATTTTGATTTTAGATTATAATTTATTTACTGTTGCAGTTGACTTACTTTTCATTTATATCTACCCTATAGACATTGAGTATTATAATGTGGTTTTGAGTAAAGAACATAGTTACCTGAGTATAGGGATATATTAGCGTTAAAGAAAACTTGAGAGAAAAGGGTAAGAAACAGTATATTTTTAAATATACTAAAAGAGAACTTTGAATGCACTAATCAAAATAAATGATAAATATCTGGGGTAGTTAATATGATAAATGATCTAAGCATCATGATTTTAATATAAATATTAAATATAGTACATTATGTGTACAATAATTAAGGTCAAACCAAAGTGACATTTTCATATGAGAAAACATAACAAGATATGTGACATATTATAACACATCTTATTGATGATATGCTATTTTTAGATGTTTAAAATAATCTTAAATTCAAATTTAATTTGTTTCCATTCATACTATTAACTTTACATTGCTATATTTGTTATAAGCCTTAATATGTATTTTATAAATTGACCTCATTAGAAGTGATCTTGTTTAGTAGACAGAAGTCTTGTGGCTCAAACTTCCAATGTTTTTTCTCTCTGTATATCTTCAGTTTACATTTTAGAACTCATTGTTTATTATGGCTTCCTGTTACTCAGTAATATTATACATACATATATGTATGTACAGATACATGTGCATATATATATCCAAAAATTCCTAGATTTAAAAAATACATACTATTTATTTCTCTGTAAATTCTATAAATTTTAAAAATTCAAAAGTGGGTATTTTATGTGCTATTTTATATTTTATTGAGTAGTATAATTCTTTTCATTTCAATTTTGATTTTATTTCAAAAATATTCTTTTGTTCTCAAATTTTGCATTTAAATTAAAATTTTATGTAAATATAAATATTTAAAGTGTGTATACATTAACATATACTTAATAATAATAGTGCTTTTATTAAATTTTATTTTTAATATTATCTATTAGTGTAATTTAATTGCAATATTTTCACCTTCTGAAGGAAATTTCTTTAAAATAAAGTATGGCAAAAATTTTTGCTTTATTTTCCTTTGAAATAGCTAAAGATTACACATGTATCACAGTGTAAATCTTTAATCTCAGTGCTCAAGAAGATGCAGGTAGATCTCTGTGGATTTAAGGCCATCTCTCTTCACATATGGAGCTCCAGCCACCCAAGTGAGAGAAAGAGAAAAAAAAAAAAAATTAAAAGCCTAGATATTTACTCTGGTAGTCATTATCATGTGGGCTTTACTATTATGTTTCTGAAGTTGGCTGAAATAGGATTTTGTTTTCATTTGCTTTAGGATATAAATGATTTTATCTGAATGCTTAAGTTTTTTACTAATAAAACTTTCTAATAGCCTTCTGAACTTTTGGAATCTTTCTCCTTTCTCACCCTAAAGCAGATACTTACAAGGAGACACCTGCTCTGTGAGTAGTTCCTGTGACGCATCCTGCAGAATTCCAACTGTCTGACCTTATTGAATTTCCATCTAACTTATTCAAGCTGGACCTGATTTTCTGGTCAGCATTATAACACTGTTCATTTGAAATGTGTTTGTTTGTCTGTGATGCTACTTGGAAACTAGCCTCCAGGAGGAGTCACCTCATACTTTCCACTTATAACTTTCACAGCCCTGTGATGTTCATGGGGCAATCTATACTGCTTTATCTATTTTTGTTGCTGTTTACAGAAATACTGCCATTCCTGGAGCAGATGCTCTGTCATGGCAAGGAACTCGAAGTCTCTATTTGAATTTTAATTTCCCAAGGGAATTGTGTTTAATAATCATTCCTTTTCAGCAGTGATCAAAGCATCAATTTCAGCTGAAAAAAAATCTGTCTGAGAAAGATGCATTTGCATATCTCCAGCTATTCCACTGAATTCTAGAACCATCCAGAATTCTTCCTCTTAGGATAGATGCTCTATGACTCCTGAAACAGCAATCTTTCTTCCCTTATCTTATCAATAAACATCAGTGCTTTTCAAGGCACTTCTTTTCACATACTGACATTCAATGACCCATGAATAACAATCTCCTTGTTGGTACTTAAGATAGAGTTCTAAGACAAGATATAAACCAAACCAAAACCCTTAACCAAATACCAGTGGACATGAAGGTAAAAACTTATGATGGTTACACTAGCAATCTCTACTTTAAATTTATTTTTCTAATTTTTGAGATTATAACACAACAGTTTTAAACCCCCCTTACATTCTGTCCATCAAAACCTCCCATTTACCATTTTGCTCTCTTTTAAAATTATCACATCCTTTTTTCAAACATTGTTTCATACATGTGTATGCATGCACATTTGCTTGTATTCTTAAATATACAAAGATAGCTCAGTCTGTGTAATGTTATTTGTATGTAAGTGTTTTCCCAGAACTCAGTTTAGTATTGGTTAACAAACGGGTGTGTTCTTCACTGGGCAGCACTGAAGAGACCCCACTCTCAGCATTCCATAGCCTTGCTTGGGGTTCCTTACGGAGGATTGAAGCCTAGTGACCTTTCTTCCATCTGTGCTAACACGTGTACTAATGCTGTCCTTATTCTGTTCATATTTAGGCAACCATGCTGGTGAGACTTTACAGGGGTAGCTTCTGACATTTCTAGGAAACGCAGTCTCACAGTAAACAGCAGAATGCTTTGTGTCTTCTGTCTCATATAATCTTTCTATCCTCTCTTCCACAAAAATCCCTAAACCTTATTAACAGAAATAGTATTACAGAAGGATCCTTTGTGATTGGGTCCTACATCTCACCCTTTTAACTAGTTCTGGTTTGTTTGTTTGTTTGTTTAGATGGTTGATTGGTATTTGTTGTTGTTGGCAGTGGTTGTTGGTGTTTTGTTTGTTTGGTTTTGTAATGGTTTCTCCTGGTACATATTAAAATGAGAATTTTCCTTGATGTAAAATGAGTCCCACTCTTATCTGTGTCTATCTGGACAAACACTTAGGATGTAGTATGAGTTATACTGGAAATAGATTGTCTATTGGGGGAATCTAGGTTCTTGTCCAATATCTGTGGCTTCACTAGACTTTGTTTATCACAAGTTTCACAGAAAGTAATTACTGAAGTAAGAGCACATCCAGTGATACTAGTTTATGAATGAACGCTATATGTTAGAAAGAAAACTAACTTTTGCTACACATTGTAATCAAGTGAAAGAACATACATCTTTATTTTGTGGAAAATTGAGGATTTAAACTTCATATAGAGATAGACAAATTACAATTTAATAACATTTTTTATAACATAGAACTTCAAAGTGATTATCACCTAATGCAAATTATAGATTATTGAATTAAATTTCACTTTTGCCTTTTCCTTATAGAATTATATCAATAATTCAGGCAGAGTAGCTATATTTATTTTTTCAGTTATATTAATATTTCTTATGGTATATTTATTCCCTGATTAAGTTCTATGCTCAATTAAGCTGAGACTATTAATGCTAAAATAATTATTGCAAAACGGAACTCAATTTTTAAAATAATTTCACTAAAAGGGCTTTAATAGTTCATCCACAATTAACAATGCAAATCTTACCCCCTGAGTCTATTTACTTGCTATGAAAAATTGAATTTGTTAGATGTTATTTATATGCCACAATTCATGTCTGAGCATAAACCCTCAGGGTATTATCATTAGGTATTTGTCATTCATGTTACAGTTGGCACTGTGACTCACCCAGTGAATTACCATTTTCTGAGGACCTACCATTTCTCATAATGGACTGGATAGGAAAATAAAAAATATGGAATATTTCCTTTTCCTAAAATGTTTATAATTTACATGAAGGAAGCAATATGTAACTGCACAGTTAAACTTTATAGAATATGATAATAGAGATACACAAATCTCACTGAGGATAAATTTTTAAAAATTCATATTTATAAGCAAATGTTTTCAAATTTATAATTTTCCCAGTAATGTGGTTTGAACTGAGGAAACCACAATGTTGCAAACCATTTTCCAAATTTACCTACTTTTGCTACTAGAGAAATACTATGGAAAATTCTAAATTCCTATGCAAATATACTTCACAAATTTTCAATCTCCTGACTAAAAATATGACTCAACATATGCTGAGCATGAGTAAGGCTGTGTGTTTGATCTTCGCAACCAATATTAATATATGCTAAATTATACTTAATGTTATTCATGCATTTATTTAAATGTCCATTTATTTTATTCTTGATCTAAACTCCCCTTTTCATTCATATTACTATTAAAATGTTTATAAATTAAATTACTTTGCTTTATTAGTAGAAATATTTCTATTCACCTAGAATATTCAAATTTATTCTTATAAACTTTTAATTCAGTTCATATGTTTAATAAAAATAGTATTTATTTTTTATTTGAAAAAATGCACAATACAACAATACATTTTGATTTTATTCTTCCCCTTCCACCAACTTCACACCTTCCTATGCACCCAGCTTCTGGTAATTTTTACATTATTTTTATGAAATATTTACTTGCTTTACAAATTCACAAATTAGGCTAAGGAAATTTTAATTCTTGTTTTAGGAAATGACTTTCAAATAAACAAAAAGTAAATCAAACATCGATGGTTGATCCATTTTGTTTCATAAGTTCCATTTTGTTTCATCTTTGATATCTAATTATATACTTGGATTCTTTATAGCATAAATCCAAATAGATAATAGTATTGGCTTTAAACAATAAGTTAAATTAGATATTATTTTTATAATATTTTCCTACATGATAGAATTAACAGAAAAGTAAATTTTTCTGGTCAGCATTATAAATTAAAATATTAACCACATGGTAAAGTTGAAAATATTAGCTTCGACTTTCTTTAAGTTTCAAACAAGTATGAAATCACAGTAGCCCTTAATGTATTTGAAAATTATTTTCCATCTTTTTAGTTTATATTTATAACATGTTGATATTTTATTGTTAGGGTTCAGACCATCTGTGGTCCCCCCAGGATCAGACTGGGTTCGCTGGAAGGCTGATAGGGCATGGAATGAGACTAGGGTGGGAGGAGAAAATGGACAGCAAGAGGAATCACTCCATTCAAAGTGCCTAATTTTATTTAAGATTCTTCTTTGGTTTTAAGAGGGAAGGCCTCGCCCCTAGTCAGTTCTGAGCAGGTGCCTGGAATTTGGCATGAAGGCTGAAGTATTGTAAGACGACCTATCTGTAGGCAGGTGAACTGGGTGAAGCCAAGGTCCAGGGCACTCTGGAATGTCTTGGTCTGTCCTTAGTCCTGGGAGAGGCACAGTGACAGACAGCAGGGCACCAGAGTAGCTCAGGTGTGATTTAGCAAGACAATGAAAGCCACACTGTGAGTGGCTTCCTATGGCTTGTCTGCACACAGCATGTAGCAAGCTGGTGGAGGAGGGACTTTACATTGTATCAATGAAATTCTTAAGCATTTCAGGTCATTCTGCTCTTATATTTACTTTTTCATCATAGAATATTCTTATTTTAATCCACAATATAATATTTTATGACTTAATCTTAATTATTCTTATTTAGTTTTCATTTGAATTTTAATATACATGTTCTATTCTTAAATAGACATGATATTCAAGTATTATTAAATATTTAATTATCAGTTTATCCACTACCCAATGCAAGACACTAAATATGCCTAGTGCAGGATCCACATGTCTTCTTCTTTTTTTTATTTTTCATTTATTTATTTATTTATTTATTTATTTATTTATTTATTCGAGACAGGGTTCCACCTGTTTTCTTAATTCACAATAAAAACTCAAACATATGCTGGGCATGGTGGCACACGCCTTTAATCCCAGCACTCTGGAGGCAGAGGCAGGCAGATTTCTGAGTTCGAGGCCAGCCTGGTCTACAAAGTGAGTTCCAGGACAGCCAGGGCTATACAGAGAAACTCTGTCTCGAAAAACAAAAAATAAAAAACAAACAAACAAACAAACAAACAAAAAAAAACCAAAAAAACTCAAACATAACATCTGTGGTTAATATTTTTATTACATCCATGTCTTAGTCAGGGTTTCTATTCCTGGACAAAACATCATGACCAAGAACCAAGTTGGGGAGAAAAGGGTTTATTTATTCAGCTTACACTTCTACATTGCTGTTAATCACCAAAGGAAGTCAGGACTGGAACTAAGCAGGTCAGGAAGCAGGAGCTGATGCAAAGGCCATGGAGGGATGTTCTTTTCTGGCTTGCTTCCCCTAGCTTGCTCAGCCTTCTCTCTTATAGAACCAAGACTACCAGCCCAGAGATGGCACCACCCACAAAGTACCCCCCCAACCCCCATCACTAATTAAGAAAATGCCTTACAGCTGGTTCTCTTGGAGGCATTTCCCCAACTGAAGCTCTTTTCTCTGTGATAACTCCAGCCAGTGTCAAGGTGACACAAAACTAGCCAATACAACCCATATAGTTGCAATACATGGCTATTATAAGAGAAATATGCACTGCTATTTTTTGGTTGTTATGAAGTTTCATTATGAATACATTATGGTACACCAAATTATAACCTCCACAAAGACATCAAGCTGCAACTCTTGCTATCTATGAATGACTTACCTTCCAAAGTGAAAGGAAATTAAATAGTACACAGTATAACTTTGATAACAGCTGGCCTAGAGTATGTGTATAATTCTATTGACAGTATACAAGTTCTTAAAGGAGAACACGTTAATGAGAAGTAGAGGGAGTAATAACCAAATACATAGTAAAGTGATGCAGTTTCTGTTGTTTAAAATGAAAAAGAACCAGGAGTCTTGAGTTAACCCACAGTAGAACTGAAAGACATGAATTCCAATAATTTGTCCCACTAATATTTCAGTATTAGACAGAAGACAGCTTACTGTCTAATGAGACTCAGACATCAGTCTTGTAGAACTGTAAAATAATTTATCTGATTTTTTAATCTCTTATGATTGTATGGCTACAACAAGATTATACCTAGTAAGGGTATAATACAGATATATTTTAATGTGTGCTACATTTATTTGAGGAAAAAAAATCATTATGTTTCAAATACTAACACCTATTAATGATAAATAGTTTCTTTTCTTACCCAAGTATTTTTGTCTACTTATAGAATTAAATTTTAAAATTTTATCTTTATTAGTTGAGTATTTTAATATCCTGTCAGAAGTTTTAGGTTTTTTTTTTTATGTGCTTATAAATTTATGCCTAATGATAGATCTATATTAAAAATCTCCTAAAATATATTGAGGCTCCAAACACACATAGTAACATTTCCATCATAACCAAGTCCCTAGTCTATGTTGGTCAAGTTCTGTTCTATGCAGTCAGTCTACAAAGATCAGCCCATCTGTTCTGATCTTGTGTCAATAGAACTGTGGCTCTTCTGATGCCTATTCAGATAGCATTTTGTTGTCCTTTGAGTTTAGAAGAAAAGTTCTCTATACTATAGACTTTTACAATGGACTCATATTTTTTATTTAAGCATCATGACCTCAAAAACATTGAATTTAACCTATATTAATGGAATGGAAAATATTTTCATGCCTAGATTGAAGTGTACTAATACAGTATATATCTCTTCCTCTTGGAAAAGTTAATAAGCAAGAGTAGACAAAATTTAGATTCTCTCCTTTTCCTTTAGTGCCATTTATCTGCTCTCTTTTCTGGGGTTCTGTTTTTGATCTTCTACTGTGAGTATACTTAATGTATATCAATCCCTCTTCTCTGCTGCTAGCAAAGACCTTGCTCTATCCTCATTAAACAGCACAGATTACATGTAATGTGAAAGGAATGAGAAACTCATTTTTAAAAAATCTTTATTAAATTGTTTTATATATTTACATTCTAAAGTTGTCCCCCTTCTCACCACCCCTCTCTGAGTTCTTCACTCAATTTCCCTCCCCCAGTTCTGAGAGGGTGTTCCCTCACCCACCCACACAACCCCACCTCACCTTTAGCTGCATCCTTCTTCCATGGCACATCAACTTTTCACAGGACTCATCCTCTCCCCCTGAGGCCATACAAGGCAGTTCTCTGCTACACATGGGCTAGAGGCCATGGACCAGCCCATGTATGCTCCTTGGTTTTTGGTGTAGCCTGAGGGAGTTCTGAGGAGTTCTGGGTTAGGTGACACTGTTGTTCTTCTTAAGGGCTTGCAAACCCCTTCAGCTCCTTCTATTCTTATTTTAATTATTCCATATTGGTCCCTCACCTCAGTCCAATGGGTAGCTGTAAGTATCTGCATTTATCTGAGTCAGTTGCTAGTATACCCTCTCAGAAGACAGCCATGCCTGGTTCCAGTCTGCACTCACAGTATGACCTCATAAATAGTGTCAGGATTTGGTGTGTGTGTGTGGGATGAATGCCAAGTTGATCTAGTCATAGAGTGGTGTTTCTTTCAGTTCTGCTCCATTTTTGTCCCTGCATTTCCTTTAGATAGGAACAATTCTGTGTTAAAATTTTTGAAGATGGGTGGGTGGTCCCTCTGGCTCAAACTGTGGGCCATATCTATTTATTGGAGGTGGTCTCTAATGGGTTATTCTTCCCAATGTTGGACATTTTGTCTAATGTTATCCTCATTGAGTCCTGGTAGCTTTTTGTATCACAGCTCTCTGGGACTAGTTAGAAATTCCTGCTACTCCCAACTGCTACATACTTCAGTTCATTCTCCTGGCCTTCTGGGCATCTCTCCTGTCTCACCCCATACCTCATCCTGCCCCTCCTTTTCACTTTTCCCTTCTCCACTCCTCTCTCCTACCCAGATCCCTCCCTTCCTCTGTTCCCATGATTATTTTGTTCTCTTTCTATGTATCCACACTTCAGCCTTCCTTCCTGTTAAGTTTCTTATGGTCTGTGAGTTATGGCATTGGTATTCTGAACGTTTTGAATAATACCCACTTATCAGTGAGTACATACTCTGCATGTCCTTTTGGGTCTTGGTTACCTCACTCAGGATGATATTTTCTAGTTCCATCCATTTGCCTGCAAAATTCATGATGTCCTCCAGAAAATATTCTCAATAAAATCGTAGAAGAAAACTTCCCCAACCTAAAGAAAGAGAACTATTTTTATAAAGAAAAGTATTTTAATTTTACAAAAGAATGGTACTTTACTGACCACAACTGACACTAAATAGCACTCAATAGATGTTATCAATCTATAATCTCATGTTGCTTCCAAAATTAATGGTGGATTAGTGTCTTCTTTAAGATTGATTCCAACCTATCAAGCCTCTCCAGAAAATGATAATAAACACACAAATATGCACATACAGCCACACACCCCCACACACACACATAGACAGTCAGACAGAGAGACACATAGACATAGACACAGACACACCCAGACACACAGACACAAACACACAAACACCCCACATTATTCTGTGCCCTGTGTTTGGTCATGAAGAAATACATAATTTAAGATAAATAAGTCTATTTTTCTTAGCTTGTAAAAGCAGATTACTTGGGAAGTCTAAGACACAGTAAGGATGGTTAATTTATTTGCTTAAAGACTAGTTAAACTCAAACAGGCTGCATACACAATAGTATCACAGATGGAGCATACACTTGTACATGATATTAGGACATAGTTTACTAAATTGGTTGCAGGGTTTGACAACAGAATCATTTTCTATAGATCAGAGGTGTTTTCAGAAAAGCTATTTCTAAATAAGGCAAAGTATTACATTCAGCTTTACATTACAATATACGGTGTATATTACTATTGCATTAGCTAGGGTTTTATTGCTGTGAAGAAATACCACGACTAACAGAATCTTATAAAAGAAAACAATTACTTAAGGCTGTCCTACAGTTTCAGAGATCTAGTAAATTATCATCATGGCAGTAAGAATTGCAGCATGCAGGAAAATATGGGGCTGAAGCAGAGACTGAGAGTTCTACATCCTGATACAAGGGAAACCAGAAGACTGACTCTTCCTTGCTGGGCAGAGCTTGGGTTTTGGGAGCCCTGAAAGCCCACCTAAATGGTGGGAACAAGTATGTCCTTTTCTGGCTTTTGAAATGTTTTCCTCCTGTTGGGTTGTCATGTCTGACATTGGTGCGGAAACTTTTACCTTTTGTTTGGTTGTGCTTGGTTGTTGTATCTTAGAAGCCTGTTCTTTTCTGAATATATGCTAACTTGTGCCCACAAAATTCAATATTCCCAGACTATTATTCAATATGTGTAGAGCATGCATTACAACTGAATAAACATATCCACATAGTAGTGAAAATACCTGACATTTAATATATTTATACATAATTTAGAATTGCAATGGTTATTTTAAAACTGTCTCATTGAGTAAATATAAATGTATAACTAGAGTAGAAATGTAAGTAAATGAAAGTTAATTCCAATGCTCACTACACCTCAGGCATTGCACTGTGAACTTCATTTCTGTATGAATTATCTTCTGTGCTCCTCATGTTAGATACACTTTTGACACTGCTAAATTACATTTTTTGTGTTTTAATATAATAGTCAACACTGCTATACTAATGGTAATAAAAAACAATCTTTGTATTTCATTTAAAAATCACACACAAAACCTCAGGTAACTTAGTCCCATATCTTTTCTAGCCTCTAGAACTGTTCAGTCATATACAACTTAACATAGAAAAGAATCTCCCAAATCATAGTGATTTGGGGACCCATTTATATTAAATTCTATTAGTCCTTGCATTTAGCTCCTTCGTGATATGTCTTCATGAAAGAATAATACTTACTATTCCACTCATGTTTCCAGAAAAAGAGGTAATGTTCATCCAAAAAGTGTTAAGTGTTTTATTTTTCCCTTTTTGTATGTTTTAACTTAATTTATTTTTACACTCCATATTTTACTCCACCCACCCCTGATCCACACTAGGACTGTTCCACATCCCATACCTCCTCCCCAACCCCTGTCTCCACATGGATGTCCCCACCCACCAACCCACTGTTGCAAATCCCTCCCCCACTATCCCTTCCTCTTCTCCTCAGAGAAGAGGAGGTTCCCCATGTGTACCAACAAGTCCTGGGACAGTTAGTCACAGCAAGACTAACCACATCATCTCCCACTAAGGCCCCACAAGGCAGTCCAGTTAGGGAAAAGGAATCCAATGGCAGGAAAGAGAGTCACAGACAATTCCTGCTCTGGTTATTTAAGAATACACATAATGGCCAAACTGTATATCTGCTACAAATATATAAGGGGTCTAGGTACAGCCACTGAATGCTCTTTAGTTGGTGGTTCAGTCTCTGTGAGCCCCCATGAACTTAGGTTATTTCACACTGTAGGTCTTCTTGCGTTGTCTCCCACTCTTTCGTAATACTTGCTGAGCTCCACCTGATGTTTGGCTGTTGTTCTCTTGAACTGTTCCTACCTGCTGCTCAATGAAACCTCTCAGGACACAGTTGTGCTATGTTCCTGCTTTCAAGCATAGCTGAGTATTGTGTCAGGGATTGTCTCTCTCACATTGGATTGGTCTCAAGTTGGGACAGTAAATAGTTGGTGGTTCCCTCAATCTCTATTTCATCTATATGCCTGCACATCTTTTAGGCAGGTCAAACACGGATTCAAGGTTTTGTAGGTAGGTTTATTTCCCCCTCCCTCCACTGGAAGTCCCTCCTGGCAACAGGGGTTAGTTACTTCAGTCTCCATATCCCTTGCTTATAATAATTTCTGCTAGGGTAACACACATAGCATCCCTTGAGCTCTGCCATAATGGGTCTCCAGGTAGTTCCAGAGATGCTCCCCACGAATTTCTATTCTCATTCATAGCACTGTCTCTCCTCCCATGTCCCCAAACTGACGCTCATTCCTGTTCCCTTCCTCACCCCCACTATCATCCATTTCTCTCTCTCTCCAGCCACCTCCAGTGAGGTATTACCTTCAGAATTAGATTCACACATCACACTTGGGCACTTTTTATTACCTAATTCCTTTGGATCTGTGGATTCTCACATAAGTTTCCTGCACTTCATTGCTAATTTCAACTTATCAATGAATACATACAATATTTGCCTTGCTGGGTCTTGGTTACCTCACTTGAGATGATATTCTCTAGGTCTATCCATTTGCCTGCAAATTTCATGATGGCTTTATAATAGATGAATAATATTCCATTATGTGGATATACCACATTTTCTTATTCATTCCTTAGTTTAGGAACATCTAGTTGTTTCCAGTTTCTGGCTATTTCATATAAACTCCTGTGAACATACTGGAGAAAGTGCCCCTATGGTATAATGCAGCATCTTTGGGTATATGATATGGAGTATGATATAGCTGGGTCTTGGGGTAGAACTGTTCTCAGTTTTATGAAGAACCCCCAAATTGATTTCTAAATTTGTTGAGCGTTTGCTCTCCTATCAGCAGTGAAGGAGGATTTTCCTTTCTCTACATCTTTGATACCATGTAATGTCACTTGAGGTTTTTTTCTTTTATCTTAGCTATCATTTATGTTGGAATCTCAGAGTCATTTTGATTCAAATTTTTCTGATGACTAAGGATGTTGAACATTTCTTAAAGTGCTTCTCAGTCATTTGAGATTCATCTGTTGACAATTCTGTTTAGCCCTGTTCTCCATTTTTATAATGGGTTATTTGGTTTGTTAATGTCCAATTACTTGAGTTCTTTATATATTTTGGATATTATCCCTTGTCAGTTGTAGAGTTGGTAAATTCTAACCAAGCCAGTGAAAGACCTGAATGACACAAATTTCAAAAATGCAAAGAAATAAATTGAGGAAGGTACCAGAAGATGAAAAAACATCTCCCATTCCTCTTTGGATTAATATAGTGAAAATGGCCATCTTACCAAAAACAACCTACAGATTCAATGCTATTTCACTCAAAATTCTTACACAATTCTTCTTCTTCTTCTTCTTCTTCTTCTTCTTCTTCTTCTTCTTCTTCTTCTTCTTCTTCTTCTTCTTCTTCTTCTTCTTCTTCTTCTTCTTCTTCTTCTTCTTCTCCNCTGTCTATAAGCATAACTGAGTATCATTAATAGTGTCAGAGATCGGTGCTTTGCCAATGCGATGGATCACAAGTTGTGTCATTGCTTATTTACCTCTGTGTCCCATTTTTAGTTGGGTAATTTGGGCTGTTGGTATCTAACTTCTTGAGCTCTTTATAAATTTTGGGAATTAGCCCTCTATAATAGGAAGTGCTAGTGAAGATCCTTTCCCAATCTACAGGCTGCTATTTTGGCCTACTGATGGTGTCCTTTGCTTTAAAGAAACTTTTCAGTTTCATGAGGTCCCATTTATCAATTGCTGATCTTAGAGCCTGAGCCATTGGTGTTCTATGCAGGAAATTGTCTCCTATATGAATGCATTCAAGGGTATTTGTGATGGTTTGTATATGCTTGGTCCAGGGAGTGGCATTATTTAGAGATATGACCTTGTTGAAGTAGGTGTACCACTGTGGGAGTGGGCTCTAATACCCTAGTCCTAGCTTCCTAGAAGTCAGTATTCTGTACCTCCTACACCATGCCTACCTGGATGCTGTCATGTTCCTGCATTGAACATAATAGACTGAATCTCTGAGCCTATGAACTAACCCCAATTAAATGTTGTCCTTATAGGAGTTGCCTTGGTCATAGTGTCTGTTCACAGCAGTAAAACCCTAAGACAGCTGAATCAAAAGGATGGACCAACCAGTGACAGCGGCTGCCAGGGATCCTTCCCATAATCAGCCACCAAAATAAACACTATTGCATATGCCAGCAAGATAATGCTGAAAGGGACCTGATATAGCTGTCTCGTAGGAGGCTAAACCAGTACCTGGCAAACACGGAAGTGGTTGCTCACAGTCAGCTATTAGTTGGAACACAGGACTCCCAAGGAAGGAGCTAGAGAAAGTACCCAAGGAGCTGAAGGGGTCTTCCACCCTATAGGTGGAAGAATAACATGAACTAACTAGTTCCCCCTGCGCTCACATCTCTAGCTGCATATGTGGAAGAAGATGGCCTAGTTGGCCATCATTGGAAGGAGAGGCCCCTTGGTCATACAGACTTTATATGCCCCAGTACAGGGGAATGCCAGGGCCATTATATGGGAGGGTGTGGGTAGGGGAGCAGGGCGGGGATTGGGGAGGGTAAGGGGAAATTTCTGGATAACACTTGAAATGTAAATGAAGAAAATATCTAATAAAGAGAAAAAAAAAAAAAACCTAAGACAATGTTTTCCATTATTTCTTCTTTGAGATTCTGTTTGTCTGCTTTTATGTTGAGATCCTTGATCCTCTTGGACTTGATTTTAATTGAAATCATGTGTGAAGCCATTGATCCTAAAGAGTCATATAATAATGGAAAGATACCTGAAACTATGGATGGATAGTTTATACACAGCACATTAAAGTAACAGCCATGGGCAAGCTCAGGTGTGGATTTTCACTAGAAGCCAAGCACGTTTACACTCTGAATATACACTGAAGCTCCAGAACTACGACACCCAAAATACCTCTTACTTAAGGTCCATGATTATGGTGCTATTTTTATGAAATCCCAAGTCAAAGTGTGAGACAAGGAAAAAATACTTAACATTAAGAAAAACATACATACATGAAATCCTTATACGTTCTTTGTATACATGAATAAGAATGAAAAAGAACATTCATCAAAGCAATAGTGATATGTGCATGTGCTTGCTGCATCTCACAGATGCAATGAGAGACAACACCAAGGAAAAGCAGAAATAATATTAGGGCATTGAATGAACAAAGAGAAATTTCTAGCAGGATGTCTTGAACAGGTACATTTTAAACAGAAGCTGAATGGCAGTTCCGCAGAAATCAGATCTCTCCCGTGTATGGCAGTGGCACAGAAATCAGATCTGTCCTGTCTTGAGAGACAAGAAAGAGAAAGGAACATTTTACATATTGTCTGATATGGGATTGACACTGCTGGCATTCAAACCAGACATTAAACAGATTTCACGTGAAAGTTGCCTTTTACTACAAGCGTGGTAATGAAAAACCCTTAAGTGCATGGAGAGATAAAAGGAGAGAGAGAGAGAGAGAGAGAGAGAGAGAGAGAGAGAGAGAGAGAGAGAGAGAGTAGAAGGAATTATGTGACTTGGATAGACACTTCCTGGAGGTGACCAAAATTCTGCTAGAAAAAGTATGAAGTGTAGTGAAGAATGCTCTCCTTTTGACAAGGCCTGAGAAGCAAGGACTTTTGGGGTCACCTGGCCTTTCATGAGTGGAAGCTTGGTTTGCTTTTGTCTTGCATTTCCATTCTTTGCATTGTTACTGGAATGTTTTACTTTTACTTTATCATCTGTGACAGATATTTCTCCAAAACCAGAAAAAGAAAGCTCAGACAATGGTCCAGTTTTGTTTGTCTCTGAGGATCCTGGGAATAAAATAGACTTTTATTCCTCTGTTTCTCAATAATGCAGTTGAGTCAACACAAGGTCTTGGTCTGGGTACATCAGCTAACACCTGGATGTTCTCTTCACATGGGAACTTAGTTCTAACAAGAATTTGCCTTCCAATCTGTTTCAAACAGCAGTTAGTTGATTATCAGAAAGTTAGACAGGTCTTAGTTCCATGACCTAATGTGAACATTCAGAGGTGAGCCAAGAAAGGTCCAGATACTGACTCAGTTTACTAACTTGTTGAGATCTTCTGGCATTAGAATTAGATCTCCTGATTAGGATATGGGAGATGATAGGTGCCAATAATTACATAAAAATGTTCTGGTTATGTAGTCTTCATCTCCCTACACTGTAAACTGGGATTGTACCAAACTCAGTCACTTGGTTGAGTATCAATGTGCTGAATTAGATACTACTTGCTGAAACTATGTTTCCTCTTTTGTGATGCAGTTCATGGGTTAACAGGAAACTGCTGAGATTGAGGAAGAGAAGAAAGGGGGAAAGTGTGGTGTGTACATTATTGTTAAACATAGGGAGTCCTTAAAAGATACTGTACATGAAAAAAATGAAAAAAAAAAAAAGTAAATGCAAAACCTTTTCAGCTGTGAACAATGAGATGTATAAATAAAGATGGTCTGTGTAGTCTCAGTGCCAGTGTGTGTGAACTGCACCTTTTGGTCAAAGTCTTCTTTCACCTGTGCCACACATCCTCCTCCATGTTTTGAACTCTACCAGAGCTAGAACTCAGCAACTTCCTCACTCCTCTATGCACATCTAAGTTTCAAGATCAAGGATATGGGGCTTTGTATCTTTAACTTAGGTAAATATGACACCCCTATCTGAGGGGCATGTACAAAATTAGATAACTTTTGGGGGGGGGTTATTTGTTTATTTTGGACTTTCCATACATCATCTTATTCATCCAAAATTATTTTATTCACAGGTCAAGGAAGAAAGGAAAAAGAATCCATGTGGTAGGATTTTGTTCCAACACCCGAGAAGCAAAGGCAAGTGGATCTCTGTGTTTGAGGTCAGTGTGATCTATAAAGCTAGTTCTAAGGCAACCAGAGCTACATAAAGAAACCCTATCTCCAATAAATAGATTTTTAGAGAGACAGATAGATAGATAGATAGAAGGATACACAGATAGATAAATGAAAACAAAAGGAAGAAACAAAGAAACAAAGAACAAAACTAAGAAAGAAGAAAGCATGCTATTTCTATTTATGATTTTTGCTTTACCATGACACAATTCCCAAAGAACCAACTTAATAAAGGAGGGAGGATTTAGGAGGTCCATGGTTTCAGGGGTTTCAAGCTAATCCTGGGCTTTGTTGATTCTTTGTCAATTGTGAACCTGAACAATTTGGCAGTAGAAATGTTACAAGGGTTACTCACCTGTGGTAGAATTCATAGTACAGTGCAAAAACAATAATTTTTTTTTCAGATTTGAACAAATCTAATAAAGCAAAGACTTTATAAGAAAAGTAGATGGTTATTTTTTTGCTATAGTCCACTGCACATGGGTGAGAGGCTTGCAAGTACAGAATTGCTGTGAATTCATAAAATGCGTAGGAAACCAGAAAAACGTTCATGACTCAGGATGTCCACACACATTCTGTTTCACAGTTTAGTGTGTGCTACAGATGACTGGACTTCTGCTGTCCTTGTCTAACACTCTGATACTTTTAAAGTGTATATGCAATACTAAGAAATTGTTTTATAGATGTATAACATGGTGTTTGCATGTGAATTTTGTGTTATTTTTATTTTAAATACATGAATTTAAATATATGAAAAAGCTTACTAGATTAAAATGCATTTTATCTCAGTAAGTCTTACATATTTTGGATTTGGTAAACAGACTCTGCTAAGGATATGTAAGGCATAGGTCATGTTAGAGTGGATATAAAATATGAAGGCAGAAAATATCATATGTGTGCAGGTTCTTGTTATAATAATTATTTCTAATATTTAATTAGTTTGTTTGTTTTATATATTTACTTGCAGCCATTGCCAAGCCTTAAATAAAATTAAATTGCCATAATGCTAAAGCTGTCACTATGAAACTGACCACTGTCAAATGCGATTTGTGGAATATTAATCTGCAAAGATTAACAAGAGTATAGATATTCTTCTCTATTTTGGTCTACTTGCCAGCACATATTTTAACATTTCAATTTCTGTTCTGGGCTTGCAAATGGACCTTGCCTGTTGGAATTGAAGTAGGTTCAATGGTAGAAATCAGCAAGACTCATCAGTAGCTTTTAAGGAAGGATTACAATCTGAGCAGAACCCTCAAGCCATTAGGGAATCTTACATAACCATGTGTACAATGAATCTGAAATAAGGATACCCACTGTGCAAAGTAATTCTGGATAAGCTCTCATTATCAACTTAAAGATGTCTTTAGCCTGAGGTTTTGTAATATGGTCACACTTATAACAAAAATATGTTGAAATTGTGGTAACTTTGTAAGGGTGGAAGCTAATTTATTGTTAGATGAGTCTATACCATCTGGAGTATTCCTGGTGTGGTGGTTTACTTTGGACCAGGAAGTACTTCTCTTACCATGACAAGATAGTTAGATGTGGTCAAAGGTGGATTGTTCCGTAAGTGATGCCTCCAGGAAAGGCTATCAACAAGGATGCTTTCCCATCATCAGTAGCTAGGAAGTCAACTTTATATGCTGGAACATACAAAAAAAAAAAAAAAAAAAAAAAAAAAAAAAAAAAAAGCTGTTTCTGGAGCAATATTAGCCAGATTTTCCCAAGAGTGATCTAGGATGCAGTGGGTAATGTAAAGAGAGAATGAAAGCTGCATGGCCCATGGTCAGAATCCATTGTCCTTCCAGACATCAGCTAAGTCACAAGTATTTCATTGCATCCCACGTGCCAGGAAGAGTTTATCTCCTTCTTGGTGGCTCTAGTTCTCAGGCTGAGGTTTGGAGGAGTAGTTTGGTGTTATCTTCCCAACGTCTCTGATTGTTTGGGTAACTTGTTTCAAAGATACGTGGCAGAAAATTCCAGAAACGTCACAATCAAAAATGAAAATAAAAGAAAAAGACACCAGGCTTTTCACTCTGAAAAAGTCTTCTCTAAAATAGCATTTGTTCATGCTTCAAAGAAACAGTCCCTTTCTTTTTCAGTTTCAGTTTTCTTTCCTTTGCATCTTGATAAAGCAGACCCAAAATTGATTGACAGTACAAGTATGTGTTCTCTTCATTCCAGGGGAAAGCTTTACAGATTTGAGCATTCTGTATTGTTTAGGTGCTTTATATATTGTTAGAATCGTACCATGGATTTCTGGAAAGTGAAGTATTTAAGACTTCATAGATATAATTGATTATGGAATGATGGAAGACTGTAGTGGTGTGTCTTAAAGGCTTCATTCCTGAACCTATATCTCGCTCTGCATTCATTAGCTGTGAGAGAAGCAACATGCATACTTTCTCTGGCATGTCAGTAGTATATCATAAGATGACATTGGAGATGAAATAAGTGAACCCATTAAAGACCTAGAAAAAGTGCACTGTGAGAAGTATTCTAAGAAGCTGTCTCTTACACAGCCCTAGCTTTATTTCCTAAGTCTTTTGTATTCAAAGTTCTCTGTGGATGACATATTGATCACAGGTATATTATATTACAAAAGATAGCAAAAAGAGGATTAATACATATATTGTGTATAAAAACAGAGAAGATGTGGGAGTAAAATATTTATTACCTGGTTATTTTTTCCTTTATTTTTATCTTTTTATTTTTTTTATTTTTATTTATTTGTTTGTCTTTTTCCATCATTCCATAATCAATTATATCTCTTGAAAACTGAAACTGTTATAGAGCATTCATGTCTTGTTTTTTCAGTTGCAGTTATGTGATTACTATGGTCCACTTTTGGAAAGAACCCAGAGGCACAGACACACAGAGTCTTAAAGATGCTGATTTTTGACCACTGAAAACTTCGTTGCATAAAGCTCTGATAGAAAATATCAGGAGTTTGTACCTTTTTCTTTATACCAGTCAACTGTTCCCAATTATTCTTTGTGCTGTCATTTATAAACACTGAGCCTGTACAGAAGAAATTTCCAGGGAAGAAACAGGCTGACATCCAACCTTCCTGGCTGAATTCTACTTTCTGACTTTTCTCAGTGACAGTCATGAAAATGCCAGGATCTAAATTGTGAGACTTGGGGATGGTATTTCTCTAGGTCTCTGGAAAAGTTTATGGGCACTTAAACTTTTTCTGTGGATTATAAAAGTGTTTTGTCACTGGTGAAAAAACAAGTAAAATGCAAATGATTGTCTTAAGTCAAGTTATTTATAACCACCATATGGGTATGAGTAAATTAGTTTCATACTGCATATTACATGCATTGCAAATAAATAGACACAGAACTTGTTACGTAAGTAATGGAGAAAAGTAATTTGGATTTTGTGTATTAGGTTAAGGTGATGTGGTGGTTTCAATAGGTTTGGCCCCCATAGTTTCATGCATGTGATTGGTTGGCCCATAGGAAATGGACCTACTCTGAGGTGTGACCTTATTAGCAGTCGTGTATCACTTTAACGGTTCACTTTGAGAGGTTTCTAGGGCTCAAGCTACACATCCTGTGTGTCAAAGATTCCTTCTGCTGCCTTCAGATCAAGATGTTGGATTCTCAGCTTCTTCTCCAGTGCTATGTCTGCCTGCATGCTGCCATGCTACATAATGCTAATGAACTCCTCTGAAACTATAAACCAGCCCCAGCCCTGATTAAAACTTTCTCTGTATGAGATTTGGCACGGTCATTGTGTTTCTTCACAACCAAATTATGAGAGTTGGTTTCATTTATTGTGTGTGTGTGTGTATATGTGTGTGTATCTCTCTCTCTCTCTCTCTCTCTCTCTCTCTCTCTCTCTCTCTCTCTCTCTCTCTGGTATAAATATTATCATTACATTATAAACTTGATGAAGATGATAATGATGATGAACAATTCCTATATATTTGGATTTGCATTAAACACATGGTTATGAGGTCACAGGGTTGATGAGATAGTGCAGCTGATTAAGGAACTTGCTGACAAGCCTAATAACCTGACTTGATTCTCAAAACACACAGAGTATGAAGAAAGATGTTCACATACCTCCAAACATATAGTGCAGCATGTATGAATATAGCAACCCAGAAACACATGTACACACAAAATCTGTTTTAGAAATAAATAAATGTAATACAATCTTTTAAAAATAGGTGGGGTTTTTTTTTGTTTATTTGTTTGTTTTGTTTTTCCTACTCTGGTCCACACTAAACTTTCATTCAAGGCTATGTACTCTGTTCTACTTATCGGATGTCTTTCTCATTCTGTCTTGTAAGACATGCATAACTATTGTGAGGAAATTTTGTTTTATTATATGTCAAAGTATTCCTCTTCTCGTTGATTTAATAATAATCATCATAAAGGGCTTGGCCATCTCACCCATTCCCTCCTCTCCTACAATGCTTCCAAGTCAAGTTCAAAATAGAAACTTTATACATATATGCTTTGATTCAACTTTTAAATAGTTTGGTAAAAATTGAAATATCCTGCAGTTTTTTTTCCTGTTGTCTTTTGATTTGTTTAAAAATGTTTTCATTTCCTCCAACAAGTATCTATTTATTACCAAATACTATCCAAAGTTTCTTGCAGTAGATGGTTAACCCAGGTGACCATAACTACCTTCCTGCGTTTGTCATGGTATAGGACAAAGAACATTCAAAAGAACGTAGGACCTACTCTATGTCAGAATAATATAAAAACCTATAAATGACAATTCAGAAGGAAGGAGAATACTTGTTACATATGCATGGCAGCTGGTAAGGGAAGTTCTCACTGACAAAGAAAACTTTATTACAAGTATCATTCTGGTAAAACAGTGGCCACCGCCATATGTAAAATATGAGGACATTCTTAGCAAAGGACAGAGAAAAGGTCAATTTTCTTGAAGAAAAAAAAAGCACTTTGTCTTCTTTTTAAAGTTATTTTGATATATTTTATATTTTTATTGCTAAGGGAAATGATTTTATATATGTAATTATTTCATAATTAGAGTCATTATTGCACTGGCTAGATTACTGCTATTGTACAGAACAGGAATTAATTTACTTTCTATTTCTGTTCAGTATGATTGGTATTGAGATGCTATTTAAAATGGATTTGCATGACATGTAAGTGCAAAAAGAGGTCTTGCTGGTCTGGCCAATCCCCAGTTTAATGCCAGAAGTAGAAACGCCAGCTGCTTACTGTTTGTTAGGTAGACACAAAGAAATTTCTCATTGGCCAAGTTTCCAAATTGTCACTTTTGCATATTTAATGAGGAATCTCAAACACACTCCTATTAATCCATTAATTCACTTATGCTGTAGTTTTATTCAATCAATACTGTGTTTTTACGCAATTACTATTAATAATTGCTCAAACCCAAATATCTTAGTTGTGATCCATATTTTGTGTTTTGTGGCTGGCACTCTTTTCCTGTTCCTTTTGATCTTTTAACATTTATATCCATACATCTGTTATTTTCTTTCTTTACTCACTGTAATCTCTTTCTTCATAAGACTGACAAACCTTAAAATTCTCAACATAGTGTACACCTTATAAAGTCTACTGGTTTTATCTTACAAGAATTACTGTGTGTGCTTTCTTTTTTGTGTTTGGTGACAGTTCTCAGGGTCTGTATTATTTGTAGATGTATTTTTCTCATAGTCTTCTGCTCACCTTCCCTGGCTTTACTTTGAAGAACTTTTCATTCTATGTTCAGGTGTTTTTGCATATATGTATATATTTATATATGTATAAAACATAAATCCTCTGACTCTTTATGCTCAGAATTAATTATTTTTCACACAGATAATAGTAGCAAAATTAGATTAATTTTTTCCTGTTTTTCAGCAAAACCATTTTTCAGCAAAACCATTTTTACATCATTGATCTATTTACTTTTCTATTCTCTACTTTCTTAAAACTTGTAGGTACTGATTCTTTTCCTTTGACAGTTTTGAGGAGATTTAAATTGAACTACAGTTTCTTTTTCTCACAGTTATCAATTATGTAATTATAAATTATAGTTTTTATAATTTTAATATCTCCTTCTCCTCTATAATTTAAAATTATTTTTATATTCTACTACTATTACCACTA
>LR750958.1:0-90000 GCA_902729485.2 Mus minutoides | reverse complement strand
ATATAATTCTCTGTGTTTATGCTATATATTTGGCATCAGTATTAATTTTCTACAAATACAGTGGAATCATTTTCATTGAGACTTTGTCTCCATTTCATAGCTCTTCATCCAAATAGTTATGTAAAAGGAGACATTGTTTCTACTTAACACTATAATTTCCCTCAATTTTGTACCATCAGGGATAGTCAAAATGAATGCAAATAAACAAGAAAAATTATGTTATTTCTTTCACCATAACACATTATCATTTCAATTTGTCAACCTCCTACCCTAAATTTTAACAGCTAATTAGCACATCCTTTAACTTGTGAAGAAGAAAACACTTATTAGAATGGCAGGTGGCTGGGTCCTAAGTTATTAGATATGTGTGCCATTTCTTTGGAAGATGAAAAGCAACAGATGAAGGAAATGCAAGTGGTGCCAGTTTGGGATTCTGTTCCTGGAGTTTTTCAAATATTTTTCAACAAAATGGACTTATCCAGCATGATTTTAAAATGATTGCTTAACTTAGGCAATCCAATATTTAGCACAGTCTAGTAGCTATTGTGAGGATTGCTTCAAATTTTCTATATCCACCCTGGTCAAAATATATTGCTACAGGGCTGCTCCATTCTTTTAGTGAACAAAAGAGGTGACTTTAAAAAAAAAGCAATAATTTGTCATGTTTTTCAGTTCCCTAGTAAGTTTGTTTAGCATAGTGCTTATTCTAAAGAAATTATAAAGCAACTGCTACAAAAGTTAAGAAGGATTTTCTTGCCAAGATGAACTTAAAGTTATTGACACAAGGAGTACCTCTCCTATCTTAAAATATACCTGTGCCTGGGAGCATCATGCCAGTAAACTTCTACATTTGAGGAAGTTGCCCTGATTTGCATTGACATTCAATAGCTTTCCCCAGGCAAAAGCCTGAAGACAGTCATCTGTTGATGCCTGTCTATAGGCAGAGGAAGGCCACAGAAGAGCAGTTCTATAAAAGCAATTATTTCCCAGACTGTACCAAGAAAGGCATTAGAGAACAAAAGAATATCTGCTCAATTTAAAAAGTTATTTCCAATCCAAATATTTTTGAAAGCTTATTATTTTTTAATATAATTTAAGAGAAGTAAATCACTAGTATATTTCTGAGTTCCAGGATAAAACATAGACTTATCAGTGTATTTGTCTTATCTTTGATATTAAGCATATAGCATTAAACTTGCACTGTAGGTAGCTTAGAATATGTAGTCCATTTTTATACAAAAAATTTAGGAACAATATATAGTTTTAAATATAGTAGGGTTGTATCTCTGATTGTGTCAGATTACATATCTTTAGGAGTCAAGTTTTTATGTATAAAATGGAGATATATTATCTAATTTCTTATTCAATTGTGATTGCATTTAACAATCCAGTTTAAGTCTCTGCCCAGTATCATAGTCACATTATATGAAGAGTACTAGATAAATCTAAATCTACTACTCAAGTTAAAATATTATCAAAATATAATGTCTACTGTGAAGATCTGGTTATATAGCTATTTGATTAATAAATGATGTTTAAGTTATTTAAAATTAAAAATCCGAGGGAGTAAATCTTCAAGTACTTTTAGCAATAATAATAACAAAGGATAAATCCCGAATAAGACTTTGAACCTCTCTACAAACATATTCTGGAATCATACCTCCACAGAGATAGCATTTTTCAATATTTTAGAAACATTAATGAATAACTCTGTTGAGGCACACACACTATTAGGTAGAAAGGTACCAACAAATATTTAATTTTTTTGCAATCACATACTATTTTATTAGAAGAAAAATATTAAAAGTGAACAGCAAAGTCTAGCCTAAATCTTGTGTATTGCTGGGCACTGTGGGCTTGCAGTTACAGCTCTTAAAGATCAGAGTCAGGAGAAGCAAGAGATCAAGCTCAGCCTTGACTCCATATGGAATTTACAGGTAATGTCTGCTACAAGAAAACTTGTTTGTGCTTCTGAGTTTGTACTGGGTCTCACGTGTAAGTCTCCTTTTCTTAGAACTTAATATGTAGATGAGGCTGCTTGAACTTGGAGAAAACCATCTGTCTCTGCATCTCAAGTACTAGAATTAAAAGGGATGTGCCACTCAGTGGAGAAAACCTCCTTTAAAATAATGTTTTTTATTTTCACATTCATGTTGTAAAATGATATCTTGCAAGTGATGAGGAAGCTTGGAAGTGTTGTTTTAGACTAATTCAAATATCTAAATAATGACAAAGCAATGAAAATTATAGGCAACTCTTTCCTGTTGATGTACTCAATCAGGTTAACCCTACAAGACCAAGAACCAATGGAGTCCAAAGAGCAAATCTACAAAACTCTATATGTATAAGTATTTATTTTTCCAAAATCCACTAAAGTTGTTACAAGAAATATTAGAAAATGACACGACTCCCCAAGATGGGGTCCAGGATCACAGTGAACAGTTGGAAAAGGGGAACCTCCCAGTAACAGAATGAGGTGTGCTAATTATATACCTATAATTGTTTGAAAACACATGACCAAGAAAACATATAGAAGAAATGGTTTCTTTGGGGTGCAAAGATCTAGAAGGATATTATGTATCTCAGTCTTGGCAGGGAAGTGTTGCAGTAAGCACTAGACATAGGGACTTACATAGCTGGGTGCCAACTATTCAGCCCAACATAGGAAGCAAAAGGAGACTATTCAAGATGATACTCTCAGAGTTATTTTTGATTTCCATTTCCCTGCCTACTAAGGATGTTGAATATTTCTTTAGGTGCTTTTTAGGCATTAAAGATTCCTCATTTGAGAATTCCCTGTTTAGCTCTGTTTCCCATTTTTAATAGGGTTATTTGGTTCTCTGGATTCTGACTTCTTGGTTTCTTTGTATATATTGGATATTAGCCCTCAATCAGATGTAGGGTAGGTAAAGATCTTTATGCCTATATGTTGGTTGCCTTTTTGTCCTATTGACAGTGTTATTTCCTTACAGAAGCTCTGGCATTTTTGTCGATTCTTGATATAGAGCATAAGCTATTGGTGTTCTGAACAGGAAATTTCCCCCTGTGCCCATGTATGACAGGATTTTCCCCACTTTGTCTTCTATTAGGTTCAGTTTATCTGGTTTTATGTAGAGGTACTTGATCCATTGGAATTTGACCCTTGTATAGGGAGATAAGAGTGGATTAATTTGCATTCTTCTACATGCTGACCTCCAGTTGAACCAACACCATTTGTTGAAAATGTTGTCTCTTTGTCACTGAATGGTTGTAGCTCATTTGTCAAAAATATAGTGACCATAGATGTGTGGGTTCCACCTCACATCAGTCAGAATAGCTGAGACAAAAATTCAGGTGATAGTAGATGCTGGCAAAGATGTGGAGAAAGAGGAAAACTCCTCCTTTATTAGCGGGAATGCAAGCTGATACAACCACTATTGAAATCATTCTGGCAGTTCTTCAGAAAATTGTACATAGTACTACCCAAGGACCCAGTTACACCTTTCCTGGGCATATACCCAAAGATGCTCTAACATAAAACAAAAACACATGCTCCACAATTGTGGGGGCCCGACCAGCGGTAACCCCTACATTCACAGATTTGTGTTCCCTGGATAGAACCGTCCGGAGCTGTAATGAGATAGGGGAAGGGGAATAGAATGTGGCCAAGGCTGGGGTTCTGCTCAAGGCAACTGTTTATTGAATCAAAAGCACTCCGGGGGTGGGGGGGGGAGAGGGGAAGCCCCGCCCCCAGTCTTCTGCCCAGGTGTTCTGGAGTTTGGCTGGAAGTCTGAGATATCTTGAGATCTCGCAGGTTTGTGCAGGTGGGCTGGGCGGAGCCGGGTGACCTGCAGAACCTGGCTGTAGGGGTACCTGGCTCTCTTAGCCTAGTTAACAAGACAATGGATGCCATTGGGTGCTGCCCAGCTCTGGTCATTGCACCAACTATGTTGGTGAAGAAGGGACACCACACATTCACAATGTTCATAGCAGGCATGTTTATAATAGCCAGAATCTGGAAGCAAGCCAAAAGTCCCTTGAAAGAGGAATGGATACAGAAATTGTGGTACATTTACACAATGGAATACTACTCAGCTATTAAAAACAATGGTTTCATGAAATTCTTTGGTAAATGGTTGTATCTAGAAAATATCATCCAGAGTGAGGAAATGAGCTCAGAAGACCACACATGGTATGCACTCACTGATTAGAGGGTATTAGAAAAAAAAAGTGTATAATATCCATAATACAACTCATGGACCACATGAAGATCAAGAGACAGGAAGATCAAAGCATGGATGCTTCAGCCCTGGTTACAAGGGGAAAAAATAATCAAAGGAAGTCGAGGGTACGAGGGAATT
Source organism: Mus minutoides (assembly GCA_902729485.2). Classification (NCBI taxonomy): domain Eukaryota; kingdom Metazoa; phylum Chordata; class Mammalia; order Rodentia; family Muridae; genus Mus; species Mus minutoides. The sequence goes on along the minus strand of LR750958.1, from coordinate 85,660 downwards.
GGGAGGAAGAGGAGGGGGAGGGGAACAGGGAAAACTTTAGATATGGGAGGAGATAGAGGAGCTATACAGTGTCAGGAAATTGAAGAGGTGTGTAGCAATGGGGGATAGGGAACTGGGGTTCACAGCCCCAGTTTCTTTCTTGTTAGAAAGTCCAAGATTTCAGGAAGACAAAATCCCCCCAGGACCACACAGGGATGATATGAGCTGAAATACCCCACAAAGGGAAGGGAGAACCTGTTGAGACCATATCCAGAGGTTAGGCATGTACCCGGGTTGAGGGATGGGGCCACCCACCCATCTCCAAAATTTTAACCCAAAATTTCTCCTATCTAAAGGAAATACAGTGACAAAGGGTGAAACAGAGATTGAAGGAAAGGCCATCCAGAGACTGCTCCACCTCAGTATCCATCCCTTATGCAGAAACCAAACCCAGAAGCTATTGCTCATCCCAAGCAGTGCTTGCTGACAGAAGCCTATTAACAGCTGTCTCCTGAGAGTCTCTGCCACATCTTGCCCAGTACAGATGTGGATGCTTGCAGCCAACCTTCGGCCTGAGCACATGGACCCCAGTGGAGGAGTTAGGAGAAGGACTGAAGGAGCTGAAGGGGTCTTATCTGGCATCAGTGGGAGCAGAAGCCCTTGGTCCTGTGAAAGCTTGTTGCCCCAGTGTAGAGAAATGCTAGGGTGGTGAGGAAGAAGTGGGAAGGTGGGTGCAGGTGCGCCCTCATAGAAGCAGTGTAAGCGCGAGGATGGGACAGGGCATTTGCAGAGGGGAAACTGAGAAAAAGGATAACATTTGAAATGTAAATAAATAAAATAAAATAGAAAAAGGTGATGCAAGCATCTATCCTCTCAAATTCTGTCTGCAGTGGTAAACCTTTGCCTGGGAAGCCATAAGTCCTAACCATATTCCAAACACCCCCAGCAGAGAAGCATTCCAATGCATGAGAGACTGTGGCGAATATTTATCATTCAAACCCAGATTCAGGAATCACTTTGCAAACAGAGATTCTATATTTTAAATTATCTACACTGAATACAAAGAGGTCGTTTCTAAGACAGTACTAAAGGAAAAAAGATCTTGTTTGTGGTAATAACTGTGATTAGTGTTGAGCAGAAGGTCTTGAGTGGAAAAAACAAGTGTCATTTCTGAATAATAACAATAAAAAGATTCCATGTAGTGTTCCAAGTTTCTCTCCTTTCTGCCAAAATCTGGTTGTATTCCCTAGTTACAAAGGCACAAAATAGAAGCAAACAAGAGTCTTGAATTGTCACATTCAAGGAGGTGCCCTGAAATGTTTCCCAACTTGTTTCAGAATATTCTTGAATGTTCAACCTATATTAAGTTAAAATTGTGAAATTTGGTGATTCATTTTTTAATATACTTACAACATTTATTATATGAAAAATATAATGCTATGTGAGGCTACAATTTAAATACAAAGAAGCTTAAATAAATACATATAAAAGGAAATTACATTGACTTAGTTGATATATTTTTTTTGTGGACTATGAAAATATTATAGGAGTTATTTATAGTTACTCCTATAATTTATTTATAGTTACTTATAGTTAAATGTCTCTATTTGGGAATAACATATAAGGTAAATAAACACACTATAGATATAGATATAGATATAGATATAGATATAGATATAGATATAGATATTACAAATGTAAATGTCTTATTTTCATTTCAGTTTTAAATATGTTAAGCCAGAGCAATGATACCTCCATCTTGTCTCATGTGGAGCCATCAGTGCTTTAACCTGAAACAGACATGAAGACATGAAAAGTCCCATAAGAAGTGACCCAAACAACTAACTGTAGGTTTTTGGCTTCTTTAACTGACTGCATGCTTTACTTCCCCCTGCAGCTGTGGATCTTTGTTCATTTGAGGCTGTCCTGGCCTACAGAGCTAATTCTACAACGGCCAAGGCTATACAAAGAAACTGTGTTTTGAACAACAAAACAAAACAAATTCCCTGTAAAATGCATTTGAATGTTTCTTGAGATACGTTTCTCTTTATGCAGTGCCCTACAGCTTAATAAAGACTCTCAATTTGGGCATTGGTTGTGTGACCTTTGGATCTCCATTGTGCAACAATATAAGTAAATTACATTTAAAAGTTTTGTCTACACTTGCTGGCATGGATGTGGAGAAAGGGGAACACTCCTCCATTGTTGGTGGGAATGCAAGCTGGTTCAACCACTCTGGAAATCAGTTTGGCGGTTCCTCAGAAAATTGGACATAGTAATACTGGAAGATCCTGCAATACCTCTACTGGGAATATATCCAGAAGATATTCCATCTGGTAACAAGGACACAACAAGGTGATACAAGTATCGTCGGAATAAGTATTATCGGTCTTTGACCTTTCTTGTGTCTACAGGGAGTTGTCTCCTTACCTATGTTTTTTAAACCATATAAATGTGTTACCTCATGATGAGTCGATAATTTTTGTTATTTATATACTTTAAGGATCCGTAATGGATGGATCTGGAGGCCATCATCCTGAGTGAAGTAAGCCATTCACAAAAGAACTCACATAACATGTACTCACTGATATGTGGATATTAACCCAGAAACCTAGACTACCCAAGATACAATTTACTAAACACATGATACTCAAGAAGAAGGAAGATCAAAATGTGGACACGTCACCCCTTCCTAGAATTAAGAACAAAGCACACATTGAAAGAGTTAAAGAGAGCATCTGTGAAGGTGAATCCAAAGGATGAACCCAACGACTGTGGCTGCCAGGAATCCATCCCACAATCAGTCACCAAATATAGACACTATAGCATATGCCAGCAAGATGGTGCTGAAAGGGCCCGGATATAGCTGTCTTGGGGGAAAATATACCAATGCCTGGCAAACATGGAGGTGGAAGCTCACGGTCAGCTATTAGATGGAACACAGGGTTCCCAAGGAAGAAGGAGCTAGAGAAATTACCCAAGGAGCTGAAGGGGTCTTCAACCCTAAAGGTGGAAGAATAACCATGAACTAACTAGTACCCCCTGGGCTTGTGTCTCTAGCTGCATATATAGAAGAGGATGGCCTAGTTGTCCATCAGTGGGAAGAGAGGCCCCTTGGTTATGCAGACTTTATAAGCCCCAATACAGGGGAACGCCAGGGCCAAGGGGTGGGAGCGGGTGGGTAGGGGAGCAGGGCCTGGAGGGGGTAGGGTATAGGGAACTTTCTGGATAACACTTGAAATGTAAATGAAGAAAATATCTAATAAAAGTTGAAAAAAAAAGTTTTGTCTGGATGTACCCTAAAACTTATGTGTTAAATTAATGGATATGTTTCTATAATTAGCTAGTTATATGATTTATCACCTGAACCATGACATCTTTAAAAGTAAAAGAAGCCACCATCAATAATTATGCCAGAAAAATATATGTAACCTCAGCAGGTTAAGGTATGGTCACCCTTCCCAGAAAAGTTTAACTTTAAAACCTTAGCTATTCCTTTCAAATCACACTGCCACTTTCCTCTTCTTTAAAACAAGGTAAAATGAAATAGAAATAAGCATGTTATTCCACACTGTATAGTATAGCTGATGAAAATAAATGGGGCTGGATATATGCCTCAGAAGACAACAAAAGCTGTGCTCTGAGAACTGGAGTGCATTTCCCAGCACACTTGTTGGGTGATTCCCAACCATATCTAACTCCAGGTCCAATGATTTATCATCCTTTTTTCCTTACCTTTAATCCTTTTTACAGTTCCCTTGTTATCCCCCTCCAGTTCTGGCCTCTGACAGTTCCTCATCTCATTCCTCCTCCGCCAACCAGTATCTAAGAGCATTTCTCCACATCCCCCACACCCTCACACACCTTGCCATGCCTCCCCGTTCTTTGGGCCTTCAAGTATCTCAAGGGTTAGGTGTGCCTTCTCTCATTGAGGCCAGACAAGGCAGTCCTCTGCTGTATATCTGTTGGGGGCCTTGGGCCAGCGAGTTGGGATTCTACCAACTAACTGCCTGGGAGGCTACTTTCAACCAATCAGTATGACTAAGATCAAAATCTCAGTTGACACCACGTGTTGGTGAGAATGCAGAGAAAGAGGAATATTTTTCTCCATTGCTGGTGGGATTGCAAACTGGTACAACCACTCTGAAAATCAATCTGGATGTTCCTCAGACAATTGGAAATAGATCTACCTGAAGACCCAGTTATACTGCTCCTGGGCATATATCCAAATGATGCCCTACCATGCCACAGGGGCATGTGCTCCACTATGTTTATAGCAGTCTTATCTGTGATAGCCAGAAGCTGGAAACAACTAAGATGTCCCTCAACAAAAGAATGGATACAGAAAATGTGGTTCATTTACACAATGGAATACTATTCAGCTATTAAGAACAAGGACATCATAAGTTTTGCAGGGTAATGGATAGAACATCCTCTTTTAATATCCAGAAATATCCAACATTCTACACATATCCTGACATGAACTTATCAACACATCAAACAAATTTTTAAAAGATGAAAAGGAAAGGAGACACTTTTGTTACAAAAAAAAAAGGAGTTCCTCCATCTTGTATTCTTACCGAGAGTATTTTACCTTTAACTAGAGTTTGATCTCATTGATGCAGAATCTCATGAAAAAAAATTACTGAATGTAATTCTAGGAATCCGAGGTCAAGATGCCCCAGCAAACTAGCTTCATGTGAAGAACTCTTTCTAGCTACTCTTGTCTTTGCTTCAAAGAAATTGCCTACTAATGCAAACCTCTTCTTGCTGAAGGTGCAAAGAACTATACCATGAAGGAGGTTTTGCCTTGAAACCCCCTTGGTCTAAATGCTGTGGACTATACACAGTGGTCCCATCCTGCTTTGGATGAGTTGCCTTCTCTAGTGGATCCCTGTAACACTTTCTATTAATAGAATTTGAGGTTACAAAGCAAATGCTCTTTGGTGAGACTCTGATTCAGGTCCCTCAGGGCAGGAAAATTGGGTAGAATTTCTCTGAAAGAGCGTAAACTTGAGAAGGATACAAAGAAGACATAGGGCAGATCTTTCATAAATTGAAACAAAATGCTTTCACTAAGGACTCAAAGAACAAATGAAAAACTTCACTCCCTTAGTATTAAAAAGAGCAAACCATACCTGAATATATAGTTCCTAAAGCTGAGTTATTATTAACATTGAAAGATTTCAAGGTCCATGGCTTATTGTTCTCATTTGATTTCTTATTTCAATCTGAGCTCTACTGAAAACCAACATTTTTTCTCCTTCAATAATTACTGGAAATCTAAACTTCTATATAGCTTTTTTTCATGATTTAGTCATTTAAATAAATTAAACAGTCCTGAGGGATAATCAGTCAGAGCATTTACCTGTTTTAGATGAGTCATCTGAATAATAAATGTCTAAAATTTCTCATCCATAGCAGCTGCAGTGTGATTTTTTTGTGTAATTGCCTTATTCTCTCAGCACAATAACTAGGTGTCCACACAATCCGTTTATAATTTTACTATCCAGCCAGCTCTTGTTCATCAGTGTTACAAATTTATAGTATGTTAAATGCACCAGGGTAGCATACTTTGAAGTAATTCTAAACTGAATTTCTGTAAATGGCCAATAAAAATGCATTAAAAGTTTAATTCTCTAAACCTTCAAGGAATAAGACTTTATTTTAACGAAAAGAAAAGTTTGACGACAAAAGTGTATGTAGTTTCAGGTAATTAAAGTATTAAAGTTTCTTATTGTGGTATTTTCCCAAGGGTAAGGGTTGATCATATCAAAAGTTCAAGTTGTGAATTCTTATATTCGACACAACTATACTTAAAAGTTAAATTTACTTTTCTAGAAATTCAGTATATCTGTGATGACTATACAAGACACATGAACATTCTCTGTCTCTCTCTTTCTCTCTCTCTAATAATCAAACTATTAAAACAATATGTTCCATGAATTCAATAAACATATCTGCTTTCCTTTTCCACCTACCTAGTTCAAAGACAAGCAAGAATTTTCTGTAAGTGCTCTTAATCACAAATATTAGAATTCCAACAAATTACTTTTAATAAAAGAAACAGATCTAGTAACAAAAAAGAGCAGACGGTGTGAAATTATGGTTTAATGGGTAAGCAGCCTACATCTCTCTTGCAGAGTGTTTAAGTTCAATTCTTAATACGCAGGTTTGGCAGTTTACATTAGAGGGGACTGGATGTCTCTTGTCTCCATGTACACTTGTAATACATTCACATACATACTTGTCCCCCCACCCCACATTACAAGAACAAATATTATTTAAATGGATTTTTGTTTTTAGGTTACTGGCAGTTCCTATAAAAATTATTTATTTTCTCATCTACAAAAACATAATGGTAACAACAGAGTTTTACCTCTATATGGAAAAATTAAACAGAAATTATTAAACAAACATAAAGTAAGATATCAATTCTATAGTAAGTATAAAACCTTGCTACAAATAGTTCACATTAATGTCTTGCTAAGATCTGCTCATTTGCTTTGTGACACTGTAACAAGTTGTAAAGGGAAATGTCTTGAAATATTGTAAACTATTATTGAAACATGGGTTTCCTTTGCTAAATCTATACTGCTCTCACCTTCTCTGATATTAGTGATTTCACTGGATCCACTCTTGTCCATTATGCTTGGATATATGGGATAACCTTGGTGCAAGAACTTCCACATAGACTCTAAGGTATACTATGTCAGTGTCCACAGGACAGCAAGGCTTGTGAACCAGATTCAAATGCAGATCACAGATATTATCAAAAAGTAAATAAAGCAACATGAGCAGCAAAAGTTGGTGAAATAAATTAGCATCATTAAAATAGTATACAAGAAAGATGTAAGTACCAAGTCACCTCAATTTGGAGTACACAATACTCCTACATGTTCTATTTCTTTCTCTGCCACATCAGTCATTCACACTCATGATGTCCATATAAAAAGGAAAGCTATTGAACAATAGAACTAATAGGCATAAAGCTGCAGTGGGATAGGCTATTGATGTATTGTAAAGATCCAGGAATAGGGATAACTTGGATAAAGCAGTTCTAGAATCAATACCATAAAACATAACCATAGGATATATCTGGTGTCACTGATAGAAAAGATATGTAGCTTTAATGGCTTACCCCAAAATTTATTAATCATATATTTTGAATTTTTACTGCCTATTAGAATTGCATATTTGTGTACTGAATCATAGGACTATTTTGTGTATAATAAACATAAACTACGCAGACCTGTAGTGTAGCATTATCATCTAAATTGAAGCCTTCAATCACGAGGTACCCATCAAGGCTTATAGACAAGTAAACAAAGCACATAGTTTTTGCAAAAATACTGAAACTTAGGGAATTCACAGCCTCCCTCCCCCACTCCGCTGAAGTCATAGAAGCAGCAAAAAGCTGCTGGATAAAGAAGACTCTACCACTCTTCATCTTGCCTGAAAGTTGTACAGAGAAGGCTAGGTATGGAGAATTTATAAGACACCACTTACATGTTTATTCAGCTACAATTGAAACATCCAAGCTCTTGTAAGTAACTCCTCAACTATAGTACTATAAGTCACCTCAATAAAATTTTTAATTGACTGAGCTATTTTTTATTTGTTCTATCATTGGTTGCCATTCTAGGTATGAGGAGACACTTGTTTGAATATCCCTAAAACACTTTATGCAACAAGATGATTCGGAAAAGTTTCAGTGCATTTGTTATTCTTTCCATTCCAATCTGTGTTATATAAAACCCCCATTTATCATCTTCAAACACTCTAAATTCTTCCAGTATCCAATAAACTCATTTGTTACCTACCAGTTATCTATAATGAAAATGTCTTAAATAGTTTTGCTTATGTTTTACAAATACAAGTATATTCACCTAAATTTTAAAAATAGACTTAAATGCAAATGCACATGTTCAAAACAAGAGAAAACACATGGAGGACATGGGAGCTTTGGTTTTGTTACTGATTTTTGATGATAGTCCCAGTGAATTCTGTATTAGTCAGGGTTCTCTAGAGTCACAGAATTTATGGGTGGTCTCTGTATAGTAAGGGAATTGTTGATGACTTACAGTCTGCAGTCCAACTCCCAACAATGGTCAGCAGCAGCTGTTAATGGAAGTACAAGGATCTAGCAGTTGCTCAGTCCCACAAGGCAAGCAGTCAAAGAAGAGAGATTAAATTTTTCTTCTTCCAATGTCCTTATGTAGGTCTCCAGAAGAAGGTGTAGCCCAGATTATATGATGTGCCACCATGCCTTTAATCCTAGATGACCTTGAACTCAAGAGATCACCCTGTCTTAATCTTCATGAATTCATAGCCACTATGCCTAAAGATCTCCATGCCAAAATCAAGGTGAGAAACTTGTATCTCCCAGCCTCCAGATTAGGATCACCAGTGAGCCTTCCAATTCTGGATTGTACTTCATTTCAGATACAATTAAGTTGACAACTAGAAATAGCCAGTACAATCCACCTTAGAGCTCAGTATGTTGTACATACTGGACTCAAACTCAAACTCATCCTACCTAAGGAACTTAAGGGCTTTAATTAGAGTGGTGCATCACAATTTCCCAGGTAGGTAGGAGGTTTTCATACTGAAAAATGACTATCTCATCTTTCCTTCCAACTCATGTCCACCTTGGGATGTCAACATATCACATAAAACCGTTTGCTCTCAGATGCACCCTGATTCCATGAGAAAGCAAAGCAAAACTGAATCATTATCCTTGGTGTTATGTGGTGTCAGCTGCATGGTAGGAATGCTGGAAAAACCCAGTAGACTTTTAAAAACTTTTTCCACCCAATTACAAACAAATTTAAAGACTTATTTCCACTATTTAATGTTCCCATTAAAGCAATCATAAATGGAATTCAAAGTATTTTAGTATATACAATACATTAATAAACACCAAAGAAAAAATGTGAAGAAAATTTTAAAGTCTTACTATTTTTTGATATTTTATTAAACATACAACCTTGAGAATCACTGGATCATATTCTGCTAGTTTATTTTTAATCATATTAACAGTGAAAGAAAAATATGTATCTTGTTTTGTTTATATAGAGTTACATGTGTTTGTATGTTTATATCCTCATAGAAAACCATTAATTGTTATACATTACACTTTGTTGTTATATGTGCACATGGATGTATATATGTGTGAAGATATTTATTTGTGTAGATATACAATGCACTAGTGCTATTATAACACCCATATACTTGTATACTAACAAATGCCTATATATATATATATAATGTGTATGTGGGGTTGAAGAAGAATGACCTCCATACGCTCAAATATTTACATGTTTTGTCATCATGGATTACCAGTATTTTAGAAGGATTAAGAGGTGTAGCATTGCATAAAATGTGTTAGAGGTTGTGCTTTGGGATTTCAAATGTCAAAACCAAGACATATTGAGGTCTCTTCCTGCTGCCTACAGATCTGGCTGTAGAACCTTCTGCTGTTTGTTCAGTATCATGTATTCCTGCATGCTGTCATGTTCCCTACCATGATGGTAATTGACTAAGCCTCTGAAATTGCAAACAAGGCCCAATTAAATATTTTCTAGTATAAGAGTTGCCATGGTCATGTTATCTCTTCAGAGCAATAGAGTACTGAATGAGAGTATACATAAATAACCATTTTATATGTGTATGTATGCATATGTAGCTCTACCTATGTATCTATTTTTTAAATTAAGATAAAATCACACCAAAATTTATATATATAGTACATATACATGTATGTATATATGTAATACAGAAAGAAAAATTAGTTATTCAGCTTATCTAATATAATTATAGCTTCCTTGACCTAAAATTCAACACAAAACTAGTATATAAACTCTCAATTAGATCAGATATTATTGATATTTGTATATTTGTATGGAAATGTAATAGCTTCTGTAAGTATAATCCTTAAGGAGAATAACAATATAAGTCAAACAAAGCAATATAACAACACAGTTTAAAATTCATACAAAGGCATAACATAAACGATCAGCCAAGGCTATTGCATAGCTTTTCTCACACATAATAGTATGTAACAGTGATAAGAACTATCAGGATAATTTGTGCTGTATCCATAAGTAAATGACTGCCATAGAGAAATGTCGTGCTTGTGATACACAATGATCTTTCTAACTTCCAAGGTGTTCTATTTTTCAGTTTTTAAAAATCAAGGCAATAAAAACCTGTATTGGATACAATAGTTTTTAATCTAAAACAGTTTACTCAGAAATACTTGGGTAGGATTGTAAAGTTCTACGTTGTAAGTAAACTCACTGATAAAATGAAGTGAAAATTAGATACAGAGAAGAAAATAACAGGGGATGCATGCTCCAAGCAATGTAATCAGCAGGGAACAAGATTCATAGATAAAGGATAAGAATTTCTTGATCCAATCATGGAACCAATTACATAATTTTGCTGTGTGTGTGGGGGGGGTGTGATTGTGCAGTTTCCTAGTATTTGTTATTCTTTATTTAAATGATAATAAATTGACAGGTGCTTTCTCAGTAGTAATTCATCTCCTTCTAGGAAAGGCTGTAGAGAAGCTAACTGAAAAACCTGTATAAATTTCCTCTGTAGATGAAACCTTCCATTCTGCAGGATAGCTCTGTAAAGCATGAGGTAAACAACTGAAAATAGCTTCCAGAAGTCCATAAAACTTATCAGATCAAATAGACCAGAATATCTACCTGAAATCCAAAGACACCAGCAGTGAGAACTTGAAGGGTCTTTGATGGAGGCTCCAGGAAGTATACACTCCAATGTATTGATATGCTTGCAGGCTATGAGGTGGACTCCAGGTTCCCAGCCTTGAGAGCTGTCACCTGTACTGGGGTGGGCTTTGGTGATAAAGCTGCCTTTGGGTAATTTATGCTCTTGTAAGTAACCCTTCACTCATACAGTTATAAGTAAACCCAATAAAAGTCATTGGTTTACAATAGCTTTGATGGTATTAATATTTGAGGTAGTTTTATGTTCTGTACCTGGGTGAATAGAAATGTGTACTGCATCTCCCCAGGAAAAGTTTTTGTTGCACAACACTCTTGAGACAAAACTTTCAATTCTATACCCTTCCTATGACACTAAATGACTATGTAATTATAGACAAGTCATTTAAACTCTTCATGTCTCTTTATTTTTCTAGTCTGGAATGCTTAAGTGAGCCAATAAAAAACAGGAATAAAATTGAATCTGCTTAAATAGCTTTCAGTAATTATTAATAATAAAATAGTATTAATTTATTTAATATAGCTCCCTGGAGTCGTACTGTCATATTAGTGGTAAAAAGATAAAAAAGTAAATTACTTGATCTTCTAAGAGGTCTGACAAGAAATAATTACCCACAGTCCTCTTGCTAAGCACTCCAGAAATCCCTGATCATTCTAACTGAAAAATGGAAGACTAGTCTGGAAGGTAAAAATTAGGCATACGTGCCAGAGACTTTCATTATGATAAATTCATCAGTGAGGAAGCAACAGGATTTTCTTTCCCTTTTGTCCTTTCAGATTAAATACTGAATGAGTTTACAATTCAGAAATAGCACAAAGACCATGTAAATAAGAAATATCCAAGAATGTTTCTCATTTTTAAACAAAGCATTTAAAAAGGAGTAAACTTTAAAGATAGCTCTCTGACTATTCCTTCATCACGAGTCTAAAAAAAAAAAATCTCATATTTTTGTCTTTATCTATTCCAACACTATTTTCATTGGCATTCAGTAAATAGGTAGTCACCACATTTGCCATTACAGTGGCCAAAATGCTGTAAGAGCTCAGAAATTCTCATGCCTTCCAAATGGCAAGAGGTGCCTTTTTCATAGTACACAGTACAATAGGACACTATAAAGCAAGATGTAACTTCTATTCCTATCCATTAAGAATGTTCCCCTTGACACGTTCACATGACATAGTTGCAGAGGAGGCTGATTATGTAGTTCAAGTTTTGGTCTCTCTCATGATGCCATATGCTTATGTCACATGGTTGGTGTTTACTTGGGAGCAGTAATCAGGCCCTCTAACTGCTAACAGACCAGAACCTTGCAAGAAAAGCCAAAAGCAGAGCTATAATTCTCAGACTATGTGATAGTGATTGCAGTAAAGACCACAAATGTCTGCAGAGCCCAAGTATGATAATTGGTCTTCTGTTTCACTTGGTACTCCTAGATGGGGCTACATATCTTTCATGTTCTCAAAGTTTCTCAGAAAGCTAGGTAAACCAGATGGAAGCTCATGTATAGAAACACGGGAATGTGTGAACATTCTTACTTATGGTGAGGCAAACCCTAAGCAAAGCACCATGGCTCCAGAATGGCCAAACTATACATGTAGAAGTTTACTGAAATGTATAGCATTTGAAAGTTGTGAAGATCATGCATTCATGTAGCAGTATGATTTGTGATTTCATATATATATATATATATATATATATATATATATATATATATATATATGATAAATTAGTAAATTTTACAATTTTTGAAATTTATGGTTGAACGTATTGTGTGCAAAACGACAATGGGTTAATCTGTTAACTCAAAGTCATGTATTCATAGAAACTTACCACATATATGTTCTTGTATTTAGAAAGCTAGTCTAGTTTGATAGAGCCACAAAATATAACATTTAAAAACGTTCAGTGATATACTTAAAATTCAACGATCAAAATAACAATGTTTTTTTATAAGATGGGAAAATAAAATTCATTTATGAAAACTTAAAATAGTGATAAGTTTCAAATTATCTAGTAATTTTTTTTAAAGTCAAGGTCATATATGTACATTTTTACCCATTATGTACATTCTTCAAAAATAAAAAAAGAAGATATCAAGAATCAGTCAAAGAAATGGAGATGGAAATAAAATGAATTGTACAGCTTAAAACTGAGTTGTACAGTGAAGCACACTTATATGAATATCTCAACAGGTAAAAAGTGAATATTGGGATCATACTTTGTCAGAAACATGATCTTTTCATAATGTCAGAATTTGTTAAACAGCAACACAGCTTTAAGATACATAAATTTAATTGGTAGCAATTTTTAATTAGTCCTAATTTCCTTTAATATCAGGTCAAAGCACACCAATTGATTTTTTAAAATTCCAATCTTAATTAATAATATTAACTCTCAGGTTACTCATTATATATTATATGGTGTTACATGTATGCACGTGTGTTACAGAGAGTTTATTAAAAGGCTAAAGTGGCTAAACAGAGTTCAAAATGTTTCAAAAGTGAACAACAGATAGACATTCCAGCTGTTTGATATGTCAGAATGTAAAAGATGTTCATTTAAAGAAGATAACCAACCCACACAGATTGCTGTGGGAGGTACTGTTGGAGAGTCCAGTAATAGGATAAGGATTGAACCAAGACTCATAGAACTGTGTTGTGGGAAATATTAAAAATTGAATCCAAGCTATTGCTGACAAGGCACTTATGGGCTGGCTGGCCAGTTACTGGCTGGCAATGGCCTGCATGTTTTCATCTCGTGGAGACTCTCTGACTCAGAGCCCCGAAATCTCTCCACATAGCTCCCTAATTTATCATTGGCAGGTACCTACAAAGCCAGCCTCATGCTTCAAAACTCCCATAGACTTTTGTGGCAGAATTCTGACAAACTCACGCTTTTCTGCCGTACCTTTCTCACTGGAATCCAGTTGAGCCCACAGGTGAAGGAAAACACCACACAAACTTAGTTCAGAAACAATGGTAACTCAATTTCTGGTCACAACTAGAATCCTAATCTTGTAAGCCATTAAAGCCAAGATTTAAATCTAAATCACCCACCAGGCTTTGCCATCTAAACCAGGAGACACTATTAGTTTCATGTTGTCCACTCGCTGTCCCATTCCAAAAAGCCAGTATATCTCTCCTGCCTCCTCTCTTCCTCTGTCCAACCTTGAAGTCCTGCCTACTTGCCCAGTGATTGGTGCCTTTATTCATTAGAGGAAGGATTACAGCAGTCACCTGAGTCCTTCCAGACAACCCCTCCTCGAAGAGGAGAATTAACACCAAAATACAAACAGCACCAGGGCCAACCAAAACAGAACTGAGCTGTCAAAGCCATTGGCAAGATCTTCAAAACTAAGGAAGAGAAGGGAAGAACAAGCTCCAGGAAAATAAGAGTGGATTAAAAGACAGCAGCTTCCAAAAGGTGAGCAGTAAGTGTATGATGTTTTCATTACTCACTCTCAGCACTATAAACTGAGATGAACTAAGGGCCCTGGTTAGTTGATAATTCTGTGGTTTTTGTGGTTTCTTGATATCCACATATGTAGGTTAGGTGACAATATCAGAGTTCTTATTCAGTGAAAGGGAGGATGTTGAAATAAATTCCCATCTAATGTGTTTAGTAAGTTTTTAGACCTACCTTTTCTGATAAGATTTTTGAGGGAACTGTAGTGATGCACTTTACTTCTACTTGTTTAATTTTGAGGTATTATTTTAATTATAACATTTCTTTCATCCCCTTGTCCTCAAAAGTCTCATATACTCCTCCCTGTTATCCTTGATATTTTTATATACAAAGATGTGGGAAATATAACCCGTTCATTCCCTATATGGTTATTTGCACGTGTTAAGGGCTGACCATTTAGCAGAGAATTAAAAAAATGATATATTTACCTAGGAAGGACAAAATCTTTTGTTCTTATCTTGGTTTAGTTGCATGTGTAGGACTGAGGTCTACAGAAATTTTTCCCAATCCCTTTTGGCTTGAATATTGGTATCTTATTTGTTCATTTCATGTTTGGGTAGTCATGTTCATGAGATTTTGTGTGTGTGTAACTTTTGATGTTACTAGAAGAAATGTTCGCATAGTAAAACTGCCTTATCCCTTGGCTCTTGTGGTCTTTTAGTCCTTCTTCTATAGTAGCCCTTGAGCCATAAGTGTAGAGCTATTCTGCAGACATAACCATTGGGGTTGGGGCTCCACAACTCTGCATATTGGTTGGTTTTATTTTTGTTGTTGTTGTTGTTGTTGTTGTTGTTGTTGTTGTTGTTGTTTTGGTTTGGTTTGGTTTGGTTTGGTTTGGTTTGGAGGGTGTTCCTTTATAGTTTTCTGTGATATGATTTTAATAGGACTATGAATTTGTAA
The DNA here is from genome assembly GCA_902729485.2 of Mus minutoides. NCBI lineage: Eukaryota > Metazoa > Chordata > Mammalia > Rodentia > Muridae > Mus > Mus minutoides. The sequence goes on along the minus strand of LR750958.1, from coordinate 70,558 downwards.
AATCCAATTTACTCTAATAAATCTATAAAGTGGCATGAATTCTATTTTGGGAATCAGTTATTAATCAGCATGTGGCTTGTGGGGAAGTGTGGGCAAATGGTGCTACTTATGTTCCCATTGAGGTTCTGAGTCATCCTGCTGAAATCACAATGAAGTCAAAGCTGCTTATAAAATAGAGTCTCTCAATACAAACAAGTCACAGTCTGAACAAAATCACCATTTTTTTTTTTTATAAAAGGCAGGGTATAGCCTGATTTCCACTCTAGGTTAAAAAAAAAACATAAAAGACAACAATATAAAATATTATAAATAATATAAATTATTATATTATTTCCTGAAAAGTAAGATGGAGAAAAGAAAAGGATGGACAACAGGATCCATGTATCAATAATACAAAATAGTCCTAACTCATTACTTTTTCCAAGAAGGAAAAAAGGAGAAATATTTAAATAAGCAGTAGCTAAAAATTCCTGAATATGGAAGTAACATACACCTAAGGATTCAAAACTCTGATTAACTTTCATTCAAGTTAAAAACAAGCAAACAAAAAAGCAAAACAAAAAATACCATTAAAAATATATTCAAATTTCTGAAATTGAAAATCATATAAAATATGTTATAAAACCATATGCGATAAGTAAGACAAATACATGGTAGTACACTTCTTATCAGATATGATAGAACCAAGAATGAAAGGACACATTTTTCTAGTACTAAAAAAAGAAAAATCAAACTAAATGTTTTAGTATCTTTCTCAGGCTCTGTGATAGACAAAAGAAGAAACAGCAAATGAAAGGAAGGAAAGAAGGGATGAAGTGAGGGAGGGAGATTTGAAGGGAAGGGAAGAAGGAAGATAGAAACAAAGGACACAAACTATTTAAGGAAGAATCGTTTATTATGACCCATGGTTCAAGGTACAGGCCAACCTTGTAGACTTGTCTAGGCAGCTGGAGCTTGAGGCAACAGGAAACAGTACAATCAAAATGGCGAGATTTTAAATTACGTTTGCTTCTTGTACACTCTAGGATAGCAGCTCATAGAATGCTGTCAACAGGAGTGGGTGAATCTTCCCAACCTGGTCAATTTAACCAATATATTCTCCCCTGAACCATGCATAGAGGCTTACTCTTGGGTGATTCTAGATATTTATCAGTGTGACAATTGCAATTGGCATTCACACTACAATTCTGTTTATAAGAGAATATGATTTAAATATGAATAAAAAATGAGACATTTGTAAAATAAGAGAAAATCCATCAGTAACATAACTACCTTAAAATAATACTAAAATAGCATTACCTTGTAAGAAAGATTATGAAAGTGTTTAGCCAGGAAGCCCCCAAAGACCACCAAGGGGCTGTTTCTGATAAAATAGCATTAGGGTCTCTTTATTACAAGTTAAGGGTTGGGCTCTTCTCCAACCCAACCATGACAGCAGAACCAGAAGGCATAGCAGCCTTGAACACTTAGCAGGAAAATTCTAGGAAATGGAAGTAAGTAAGGGGTATCTATGCTGGCAAGTATCTAACTAAATATCTATTGTAAGCTGACAGGAGAGTGCTCTGAAGTATGCATACACATAATGAAATTTTCTTCTACTATTTCTTCTACTATACTACAACAGTTTATATTATGTTTAACAAGATAAAAATACTAAATAATTATTCTATTTGATTTTGGAAAACAAACATTAACTGTCAAGAGCACATTATGGTGTTAAGTACATGTGCTGCAGGAAGAAACTGATGCTGTCAGCTGATAGTTCTTCAAACTTTTCAAGTTTATCTATGTGTCTGATAATGCTTTTAAATCCTAATAAAACTGGCAAAACCATCCAACTTTCCTCTAGATAATTAGTAAATATTACTTATTATTATCGTATGTACGCTGTCCTGGAATTGTGCCTGGAATCTATCTTTGAACATGTGGTAAATAAGGAAGCATGATCTCAGAATGAGTAATATGTCTCTATCTATATATGAGAACCAGTCCACCCTAAGACAATAATTTCTTTGTGCCATGTTCGTTCTTTGGGGATATTCCTCATGTTCTTATTTGTGCAAACAACAAACTCTCTCATTCTTTTATCCCTTGACTTTTCTTTTGAAATTATATTCAGCAAGGGGCAAACCTGTTATGTTCAGCTGCATAAACATTTAAGACAGTTCAACCTGAAAAGGAGAGAAAAAAAAAAGGGTGTGTAAAAGAGGAAGATTTTCTTCCCAGTTTCAGTGGAGGTTCTAGATAATGAAATGTTGTGTTATCCTTGTAACTAATGCTTAATATTGTTACTATTAATATAGTTTGAAAATAAACTCATGACTGCTATTACAGGTCCATCAAAAATGTGTGCTAGACCATGAAACAAATAATGATCTTTGCAGTCAGTTCTATAGCATTAAATGATAATAGCAGCCAGCTCATCTATTGAGCCAGATTCTACTCTGTTGTAAAGTTTTCTATAATATGATTTGCTATATTTATGAGAAAAATCTTAAAGTTTCTATGTACTTATAAGTCCAAATTCAGGTATAATTTTAGCTAGAACAATACCTCTTAATAACTTCTACCAAACCAATCAGTGACACAAAGAATAATGCTGGTTTGGGCAAATGTCTCAGTTAATGTATTCTTTAATTCCACCATAAGGATTGAGGATCAGAAATCTAGAACTCATGTAAGATGCTAACTAGAAAAGGTAGCTTTCTGTATTCTCAATAGTTATGAAGCAGAGGCCAGATATCTCCAGGACAAGCAGTCTATGTGCACTAAAAGAAGTCAGTAACTTCTGACTTCAGCAAAAGACAATGACTCAATACATAAAATGCAGAGTGATCCAAGAAGACATCTGTGCTTCCAGATAGGTGCACATGCATACATACATACACACTCACACACACACACACACTCACACAAACACACCAAGAAAGACACACACACAAAACTGATATACCTTTCCAGACATGTGAACACAAATATACACTTGAAAGCATATGTTTGTACACAGCACAATAAAACGATTTTTGCTAATTTAAGTATGTGTATATATATATTAAACAATGCACATATATTGACAAACATGTATAGCATCACTTGATGAATAGACATTCACTTATCTCAGTTGCATAGTGAAGTTGCATAGTAAAGACATATTCAAAACCTTGAGGAAAGCCAAAATTACAAGTTAGAAGAGGCTCACAGAATGATATCAGGGAGGTTTTGTAGAGTAATTCTAATGACCACAGAGAATATAATTATAGGCACTAATCTTTTGTTTAAAAAAAATGCTACCAGAAAAGTGATTTTCAATGTATAAAGGTTATAATGTAAAATTTAAAATTAATCATTGTAAAATGTAAAATTTTATTTCTTTCCTCCCTTTGCGTATGTATATGTCTGTCTGTCCCTGAGTATGAATTTTAGTTTTTCCTGTATTTCTTTCTAGAATGTGCTCCGTGGGACCAACTGGAGAATGGGGACATATTATCAATCACAAAGACATTAATATTTCATCTCATCTCACTGTAATCACCTAAGTCTACATACTCCACTAATGCCCAGCAAACCAACAGAATTTGACCAGAGTTTGGGAAAGGCAGCTTTGTGATGGTTTTCTGTGCATTGTAAACACTCTTGGAATGTTGGACTAGGAATGTAATCTATTTAGAATAGACATTACAACATATCTAAAAATCCCATCCTACTTAAATAGTTATAATAAAAATTATTTTGTATATAAAATTTTTGCATCCAGTAAACTTCCTTGTGAACTTAATGTAAATTAAAGTATTTCTTTAAGTATATTTGGACACTTTGAATAATTCTCTGAAACATTCATAATCTATATAAAAGAGAAACCAGCTGAAGAGTATGAAAATTATAAGTACACCAGACAAGACAATTAGACACAGGTTAAAGTTCTGGAAAATCCAGGTTTGAGAGCAAATAGAACAAGCACTGTACCAGGAAATGACTCAAAATAATTTGGAATTTTTTCTTCCTGAAACACTGTTCTATTGATCCAAAAATTGGAAACTATAACAATGTTTTTTCTATTCCCTCTCATAAATTTAATTTCATTACCACCTTGAATTTTAATCAAAAATCACACCTGGGTACCTCAGGCATGCCACAACATTGGAACAATAACATTAGTGTCTACTAAAGTACAGAAGCATTACTAAAAAACCCACCAACTATCACAGGAGCATTTGCCTATTTTTATGTGTTTTAATTGTTTCTTTGGTCAGGTGAACTTCCTATCTTTCAAGTAGACTCACAATTGTGGGAAATAGAATAAGTCAGTTATTGTCACTGACTACTGAGGACAAAAAAAAAAAATTAAACATTTAAAAAGTACACTTGAGCCATTTAAAAATTTTATGTTCCCTTTGTTAAGAGGAAATGATGACATGTACTCATGCGGGACATGGCTTAGATTTCTATCCTGCTTACTATCTCAAACCCCAAGCATTTACATTTGTTGTGGATGGTTGCTCACTGGGCCTATACTACTTTATACTGAATATGTTCTGTTTCCTCACGTTACCTTTGTTCCACTAAATACTCAGCTACATTACATATAAAACACAAAATGACTATACTTTGAACACTCATTCGGGAAAATTGGGTCTTAAGAAAGAGGTGTTTAGTTCATCTAAAGTAGTTATTTCCTGCCTGTGTTTGTAACCTCAAACTCCTTAGTAGTTGGTCACAGCTAATGATATTGCAATTTTGTGTTCATACATAAGTTGTCATAAAATGGAAAATTTTGGCTAAAGGATGCAGAGAAAATTTATGCTTAAAGATTACCAAGAAAGAATCATTACCAGCTTCCTAGGGAAATAATTACAAAGGTGTGTTCTAAGGTTCTAAGGAATGAGAGGATCCCCTTTCAAATGAATAGTGCATTAATTGTTTTATATATATATATATATATATATATATATATATATATATATATATATTTGCTGTAATTAGATGAACATGGTAGAAGAACTATTTTTGTCATCAAACTGTACTAAATAAATTCTAGGAATTCTAAAAAATTGTTAATTATTTTCCTAAAATGAAAATAGCTTCAGAGAATTTTCTGATGAACAACAAAAGACAGATAATAATGTTTTTAATTGATATAAGAAATAGTTTTATAGAAGATTCTAGAATTAATGAGAATTTAGAATGAATTTCTGACTCAGAGTTTTAAGGCAATAATTTGGTTGGCATCAGTTGTAGAAAAATTTGCAATATCTGATACAAAGTAGTAGAAAAATCTTTAAGTTATTCAAGAAAGCTATTTAGTTTGAAATGACTATTATATCATAGAGCTTTAATAATAGACACTGTTGGAAAGTATGGTACAATATAGTTATCTTAATTTGTTGAAGAGGTTAAAATCACTTAAATTATTGAACAAAAAATACTTTGGGAAACATGAGATTTCTTCTTTCAGCAACAGTTTAAACTAATGGTCTATCAGATGTAAAATCTAAGTAGGACGAGTACTGAATTATAATACACATTTATAGCAAGTATAGATATTTTCATGTGAAATTTGGGCATTGTTTGGGAAGTAGTAGGAAATTATGAAATTTACTGAAGACATTTGGTTTCTGAATATTCCCAATATACCAACTATATTGAGCCATCTTCCCCAGCAGTGAAGCCATTCTATCTATATTATATGATGCTTCTCTTGAAAATTGTACAATCACTATGATAGTAGGTAGTCATCTAAGGAAGAGATGCCTAATTTTCTCATTTTCAACTTAATATCATCATTTTGCATTCAGACTTAGATTCTACCTAGATGTATTTTGGAGTTTCCTATGGAAATGTATAATATTCTTGTACATTGTACAATATACCAGGTTCACTAAGAAAATTCTCCCTAAAGAAGTATTACTGATACATAGACCAAAGTTTTAATATTTTCACACACATACACAGGCATACACACAGCCCATCACCACCACTACTACCACCAAAACCAACCACACATACATATCAAATATGTTTATTTATGTTTTCATCATCTATGTATAAATAAAATATGTTTAAAGTTGTGGGTACTATGGGCAGAGACTCTAGATTTTGTGTATTCATTAGAGAATTTTAAAACATTGCATGGTTATTGACCTAAATGTCTTCATATGTAGAAAAAGATAAGAATAACCTTCTAATTCAAGTCTGTGAAGATATTATGACTTTACTGTGATCAAAAGATAATTGCTTAAATACCAGAGGCATAGGGGGAGGCAGAGGTGGGATTGATACTAGGCCCTAGGCTTTTGATGGTAAATAATTAATAATCATCAAATGTTTAGGAATAAATGACTTTTTTTAAAAATGTACTATACTTTTAATATAATTTCTTTGTTCTGTGCATTTAGAAAGAATATTAAAAGTGTAGTACAATTTTTTTTTAATAATTTAGGCCCCAGGCAGTTTAGAGGTCAGATGTGGTAGGGGTGGGAGCATCCACATGGAGACAGGGTAGGATAGGGAGGAAGTGTGGGATGTGGAGCAGTCAGAGGGTAGATATGGAAGTAGAATGGGATATGGAGTATAAAAATGAATTAAAATAAAATTTTAATAAAAATTGTACTGCACAACTCCAGCCCTTGCCACATGAGACCGCACTCAGAATCCTACTCACTTCCTCCAGCTTTCCCCAGCCTAGACCTACTCCCATCACCTGAGGACCACAGAGTTCAACCCAGGTAACATCATCACTCTCACTGTGTTATCAACCTCCTGTCACTTTAGGTACACCTCTAAAAGCATTTAAAACATCTCCGTAATCTGAATATCTAACACAAGAGCTTTATAACTATAAGGTTCATGCCTTTGCTCAGGAGCTGGACTGATTGCTATGAAACATTGGAGGCCAAAGAAAGGATAAGAACTGTTAGGACTAACACAAAAGAATGTCAAAAAAGGCTGTGTGGAACCCAAATACTGTAAAACCTTCCTAAATATATGCATGAACACATATAAAATGAGTTTAACTTGCACTTATTCATCTTTTCCTAATGTTCGGTACATATTTGGAATTTAATTATGAACTGCAGTATTATAATGGCAGAAATATGTGAAAGTACTTATTTACATGACAGCAGGTAAATGATCAGGGAAGAATCTTTCAGGTTTTGTATAATGTCTGGCTGTGGGTTTCTAAATGTGTTCACACCTGTTGCAGGAGGAAGCTTGTCTGATGATGGCTGATCAAGACTCCACCTCTATGGTTTTATGAATTTGTAGCTAGGAAGCTATTGATGTAATGGCTAATATGCAAATAGAAGTGAACATATACTCTATTTGTCTTTTTGGGTAGGATACTGAACTCACAATGTTTTTCATCTATTTCCAACCATTTGTCTGCAAATTTCATGATGTCATTTGTTTCTTTGCTTGTTTGTTTGTTGGTGTATTTATCTTTATTGGGAAGGTGAGCATACAGTGGACTTTGCAATGGAGTGGCTGCACAGATCTCCCACACACCCCATTCGGGTCACGTTAAGCTTCTCTGACACTTGCATCCTGTTGAAATCTGATTAGAAGCATGTCTCAGAAAAAAATCTGTATACCAAGAAAATTTAAAAATTGGTCTCCTTTGATTATCAATTAAGCAGCTTCTATGACTGATCACGTTATCACTAACTTTATGATTATAATTTTCTCCAAGAAGCTGAGTTACAGGGTTTTTATTTTTTTTATTTTTTTTCAACTTTTATTAGATATTTTATTCATTTACATTTCAAGTGTTATCCAGAAAGTTCCCTATACCTTCCCCCTTCCCGGCCCTGCTCCCCTACCCATCCGCTCCCACTTCTTGGCCCTGGCGTTCCCCTGTATTGGGGCATATAAAGTCTGCATGACCAAGGGGCCTCTCTTCCCACTGATGGCCAGGACTTTTATTTTTTATTTAAAAAGAGGCTCTTAGTCTGTGTGTTCATTTACCACAACTCTATCACTTGAAGTTACTGAGTGTTTATGGAGAGAGAGTTGAGAGGACTAGCTGAAGAAATTGGTTACTTTGTTTCAATGGAACTTCATCTCTCTTTTTAATTTTTAAAAATCCCTTTCTATGCTGAGGGTTTTTATTGTTGTTTGGCGGTGGTTATTGGATATTTTCGTTATTTACATTTCAAATGTTTTCTCCTTTCATGGTCTCCCCTTTGGAAAACCCCTATCCCATTCCCTCTACCCATGCTACTATGAGGGTGCTCCCCCACCCACCCACCCACCCATTGAACACCTTTGTGGGGCAATGGGTTTTGAGCAAACAGACTGGTCTCCAGTTGACCTGACGTCATGAACCTCGGTAGGACCCGGTGGTGGTAATGTCCACCTACATGGGATGGAAGGTGTCCCTCATGTCTCCTAGACCCCTGGATCGTGTCAAAGTTACCTCCCCCACAGCCCCCACAGGAGACGCATATGGCTATTAGTCCTGTAGACAATGTACCAAGCTTCCAGCTTTCTGGCTAGACTCCTCCCCATAGTTACCTAGCAAAAGCAAGATAACAAGTCCACTACAAGAGGGGTTGTTTGGCCCCTCCTCTCTCTAAGCCCTCACCCTCTTTAAGCTTTATTACTCTCTAGCTCTCCTTCTCACTCTCTTTGCCTTTCCACCTCTCTCTCTCTAAACTTTTACCTTTTTTTCTCTATGTCTTCACCTTTCTTACTCTCTAGCTCCTTTTCTCTTTCCCTTCCTCCTTCTCTCCTCTTGGCCTTGGCCGGTCTTCTCTCTCTCTCTCTCTCTCTCTCTCTCTCTCTCTCTCTCTCTCTCTCTCTCTCTCTCTCTCTCTCTCTCTCACATCTTTTCCCCCCTGCCTTTCTACAGTAAAGCTCTAAATCTATAGACTGTCTCTGTTTATCAAGGCTCCGACTAAAGACACTCAACTGTGTAGGAACCACCCAGCAACCCCCTCTCCCCCTGCACTCTTCCCTTATTTCTGGGGCCTAGTGCCACTCCATGGCCCCTATTCTGTTCTTAACTCCTCCACCTTATCCAGCTAAGGATGCCAGAGACTGAGAACCTGGTACAGGGGCTGCCCCTTGTCCACCCCCTGCCGTGTGGGATCGGTGGCTTCACACAGCCAGATGTACACCCGGGGCCACTTGGAAAGCATGGAAAGCATTCAGCAGTCCTCCCGAGAGCCCGCCTGCCAGAACACCAGAACTCTGGCTTGTCGCGGGCTCTCTCCCTCCTGCCTCTTCCCCTACACCCACAGCCCCGCACACCGTCAGATCCAAGGGCAGCTTTTTAAAGGCTAAGAAATATTCATTGTATAAACAAACTCCATTTTCTTTATTTTCTTTAGATATATCTCGGTTGTTTCCAGTTTCTGACTATTATGAGTATACAACGAATGAATATGGTTAAGCAGGTGTCTCAGAATGAAGCATACTTTGGGTAAATATCCAAGAATATATAGAAATATATTGAAGTAGATCTTTTCCTATCTTCCTGAGGAATGATGCCCTTGGCTTGATAGTGGCTATTCCATATTCCCCTTGCAGCAGCATTGTATGAGTATACCCCTTATTCTGTACCCTTGCCAGAATGAACTGTCAGTTGTTTTTTTTTTTTTTTTTTTTAATCCTTTCTGACAGGTGGAAGATGGAATCTCAAAGTAGCTTTGGCACTTCCATGATGGTTAAGGTTGTTGGACATTTTTAAGTTTTCTGTATTTAGAATTTGGAGGTTAGATCTTTCCCTCATTTAAGTTTGATTTTTTTTCCATATTTACTTTCTGAGTTCAATATATTTGGGGGATTAGTCCTCTAACAGATCTGTGGTTGGGTAAATTGCTGCCACTTTTTCCAAAGTACTGAATCCTTTACTTTACAGAAATTTTTCAGTTATTTGAGGTCCTGTTTGCTAACTACTCATTTTAGTGTCTGTATTAATGGTGTTCTGTTGAGAATTCTTTTTCTAGGCCAATGAGTTTAAGAACTCTATACTTTCTCTTTTTTATTTAATTTTTAATTAATTAATTTATTTTTTTACACTCCAGATTTTATTCCACCCCACCCCACCCCACTCCAGGTCCACCCTCTGAGTGTTCCAAATTACAAACCTGTTCCCCATACCTGAGTCTTCAAGGAGGTCCCTCCCACAGCCCCCTATCCAACCAGACATCTAAATTCCCTGGAGCCTCCAGTTTCTTTAGGGTTAGGTGAATCTTCTCTGACTGAACCCAGACACAACATTCCTCTGCTGTATATGTTTTGGGGGTCCTGCTTGTGTATGCTGCCTGGTAAGTAGTACAGAGTCTGAGAGATCTCAGGGGTTGAGGCAAATTGAGACTACTGGTCCTCCTAGAGGGTTGCCCTCCTCCGCAGCTTCTTTCAGCTTTTCCCTAATTCAACCATAGCAGTCAGCAGCATCTGTCCACTGGTTGTGAGCAAATATCTGCATCTGGTTCTTTGAGCTCTTTTTGGTTCTTTCAGAGAGCAGTCATGATAGGTCCCTCTTTGTGAGTGCTCCATAGCTTCAGTAATTGTGTCAATCCTTAGGACCTCCTATTGAGCTGGATCCCACTTTGGGCCTGTGGATGGACTTTCTTTTCCTCAGGATCCTCTTCATTTCTATCCCTGTACTTCTTTCAGACAGGAACAATTATGGGTCAAAGTTATAACTGTGGCATGGCAACCCCTCACATACTTTATGCCCTATTCTGCTGAAGATGAGCTTTATAAGTTCCTTCTCCTCACTGTCAGGTAAGGTCTGTCCCTTTGAATCCTGAGAGGCTCTCAACTCCCAGGTCTCTGGTGCATTCTGGAGGGTTCTCTCCCAACCTCCTACCTCCCGAGGTCCTCCTTTCTGCTGGCCCTCACAGCTTCATTCCTTTTCCCAATACCACATCAGGTTCCTTGCTACCTCCCACTCAAAATACACTTTCCCTCCCAGGTCTCTCCCTCCCACCCCAATTGTGATTGCTTTCTTCTCCCTCCCAAGTGGAACTGAGGTGTCTTCATATCCTGTCGAATTTTTGAATTCTGTGGACTGGATGTTGGGAATTCTGTACTTAGTTTGTTTTGTTTCTTGGCGAATATACACTAATTAGTGAATACATACCATGCATGTCCTTTTAGGTTTGAGTTACCTCACTTTGGATGGTATTTTCTAGTTCCATCCACTTGCCTGCAAAAGGCAGGGTGTCCTCGTTCTTAATAGCTGACTAGTATTTCAATGTGTAAATGAACAATATTTTCTGTATCTATTCTTCTGTCATGGGACATCTGGGTTGTTTCCAGCTTCTGGCTATCACACATAATCATAGGAGAACACTTGCCCATGTGGCATGGTGGGGCACCTTTTGGGTATATTCCCAAGAGTGGTATTGTTGGGTCTTCAGGTAGATCTATTTCCAATTTTCTGAGGAAACTCCAGATTGAATTCCAGAGTGGTTGTACCAGTTTGTAATCCCACCAGCAATGGAGTGTCCCTCTTTCTCCACATCCTTGCCAACATGGGTTGTCACCTGAAGTTTTGTGCTTAGCTACTCTGATTGGTGTAAGGTGGAATCTCAGGGTTGTTTTGATGTGCATCTGAGCACTAAGAACTTTGAATATTTCTTTAGGTGTTTCTCAGCCATTTGAGATTCCTCTGTTGTGAAATCTCAGTTTAGATCTATAGCTCATCTTTTTTATTTTTGTTGTTTTTGTTGTTGTTTGGTTTTGTTTTATTTTTTTATTGGATGTAAGGTTAGTGAAGATTGTTTTCCAACCTGTAGGTTGCTGATTTGTCTTATTGACTATGTCCTTTGCCTTACAGAAAATTTCCAGTTTCATTAGTTCCCAATTATCAACTCTTGATCTTCGAGCACAAGCCATTGGAGTACTGTTTAGGAAAATTTGACCTGTGCTGATGAGTTCAAGGCTTTTTTCCTATTTTCTCTTCTATTAGATTCAGTGTTTCAGGTTTTATGTTGAGCTTCTTGATCCACCTGGACTTGAACATTGTGCAAGGTGACAAATATGGGTCTATTTTCATTTTTCTATGTATAGACAACCAGTTAGACTTAGCAATGAGGAAGCTCTGGAGAAGGACGGGTACTTCACAAAAGTAAAGAAAGCAATATCTGCACAGCTCTTTCCCTGGATAGATAGGCTATGAATGAGGAGAGGTTGCAGTAGATGGTGTGATAAAGAGGTGGGACTGATACTGGAGTAGTGTAAAGGAATGGATGCAGAGGTGTGTTTCTGTAGTTAGCCTTCTTGCTTCCCTCCTAAGAATGTTGTGAGTATTCCCAGGGAGGGCTTATTGAAGCTGATATCTGGGACAAAACAAGTATTAGGGGAAGGAATCATGTAGAGTAAGATCTGTAATCCACTGGAGAAGGGGTCAGGAGTGAAAGAGATTCTGTGACAAATCTGAGTATGAGACTGGGGAATTGAACTTGGAAGAGGACAGGAAGTGTTAAAGATATACAGTTAGCTACTTGCTTCTCTGCAGAAGTGGTCTGTGGGTTATGAGAGAATGTAGGCTCAATTTGGGGTCTGGAATATAGCAACTAATGTTAGTGTTAGTAGACAGAAGATCTGTGGGATGCACTGAAGATGGGAACAGAGATGAAAGGGAGGCTGGAGGAAATGTTCTGTTGCGGATTCTGGGATGAGACTGTAGGACTGGATTAGAAGGAGCAGATGAATAGGTAAAGGTATGCAGTTAGCCTATCAGATTACCTGGCTGCAATGGACTGTAAATTCATAAGGAGTTTAGGATTGAGTGTGGGGAAGAAGGTTAGGAGATTTAGATCTTTGTAATCCACTGGATATGTGGCTTGAAAGAAGGGGAGGCCTCAGCAGGTATTCTTCTGCAGCACAGCTAGAATTAATGCTGGAGGAGCTGACTTGGAGTAGAGATGAGGAGAGGTAAAGTTTATTTATTACCCTATTTATCTTACCAGAGTGTCGTCTGTAGAGTTGGTGGCTGGGACAAAGAAGCAAATAGGAGGATGAGGCTTAGAAGGGGAAGCCATGTGGGATCCAATAGAGCTGAGGTTGTGGGTGCGGGAGTGGGGTGGGGGGTGCTGCAGGTGTTCAGCTGCAGAGCTGGGGATAATACTGAGGGATAGGACTTCAAAGAATGGCTAAATAGTTACAGAATTGCAGCTGTCCTGCCAGAAGTCAGGAATGTTCTCAGTGTTATTAATCAAATTAATAACATTAATTTAAAATGACAATGAAATAACATCTCCAACCTGTTACAAAATTCCATAACCTTTTCCCAATGTGAATTGTTTTCAGTACTTCAGTTATTGTCATAAAATACTGCTAGAAAATCAAGTACACAGATGGAAACCTATATTGCTTTGTGGATTTTCAGTAGAACTCCAACAATTCAAGGGGACATTCCCACGCCTGAAAAAGGGCTTTATGTTGACGAACTTGTGTTTTCTGAGAAGAACATAACTCCCTGTGTAGAATAATGTCAATTAAACTTGTGTGTGTTTGTGTGACTGCATGTGTGTGTGTGTGTTCGTGTATCTGTGTGTGTGTGTATCTGTGTGTCTGTAAAGTTTTTAACTGGTACATTCCCATGTGTCCTTTCAAACACTTTTGGTGCAAAATATCCCTCCACACATCACATTCTGTGCTCACCATTTGTTCCAATATTCACTTAATCCTCTCTTTTCAGCATGTCACCAACCATATCTCACTTTCAGTTTTCTAGATTTTACATACACTCTAAAGTAAACATATGAAACCAAAAGATTCACAGCTAAAATCTTTGTGTGAGATAGAATACAAAGTGTTTATTTTCCCATTTCTTGGTTATCCCACTTCCCAAACATTATGTTTTATTAGTCCATCTGTGGTGGCTAGCTTTCATAAAACTGTAAGGTATTATGTAGGCTGATGTAGGCTGAAAGGGGGGAAGCCATCAAGTTGTGAGTCCTTTGAACAATAGAAATAACTCCTTGGTAAGATTTCCTTAATGCAGTAGTGGCAGTAACATTTGGGGCTAGTCCTTCACTTTCTGATTCCTACTACACAGGAAAAAATATATGTTTGTTACTATATATCTTGCCAAGTACCTATGGCTGTGGAATTCCAAGGTCCCAGGTTTGATTCTACTTCTCTTCTTTTACAAACTGAACATGGTATCAAATTTCCCTCTAAATTATGCTCTCTGGACACTTCAAGAAAAGTGCTTTATGTATTGAACAGTCATTAACACAGTAACTGTAAATTGGTAAAAGTGTTTAGTAGGACTCGGCCACAAATGCAACATTTATAACATGCTACGCAACACACAGACACACAAGGTTCGGGGATGATTGTGGAATAGACTGGTAGTTTTTCCAAAGTATCTTCTGGCCATGAAACAGTTGCTACACTCACGAATACTCATCAGTTGTGATTGTAAAAACTCAAGCTCATCAAAATTCTGCTTTGGATAGAAAGGGTAGACACTAGCTCTCACTCTTCATTGATGATAGTTGGTCAGTTGATATCTTCTTGGAGAAAAGAGTTATTTTCTTAAGGGTATTTCCACTGGTAGGACATCCATACTCCAAGATATGATACCAAACCCAGGAGTTTATGGACAACATGAATTGGACTCAGTAGACTATTTAAGACAAAAACTTAATTGATGGTCAAAGGAAACCCAATGGGAGCCACATGTGACCAGGCTATGCCAAGCCAATAAATTGCTTCCCACAAACTAATTCAAACTATATTGAAGAAGATACCACTAATATAAATTTCTGAACACGGAGAAGTCAAGCTGGTGCTTAGGTCTTTACCAATACTGACTAGTGATCATTATTCAGGAAGGCATTCTGCTTGGCGATAAAGAAGAAATGTCAATGCCAAGGCATCTAGAAACCCTGCAGACTAAAATGGTTTTCTGCCTGAAAAATACAATATGGCTTTTTGTTTTATGTTTTCACAGGAATCCTGAAAATAAAAGAAAGTGGGTCTTTCTGTGTGTCTTTATCAGTTTCATCTGTCACTCTTGTTTCATCTGGCATTCTTGGGCTCTCTTTCTATTGTTTTTGTTTTTGTCTTATATTCTCCTATCCCATTTTTTTGTTTTGTTTTATATAATTATATTTTATTTTTAATACTTAGGTGACTGCTTAGTTTTTATTGAGAGATAGCATGTGAGTGAATCCTGATGATAGGGGAAGTGGGGAGAACCTCAAATGTATTAAGGGAAAATAAAGCACAAGTACATTATATTATATAAAAAATATTTTCAGTAAAAGGGGAAAATGTCTAATTAAAGTCCTATTGGTCATGTCACTACTACATTCTTAGCATCACCACGCATGCTCTTCAATGTGGGGGTTGGTTGTTTTCCAACTTTCGAAGCTTACATGACACATTCTGATTCTAGGATAAATTAATCCAATGTGAGAGGTTTTCAAGTGAGTCCCAGATCATGGGATGATGTGATGTGTATCAGTATCTGAAGTTCATGGTGTCTTCACCAATAGTTTTTCCACCATGAGATTACAGAAAAGAATGATAACAGCAATAGCCTGACATATTTTGTAAATCTATTGGAGATTTCTAAACAACAATTCAAAAGGGACCAACTGATGCCTAGATCTGGTGATTATGTTACATGGTCTTGAGCTCTTAAATGGAGGACTATCAGCCTAGACAGCAAATTTTCACTCACACTTTATATGTATTTTTTTTATATATTGCCTTATGTGTATTGCAGATATTCTAATTAGTTAATATTATTAGTCTTTATGACTTTTTTGGTATCCCCATAGTAATTTTTGTCTCCTCTCTCCATCCTCAGTATTTATCTACCATCCCTTCCCTGAAAACATCCATCTTTCTCATTTTATCCTTTACATCATATCCTTTAAACAATACTACTCTCTTCTCTATTGCTTCCCTACATCCACCCTTGAAACAGTCCCCTTTAAGTTCCCTGATTTCTGCAGTTACCATAAGAAAAGTGCTTACATATGACGGTCTGAAACAAGAACCCTCAGATGAGAGATGACATGAAACATTTTTCATTTGGGGTCTGGGTTATACATAACTACTATTTTTCTGGTTCTATCTTCAATAAAAGGGAAGAGGAATGCTGTAACTATTTTAATTTCAATAAAATAATTATAAAGAAAATAAGAAGCTGGCAAATAGAAAGGTATGAAGGAATGATAGATCTGGGAGAAGTTACAGAAGAAGTAAGGCTAAATGTCAAAAGGCATTATATGAAATTCTGAAATAATTAGTATAGAATATATATGTCAGTAAATATTTTGAACTTTTTTTTAAATCATGTTAGAATAACTATTATCAAAAAAAGGAATAAAAAGATGCCCATGAGAACCATTGGTGGCAAAATATATTTAATACAACCATTTAGAAAATTAGTATGGGAATTCCTCCAAAAATGTATGTGGGTTTATATACAAAGTTAATAAAGTCAATATTTCAGAAAAATATCTGCATTTTTATTTTCTTTGTAATTATGATATGAATGGAATCAATGAAATGTCGATAAACAAATGCATAAAGAACATATGGATTTCATGTTCCATGAACTTTGTAAATGTATGCAATTAAATTTAATAGCTTAAACATTTCATAGAATTAAAAAAGAGTATGTAGCATGTGTACTCAGTGGAATACTATTAGCTTTTACAAAAAAAGATTCGATTTGTGACACCATGGAACATGCTTGAAAATATCACATTAAATGAAGTATTTCAGACAAGGAAAGAAAATAGTGAATTATTTCACTGTATATGGAATTTTAAAAAGTTTAACTCATAGGATCAGACAGTTATCTGTTACATCTACAGAATTGTGGTGCACAAGTAAATAAATGCATATATAAATTTTTTGTGTGAAAAAACATTTTGAGAAGTCTATTATAAAACTATTATTATGAGATAAAAATTAGTAATTTTTTAAGAATTCTTACTATGAAAATTATACAAATTTGAAGAAATGCATATATCTTAGACTAATTTATCAATTTCACAATGTATAAATAGTCAAAAAATCTCATTGTATATGATAAACCTGTCTGATATCTAGTGTCCATTTTTATTCAATAGTAAAGGTCAAATAAAATGAACAATATTCATATAAATATATATTTATATAATAATTAAATATTTACATGCTTCTATTGTATACTTATATCTTATGTTTACATATATTTATACTACAGATAAAATTTATATATTTAAGAAATATGTATTATATGCATATATATGTACATATATACATATATTTATTTAAATTTTATATGTGCATGTATTTACACACACATGTGTATATGTGTATATATACACATATGTTAAGACATTGGAACTGGAAAGACATTTTTAAGTTAGTAACATTATCTAATATATCTGGAATTTTTCTCTTGCAATTGTTAAGATGCTAAAGCAATGTTTCAAATTACTTTCTGATGAAGGATACAAACATCAATGATATTTTGAATTTTCCCCATAATGCAACCTTATTTATAATAGCCAGAAGCTGGAAAGAACCCAGGTGTCCCTCAACAGAGGAATGGATACAGAAATTATGGTACATTTACACAACGAAGTACAACACATCTATTAAATACAATGAATTTATGAAATTCCTAGGCAAATGGATGGATCTGGAGGGTAGCATCATGAGCAAGGTAACCCAATCACAAAAGAACTCATATAACATGTACTCACTGATAAGTGGATATTAGCCTAGAAACCTAGATTACCCAAGATACAATTTGTTAAACATATGAAACTCGAGAAGAATGAAGATCAAAGTGTGGACACTTTGCCCCTTCTTAGAATTAGGAACAAAGCACTCACTGAAGGAGTTACTGAGATCAAGTGTGGAGCTGAAACAAAAGGATGGACCAACCAGTGACTGCTGCAGCTGGGGATCCATCCCATAATCAGCCACCAAACACAGACACTATTGCATACACCAGCAAGATATTGCTCAAAGGGGCCTGATATAGCTGTCTCTTGTGAGGATATACCAGTGCCTAGCAAACACAGAAGTGGATGCTCACAGTCAGCTATTAGATGGAACACAGGGTTCCCAATGGAGGAGCTAGAGAAAGTACCCAAGGTGCTGAAGGGGTCTCCAACCCTATAGGTGGAAAAACAATATGAACTAACTAGTACCCCCAGAGCTCGTGTCTCTAGTTGCATATGTAGCAGAAGATGGCCTAGTTGGCCATCATTGGGAAGAGAGGCCCCTTGGTCATGCAAACTTTATATGCCCCAGGAGAGGGGAATGCCAGGGCCAACATGTGGGAGTGGGTGTGTAGGGAAGCAGGACCCTAATAGCTGACTGTGAGCATCCACTTCTGTGTTTTCCAGGCACTGGCATAGCCTCACACTATTTCAGGGCCCTTTCAAGGAAGTCTTGCTGGTGTATGCAATAGTGTCTGCATTTGAGATACAAGTTGTGTCTTTTATGTGGCTTTCCTTCTTTAAACAACTGATTCCTTTTACATTATGCTCCATTGTCCCAGGAAACCCCCACATAACCAAAACCACCTCCTTCAGCATATTTTCTCATTCAAGCCAGCAGAGCATAATGAACATAGATGTTGTCATAGCACTCCAATTTAAGTCTGTTGAGCAGGAGTATACTTCAGTTCCACACACCATCTTAATTCCAAAGGATACGACAAAATGTAGTTTCCATGTGTATCCAGGAAGAACACATTTAACACAGAAGTGAATAAATAGCTGTCTATTATGTTTCAAGGAATGATCCCAGATCATTCCTTGGTCATGATGCCTGTAGTGGGGAAATGTGCATGCTATATTGTTTGTTACTTACCATATCTCTTTAAACCATCACAAATGTCAACACTTTGTTCAATCTGTCCACAGGTGACGTGACTTTATTCTCATTCGCTTCTTCCTATACTTTCAACACAGCGACTTCCAAAATGCCATTACCTCTCTTTGCAAAGTAACTTAACCCTTACTTTTGCTAAGCCATGTTTCCTGTAAACTGTTTTCATATCCATGGCTTGTTGACTAAACAGAAAATTTAATGGTTTTTTTTTATGAGACAGAAATGATAACGCCCATGAGAAAAATTGGGTCTGCTTAGGCCCATAAAAAAGTTCTCTTTGCAAAGTCTCTTTCCAAAACTTATCTCCCTGGGGTTCAAATCTGTCATCAATACTAAGAGGTGGTCTGCCAAGTAAGATATAATTTGAACAAAACTCATCACAGTTGTCCCTGTCGTTAAGAAAATGTTGTGTGAATTAAGAGACATTATATGGGGGCTGTGTCACAGAACATGTGCAATACTTTATTATCTTCCTTCCCTTCTCGCATCTTGATCAAGTATTTTCTCTTCATTCTAATGCTCCCACCATATTCAAAACACCTTTCAACCTCCAGATTACTGGCTTCACTGATGTGCAAGAAATAGATTTGTAGTCTCTGAAGTTTCAAAGATAAGGAGAACAGTGAAAATATATTAAAATAATATTTCCCATATCTTCATTATTTTTAGGTAGAAAAAAACTTCTGTAAAACATCTTTTTAGTATTCCCCAAAAAGATTTCCCTCTCTGAGTTATTTTGTGGCTGTTACTCCTGGAATGGTAACAAGCACTGGAAATATACTCCCAATGTGGCTTATTAGATAATGAATTACTTCCTGAGATTAATATAATATGCAATGCCTCAGACAGGTGAGAAGCCTAATTGCTTTTCATGCTTGCTCTAGACTAGTCAGGAAACAAAGAGTCAGGTGTATAATGTAATATATTTTCTTTCTTAATTATATATTCTTAAGAAAAACATTTCAAACAATGAAGAATTTTCTCTTATCCAATGTGGCCAATCAACTTACATAGAATACTGATTGGACAAGATCACTAATACCTTCCTTTGTGGTCTTTTGTATACTTTTTCAGTGAATATTTCTGAACTAAAAAGTTAGCAAACTTTACTAAAAGGGATATAGTCACAGGTTTGAGTGTAGGCAATGTAATTCTACGACTTTTCTTGTAACTAGTTCTGACAGCAATCCCCCAGTTTGCACAGAGGGCAGATTAAATTGTGTGTAGGATGTCTCCAGATAACAGGAAATAGCTCCTGTCACCTCCCTTATTAGCTTCACAGAGGTCTTTACCTTTTCCTCAAAGGACTAACTTGAAAGATCTATGCGATAATTAAGGAAGCACATGTTATGCTATACAATAGCAAATTTTTAAAAATAATAAAAATTACATAAATGTACAATTGAACTAGGATATAAGGAACTTAGTGTCTCCTAAAGTGTGGAGCACTTAAGACAAAATCAATAGTTTAGAATGTGTGCAAAGTCCTGTTTTTTTTTTGTTTTTTTTTTTTTTGTTTTTTTTTATTGGGAGTTTGTGCTGCGAAAGAGCTGAAACAGCAGGAGTGATGGCCCCCAAAGTGGCTGCCCTGATCTCCAAGGAGGAGGTAGGAAATTCCTTTCCTCTACAGCACAGATGTGTGCCTGATGTGGCCAGTGCACCAGCCATAGGCGAGAGCAAGTACCCCTCAGAAGAAAATGGAAAACTAATATTCATTCAGAAGATTTGATCCCAAGGTCCTATGCCTTTAGTACCCTGCGTCTGCTCTTCTGGTCTTGATACCCCCAAAGGCTGTAGCCCTTTGTCTCAGGTCTCTATTCTACAGCAGGCTCAAATGGATCAAAAAAAGAAATTTCACCTGGGAAAGTAAGTAGTTTCAACAGCTTACACCAAGATAGAGCTCAATATATTGACACAAAATCTAAGCTGCGGAATGAAAACTAACTAACCACAGAGAAAAGTTGATGCTATCCTATAATTACAGCCGTTGAAGAAATTAATGATATTGTATTGTCTTTCGTATCAAAGATCTGGATAGTGTTCCAGATCTGGATTTAGACAGGTAAGAAGAAGTTATAAAGTAAAGCTGAATGAGCACTTAGTTGATTCAAATAAGAAAAAAAGAAAATAATTGGCATACATAATCACTTCATATTGTAGATGGGTAGAAGACAAAACTAAATGTCTGCAGCATTTTTTTAGATCACAACCCCATAGGAAGAACAACAATATCAATGAGCTGGACCCCCAGAGCTTCCATGGACTAAACAACCAACCAAAGAGTACACATGGATGGGTCCATGGCTCCAGCTGCAGATGTAGCACAGGATGGCCTTATCTAGCATCAATGGAAGGAGAGACCCTTGGTCCTGCTGAGGCTCAGTGCCCCAGAGTAGGGGAATGCTAGAGCTGTGAGGCAGGAGTGGGTGCAGGAGCACCTTGTAGAAGCAAACGGGGGAGGGGGGATGCGATTGGGGGGTTGTGGAGGGGAGACTGGAAAAGAGGACAACATTTGAAATGTAAATAAATAAAATAACCAATAAAAAATAGAAAATGAGACCTCGTGAGCCAATATCAAGATTGGTTCAATCCACCTGTGCAGCTAAGTAATCAGTTTACTTTTCTGACCACATCCCTAGGAGTTGAGGTATGTGTAAGTAGCATCACTAACTATATCCTGTGGCTGGCAGGGGAGACCCTTTCTGAGCTTATTATCTCTACCTTTTCCTCACCGTTTCTAATGTTTCTTCATATGAAGATTATCATGCATGCATAAGATTTTATAAAAATAAAACTTAATAGTTGCATTGCCATTTCCCATCTATTCATGTCTCACTTTCAGAAACATTGAATATTCTTCAATCAACTCATCACAGTTTTTCATTGTCTCTCACTCACCACACAGACCGAGTTTTATTTCACCCCTTTTAATTTTTATGATTTTATATTTGCATACATGTTACGTGTTTGCTTGTTTTGGAGACTATGTAGCCAAAAATAGTCATAAAACTCATTGTAAAACCCAGGGTGGCTATAAATTCAGCAACATAACTCTCATTAAACCAGCACTGAGATTACAGATAAGAACAGCCACTTCCATCACTTTCTATATTTTTGCCTTTGCGTTGATGAAATATGTAGGGTTGTGGGTCCTATGCCCACTCCACCACAGGGGCTTGGGGAGGCAGGATGCCAGAGTTGACTCTGCTTACCCCATGCTGTGGTCGGGAAGGTGTTGGGCTGTAGGGGAGGCCCAGGGCACCATTCCTGGGGTAGGAAAGCAAAGTCTGAGGCAAGGACACTGTAGCTCCGGATACCCTGGGCTCTTGTACATTCAGGCACTGGTAGAAACCACAGAAGAGCAGAGACCAGAGTGGTGGCCTTCGGGCTAGCTCTGGCTTGGCACCATGAGGCAGGGTCAGGGGGCTGGGGTGAGATTGGGGGTGGGGGTGGGAGGAGATGACAGGTGCCTGTTGTCTAGGTGCAGTCAAAGCTCCTAGCATCACTTCAGGGACTCCTTGGATTCTCGCTTTACCTCCAAGGCACCTTTCACAATCCCACAGAAATACAACTAAAGCTGAACAAAAGCTATGTTTTCTATACTCTATGCTGAAACTGTCTATAAGTAATCTCTGATATTTTGCTTGAATCTCTTTTTAAAAATTGGAGTTTGTTTGTGGGAAATGGTGATGCACATCTTTAATCCCATCACTCTGAGACAAGGCAAGTGGATCTCTATGAGTTCAAGATTAGCCTGGTCTTCTAGGACACCTGAAGCCAAAGCTACATAAAAAAATCCATGTCTTGAAAAAATAAAACATAACACATAGGTAGTTAAGTTTCTTCAGTTGTCCCTTGATAAAAAGAGTTTATGTTTAAAAATTATACCACAGGCAATGGAAATTATAATGGAAATTTTATTTAGATGAGAATTTTGGAAATAGAAGACTGAAGACAAGTCACTCTGGGCTTTCACACCACAGTAGAAAAGTGGAATGGTGAGTGTGTGTAGGAGAGGGAGATAATGTACCAGTAAAACTTCACTTCTCTATTCCAACAAGTCAATCTAGAAATAAGGAATCCACTCCATTTACAGTTCCATTGGATAGGCTTCTAATTTTCAACTGTTAACTTTTTTCTTATTAGGGTTAGATTAATGCTGAGCGTTCTATGAATAACCTATACTTTAAGCTAGTTTTTCATAATCTCTTTAAGGTGCCTTCCCTCATATCCTTTAAGGGAAAGGCAATAGGCCGGATAGTGGGCTCCTACTTTTTCAGGTTTCTTTTTCTGTGAGGATTCATTTCTTTAAATGTCTCTGCAAGAGTTATTGATATCTCCAGAAATGTTTATATTTTAATACTCAGACCCTATGAATACAGCTTATTTGTATATTTGGATATCTATACATACGTCTTGTGGTTAGGAATAATTATGAACGTTCTAAATCCAATACCTAATTTCCTTAAATAATATCAGAATAAGATGAAGATACAGAAAGTAGAAATAGCCCTATGATCAAGATAAACATAGGCTTAGATAGAAAGAAAGCTGATACAAAATTCAAAATTGTTTGCAGTTTTATATTATTTTAATTCAAGCTTTTCAAAGGAGAAAATGAGTTGACTGTATTTTCCTACAATCATTTACTGTCCCTTAGATAACTTTATATATTGTAGGACCTGGAACAGTTCATTTCTTTTTCTTTTCTTTTTCTTTTCTTTTCTTTTCTTTTCTTTTCTTTTCCTTTCTCTCTCTTTCTTTCTTTCTTTCTTTCTTTCTTTCTTTCTTTCTTTCTTTCCTTCCTTCCTTCCTTCCTTCCTTCCTTCCTTCCTTCCTTCCTTCCTTCCTTCCTTTCTTTCTTTCTTTCTTTCTTTCTTTCTTTCTTTCTTTCTTTCTTTCTTTCTTTCTTGACAGGGTTTCTTTTTGTAGCCTTGGCTGTCTTGGAACTCACTCAGTAGACCAGGCCGGCCTTGAACTCAGAAATCTGCCTGTCTCTGTCTCCCAAGAGCTGGGATTAAAGGCATGTGCCACCACACCCTGCGTGGAACAGTTCATTTAAAATCCATTTTTAATTCTGTTGTAAGTTGTGGGCTTATAAATTTATACATTCATGTAACTTTGGTGTCTTTCAATAGTGAAATGACATAGACTTCATTTTAAAGCATTATTAAAATTTAATAAAATTTAGTTATAAATATTTGCTTTACCAACTAAGTTTTTTATCAAACACTATCTTATCAAAATTTTAATGCCATATAGATTTTATTCTGGAAGTTATAAAGCTTTACACCTTATTTTGAAGACTATGATAAAGTTTGAGTTCAATATTGAGAACACTGTGATAACTGTTTCTGATCTCAATTATTGGTGCACAGAGATGGAATTATATTTTTTTGGACAGAAGCTTTCCTTTTTCTATTTAAATGTGTTTTCTCCTTTAAAAAAATCTGTAGACTTTATCTATGTATCTATATCAAGGCTTGTTATATTTTTGCTTTCATCAGTTTGTTAGAAACCATCATACTGCTTGAAATTTTTGAACAGATTGTGAAAAAACAGAATTAAGGTGTTTTCAAGTGATTGGTAGAATTGAAATTAAAATCAGGTGGATCTGGTGCATATTTCTTCCAGGTTTGAGGCAGATATAGACAATTTTAATTTTTTTCTTTTAGTGTATTTCTCTAAGATACACATTTCTGAAACTAAAACTGTTATAGTGTTACATAATTATTATTTTTACCTTATGATCCTTGTATTGTATACAATATGGTTACTTTTTTCTGTTTTAATTGCTGGACATCATAGCTTCTATTCATTGTCACAGAATGAAACAAGAAATTAATGAATATAATGGCCTTACATAGATTCAGATACAAGATTCAGATACTATTTTGAGTTAGCTGTGTTCTTCAGAACAATCTTCTCTCTGATATTCAATATTAGACACACACACAAGAAAAAAAAGAAACAAAAATAGCAAGAATCAAAGAAAACTCACAAAATCTCAAATCAATTTAAAACAAAAATTCACAAATTTGTAAATTAAATTTCTTTAGTGTTTTTTTTTTACTGTTATATATTAATTGTAAAATACATGCATTTCCTTTACATTCCTGTTTGATGATCAACCTATGAATAAGTGCTTAAATCTTTTAAGTTTCTTCTCTCTTCTCTCTTCCTCTTCCTCTTCCTCCTCCTCCCCATCTTTCTTTCTGGAAGGTCGCCCTTGTGTTTGGTTTCCTTACAAGTTCCTCAGAAAGATTCCATCTAGCAGTGTTTACCCACAAGGCACTGTTTTATGTACTTGAACTCGGTTGCTACTGATGAGGTTTAGAATTAGAGAATCATGAAGTAATCTTCAAATTGTATGTGAGCCCTCACAGGACTTGTGTTATAATATTGTGCTATCACTTAGACCAAATAGTGGATGTACAAACCCCATATGGAGAAGTTTGCTTTCCAAGGAAGAAAAAGTAGAAAATGCTGTTGACTTTTAAAATGTGAGTTGTTTAGGTAACTATGTGTACTTAGAGACGTATCTGCATGTCTTTCTGCTCCAGTTTGATTCATAAAATGAATCTTTGTGCTGTCATCTGCCATCCTTGCCATATACCAAGTTAAGGAACTCTTCAAACTCATACTTTTCAATCCCTTCAAATTGTAATTAGATCCAGTTTTTTTCTTTCTTTCTAAGTCTAATTCCTTTTCAGATTCTATTGTAGTGACAGAAAGCTAGCACAAGATGTCAAGTTGACACATTTCTCTACTGGGTGTATCTTCTTCCTGCTTGCTTGCCTTACCATCTTCTAATCGTTCCTGTAGCTACAGAAGTTTATTTATTTGAAGTTTTGGGCTTTGTTGACATCTCTTCTCTTTGGTGAGACAGATACATAGTGATGTGTACCTCTCTGCCAGTCAATAATGGTTAGCGGTTCTTTCCTCTGAAGAGTAAGCATTTGTTACGAAGAGGGCTCAGAATATGTTCTTCAGTGCTGCTTATTTCATCCCCTGGTTGTTGGACAACAAAAAGCAGGCAGAGCACTGGGAGATGATGTTTATAAGAATGTGCCACACCCATATTGATGCTCAGTGTTTTATCTTGCTCTTACAAATCAAAACTTCTTCCTCTCGCATTATGCTCAATAGCCAGTGTTCTGATGCTGCAGGAAGGCAGTCTTGACTGTGATTCTGGATTTGCTTTTGTTCTTAGCTTTCAGAGTGTAATTATGATTTGTGACATTAAGTAAGAGTAAGCCAAAGAGAAATTATTCACTTTAGATTATAAAAAATGGAAACTAAAACTTCTCATCTCTTTTTGTACAATGTATCTCAAGATCAAAAATTTGAATTTACTTGATTTCAAGGATAAATATGTGTTAAATATTTATTTCAATAATTCCTACATCACACTATTCAGCTGATGGGTATAAGAGATACTCAAGTTTTTCATTAGGGATTACATGATTCAACACATTTTATGTTATTTAATGTAGTTCATTTCTTTAAAGAATTCTAATTGAAGTCATTCTTTTAATAGTCACTATTAAATTAGATATGAGTTAGTAATATGTTTACATATGAAAATAGAAATTAAAATCATCTCTCTTTAAGAATAATAAATAAGTATTCTATACATATGAAGATAAATTGGGCACAGAAATGCCTTTTCCCTAGTCCAACTATTTATTTGTAAGAAATTATATTTCTTTAGATTTAGAAACAAAATAAGTAATATTTATATATTTTTAATTATACTTGTGTTTTCTTTAATTTTTACTTATTACTGGAAGCAAAGATATGGAAATAGAATAGCTTAAAATTGCAGAATTCATATGTGATCTTAATGGAACAGATGTTTCCACTTTTCCCTCTAAAAATTGTAGTAATAAGTTGACTGTACAACAATTGTGTTTACATTAGAAGATATCTGTAAAGCATCCAAGTTTTCCATATAATTGATAAACACTGTTCAATAATTCCTACATGCTCCTTGAAAGTTCAAGTGACCCTTTTTCCTTCATTCAAAGATTTTTTGTTCCATGACAGAAAGTCACTTGGGTAATTTAAACTGTTGTCTTTATAAGAAACACAGAGCCTAAAAGTAGGGGTAGTATATGTAAACTGAAAACCAGTTTGTTAAATGAGTGCATCCTTTCTCATTGTGCTTCACAATCTCCACAACGCTTTTGTAGATGAGAATTCACACAGCAAGAAGTTGCAGCTGATTTGTCTGAGATTAAAGAGGTAGATTGCTGCTAAACTAGGATTCCAATCTGCTTCCATCAGACCGCAATAACCATAGTCTTATAAGCTGTCTAGAATTTCATAAAATGCATCTTTCATATATTAATGGTGTCAGTTCTCAGGAAATAGACAGAGAAAGACTGGTCTGCCTGAAACATGATGACATACAATTCTATTTTCTGAAGCTGCATTTCAGGTTGATGAAAATTCAAAAGCAAATTGGAATAGCATATGTTTTGCATAATAAAATTTTCATAGCCAAGAGAAAAACAAGAAACTGATTGGATTTTCTTGTCACCTACATTTACATAAACAAGCAAATAGCATTGCTTTCTATAGTACCAGGAGGGACAGATGTATAAACACAAGCTATTGGTTTCAAGGCATGTGATTGTGATCATCCTGCATGCATACCCTCCTTCTTTCAGAAAATAGACATGAGATTTGGCTGACTCAAACTTACATACCTACATATAATATTTAGCCTAACAAAATAAGGGAAAAATAATATAGGTATATTTCAAAACATGCTTATCACAATAACTTTTTTTAAAAGTATACATTTTAGAGCCGGGCGTGGTGGCGCACGCCTTTAATCCCAGCACTCGGGAGGCAGAGGCAGGTGGATTTCTGAGTTCGAGGCCAGCCTGGTCTACA
The DNA here is from genome assembly GCA_902729485.2 of Mus minutoides. NCBI lineage: Eukaryota > Metazoa > Chordata > Mammalia > Rodentia > Muridae > Mus > Mus minutoides. The sequence continues at coordinate 42,835 of LR750958.1, read as the reverse complement.
AAGTGAGTTCCAGGACAGCCAGGGCTATACAGAGAAACCCTGTCTCGAAAAACAAAAAACAAAAAACAAAAAAAAAAGTATACATTTTAGATGCTGAATATATAATTTGGTACAATACTATATTTGGATGAAAAATAAAAAAAAATGTCCTTACTTTATTAGGAATATATATATATATATATATATATATATATATATATATATATATATATATATATATCCCTCCTCTCTGTATGTATAGTGACTATGAAATTAATACTTTTTTCAAACAATTTTTTTAGATTTCCTACATTTATCTAATTCTTATTTTCCTCTAATTGTAAATGCTATTTGAACTATGATTTTAATATTTCTTTCACAGACTTATCACATGACAAATTATTCTAGCACTATTTGGATGACTATGGTCTCTTTACTGGAAATATCTGAGTTCCACAGAAAATAATGAATACTGTGAGTTGTGAAAATAACACAGTAGGTAAAATAATTGAAGTAGAAGCATGAAGACCTAATTTCAGATACCTAGCAATTACATGAAAGAAAACAAAAGTCACAAGTGAACAAAAGAACAACAACAATGAAAACAACAATAACAACAAAGCCCCCACAAACTATGTGATAGGATATGGCTACATTCCATGTTATGGGAAAGCACAAACAAAAAGATCTTTGGGATTTGCTTGCTGGATATTCCAGTAAAAATGAAAAACTTGAGGCCCAATGAAAATATTATTTCAAAACTATGTATCAAAACTATACAATATAAATTGATTAAGAAAGTGCTCATGCATATGCCCTTTGAATAAAGAAGTTGATATTTTGCCAAAAGAAACTTTTTCTTAAATGAAATATATTCAAATATTTCTCTCACCTCATTTTATGAATATAATTGGGCATACATTCTACAGTTTCAATAGAATTAGAGGTCTTATTCCAGTTGTGTTCAGTATACTTTAAGTCTTATAGTTTATGCTTTGTATATGGCATAATAAAGTGGAGTATACTTAAGATTTATAGAAGAAGTTAAAATCAACTAGGCTGCATGCTACAGTTGAGAGTAATATTATGAGAACTAGACTCTGATATGAGTAAATCCAAGTTATGTGCTTTGAAACTGTGTTATTGATATCTAATTCAATATTTCACCTTTCTTGGCATCAAAGTGGCAATAAAATAGCTATCTTCTCTAGCTATGTAATAAAAATATTATCTAAAAATCTGCTAATCATGACCCTGTCTGCCCATAAGCATGAAAATTTACTCATGATCTTTCTATTTAATCTTTAAGAAAAACCCTCTGAGATTGCCAAGGTGACTCCTGATTCCAATGCATATCAAGCAGGATTTTAAAGAAAGGACTAAGTTCTAGCTGTACTGGAGTAGATAGCAATAGTACTAGTGTTTCCAAGATAAAACACAATTTGGATGTTGAAGTCCTCCATACATCTCCCCAAACAGCATGTATGTGCAAGTATTTCACTACAATTATCATCACCAGAAAGAGAGACCCAGGCATGAAATGTTGGATCATCCAGTGTTCCTGTGTAATCTGCCAGGATGAGCTGGCCACAGCCCAAAGAAGACAATTGGGAAACTACTGTCAGCACATCCTTGGCTTAGGATATGGGATGTTAGGAGACAGCTAGCCAGTTGCATTACTCAAATTGTATGGTACTTACGTTCACCAGCTAACTTCTGAGCCACAGTTTAAAATAGAAGGATGATATGAAGTTATAACCTAACTTATGAGGAATGCTGCTAGAAGACAGACAATCCTTATCACATACCCAGATCTAGGCTCTTAACCATCTTCTACTGAGTATAGAAATATGTAGACAAAAGAATCTCGGAGACCTCCCAATTTGCCATTCATGCCAGACGATCTTTTTATTACCAGAAGTCTTTTATACACTGGTGATTCCAATGAGTGTTTTGTTTTGTTTTGTTTTGTTTTCTTTTGTTTTGTTTTGTTTTGTTTTTTGGATCTCTTCTTCCTCCTAGTCTAAAAAACCAGAAAATAAAATATGAAATCATTGCTGTTTTTCCATCAAGAGAAATCGATGAGCCTTCTGTAACCATTAGACTGTGTTTGTTGCTCATTAACTGAATGAAAGCAGAGTTCTCATCCTTAAGTTATTTGTGATCCTCTTAAAAATGTGTTCAACTGTGGTCTTAAGCAGTGTTTCTTTTTTTTTTTTTTAATATTTCACAACTTTTAATGTGTGGTTAGCAAATACAGTTGGTCCATGGGTGCCCAGAAACTAATATCCTGGACAGGGTCTGCTTAAATGACTCCAAAGCCAGATGCTGGAATCTCCTCCTTGTACTTTTTTTATTTATTAGATATTTTCTTCATTTAACTTTCACATGTTATCTTGAAAGTCCCCTAAACCCTCCCCATCCCCCTGATCTGCTCCCCTACCCACCCACTCCCACATATTGGCCCTGGAGTTCCCCTGTACTGGGAACAGTGTTTCTAATCCACAATATTTAGGAGGCAGGGGATATAAATAAAAGGACATGGAGAATGTATAAGCTGAAGAGTATATGCCCAGTGTAAGCCTTTTGTTGTTTTGTTTTGTTTTGTTTTTGTTTTTGTTTTTGTTTTTGTTTTTTTCTTTTTTTTTTTTTTTCAAATGAAAAGGTTTTAAATGCTACTTTAACCACACAAATCAACTCTGAAGGACTAAACAGGCCCATTGGTCCCATTATAGCACCTTAACACCTTGCATGACAAAGTTAGAGTGTGAAGCAAATAACTTTCTTCCCTATCACACTTTTTTTCTCTCCCTTTTTTGCTCAGGAAAAAATGCTTCCATGCATTATTATTTAGATTACAAAGATGTGTGGCCCTAGAGGTTGAGCAAAATATTTTCAGATTTCACACTTACAGTGCTTCCAAATCTATATAATAACTTCTGAGGGAACTATCATTGGCAGGTGTCTTGAACCATTTTTGGTTTTTCTATTTCTTTCTTCTTTTTTTCTCCAGTGGGAATGAAAACTAAAACAAATATATAAGGAAATGTTATCTGCACTTGTGCCTTTAAAGAATGACTTTTCTATTCCTCTGAGGTCAATTTTAAATTGAAGGAAAAGCATAGAAAGTAGCGGAAAGTTCTGCTTGGGATAAGCCTGTAAAGTTCAGACAGGTTACATACACATGTTATTCACATATCAAAACTGGATATTTATAAGAAAACAACTTTTGATGCCTTTTTATTATACCAAAGTTATTTTCACTAATTTTTTTGAAATAACTTATAAATACTTTAATATATTTCCAACTCCAAGGCAACTAGAAAAAGCCAATGAAATTTTACATTTTCCCTTAATCTTCCAGTGTGTGCATCTAAGAATTGTGTGAAAAATACTGAAATCTATGCATGCCCTAAGTATGGTAGCTCAGAAACATGTTTATACTTCAATAGCCAACTTTTGTAAAACTTCCTATAATATCATGCAGGGAGAGTAATGGAGAGACAGCCCAAATTTAAATGTCAACATCTATCTCCACTCAATGTCTCTCTGTCTTTCTGTCTCTCTCTCTGTCTCTGTCTCTGTATCTCTCTGTCTGTCTCTGTCTCTGTCTCTGTCTCTCTCTCCCTGTCTCCCTCAGAGAATTGTGTTTAAAATCTTGAAAAAATAATTAAAAAAAAATCTCAGACCATCAGTCCTCTGCTGTATGTTGGGACTTCATATTAGCTGGTGCATACCACCTGCTTGGTGATCCAGTATTTGAGAAATCTCAGGGCTCCACAAGTTCTTAGGAGTAATGATCAACTTATTTCATTTTGTTTAGAACAATAAACCAAGTAAACAATGTTTCATGTATCCTCTCTGTGAAAGAAATAGTGTCTAATCTAAGTAACTCCTAGGCAACTAGACACTAGTGAGATTCCTCATCTTTGGATAGCTTTCCAGTTTGTGAAGTAAGTGTTGTGGGAAACAACAACTGATTTTTTTAAACTTCTAGTTTATAACTATTTGGGTGATACCAAAGCTTATCTTTGGGTTGTGAATAGAGCAGCACAGTACTCATTAACAGTTATCATGATCCTATCTTTCTCCTGAGGAGAAGCAGAAATTTCAGTGATTTCTTTATTATTTTTCTGTGCTTTACACCAGCTTCACATCTCTAAATGTTTGATGGTTTAGCATGTAACTGGAAACATCAGAACACATAAGCAAATGTTTGAAAGACTAAAATAGACAGCAATATTTCAGTGATATAGATTGTCTAATGATTATTTGAGGGAAAAATACAAATGTGAAATTTGAGTTTAAATATATATTGGATAGAAAGGAAAACATGGATCATGGTTTTATAAATAATTACAATGTGATATCCTAGTTCAGAAAATAATCTATTATTGATTCAGGAAATATTTCAGATAGAATTGTCTTTTAACAATTAAGTTGTTTGAGACAAAGTTTTCATTCATGTGATAACTATACACTTCTAATTCATCTTGTAAGAACTATGCAAAAACAAGGTTATCCTTTCCAGAAGTAACTTTTATTTATTTATTTATTTATTTATTTATTTATTTATTTGTTTGTTTGTTTATTTATTTATTTATTTATGTATTTATGTATTTATGTATTTATATATTTATTTATTTATTTTTATGACTAGAAGAAGAAAATAGTGGACTACTTTTACTTTGTAACTCTTTCTATTCACTAAATGGGAGAAAGAGGTGAAAGAATAAAAACATAAAGTAGGGGAAAATAGAGTGTACACCAGAATGAATGTAAAAGTCACCCAGAGACTGCCCCACCTGGGGATTCATTCCATATATAGTCACCAAACCCAGACACTATTGTGGATGTCAATGAATGCTTGCTGACAGTAGCCTGATATAGCTTTCTCCTGAGAGGCTCTGCCAGTCCCTGACAAATACAGAGGGGCATGCTCACAGCCATCTATTGGACTGAGCACAGGGTCCCCAATGAAGGAGCTAGAGAAAGGACCCAAGTAGCTGAAGGGGTTTTCATTCCCATAGGAGGAACTACAATATGAACTAACCAATACCTCCAGAGCTCCCAGGGACTAAACACCAACCAAAGAATACACATGGAGGGACCCATGCCTCCAGCTTCATATGTAGCAGAGTTTGCCCTTGTCAGTAATCAATGGGAGGAAAGGACCTTGGTCCTGTGAAGCTTCAATGCCCTAGTGTAGGAGAATGCGAGAACTAGGAAGTGGGAATGGGTGGGTTGGTGAGCAGGGGAAGGATATAGGGGTTTTTCAGAGGGGAAACCAGGAAAAAGGATAACATTTGAAATGTAAATAAAGAAAATAAAAAAAAAAAAAGAAGAAGAATGAAAGTGAAGAGTGAGCCTGCGCACATACAGGGCCAGTCCAGTATAGAAGGTGTGTGTGCTGAGCAAATGAGGCAATTCTCAGTTTTTTTCAAGGGAATCTGTGCTCCTTGAGGAACAGTAGCTTCCTATTTCCTTTCATCTGCTGGAGTCCCTGTGCTGCTCTGTGTAGCATGGCCCTGAAAAATTATATTTACTCACCAACTAAGTAATCTAGCAGCGTAAGTAGAGGTCTCCTCCCTGGATTGCCTTAAGGTGTAAATTAAAATGTAAACGTGTAAAATATCAATAAAGCTGACATAAAACTTTTTGTTCCCAAAGATAGAAAGCAAAATGAGTATGGCCTTAGGGTAATACACTATGCCTAACGGCTAACCAAGTCTCCTGCCACATATTATATTGGAGTGTTATTACATTTTGTCTATTAGAAGCACAGTACCCTTGAGATTTTACACAGTTTTGAACATAAATCCTTCAACAGTTCACATTTTAGTTGATGTAGAAGCATATACAATGGCTTGAATGCTTAGGAGTAGGACGAGGTACGAAAGCATTTCTAGAGATACCTAATGTGAGTGTGAAATTACCAGCCTCCACCAAGCAAAAGGGAATGCTAATTAAAGGGGTAGGACATGTTCCAGTTGTTCTAATCAAAGAGAGCTTAATCCTTCCATAAGCTGGCTGGCTTTGTTGAAGGAAATTCTGAACAACCTTGTTACTTTTGATAACTGTAAGCCACTGACTCATGGCCCCTTGACAGCTAGCTGAGCATGTAATAACATTTCTCTGTATTTGGGGACTGGCTTAGCTGGCTTTATAATAGATTATTGTGGATGTTAAAGTGAAATGTTAGTCTTTCTTTAAAGCTCTGTATTCCCGGTAATTAAGGTTATAAAAAGGGCACTGAGTACAATGCAGTTTCAAGGTCGCCAAACACAGATATAACAGCCTTCAGTTTGTGTAAATAAGGTATTAACCATAGGTTTATTCTGCAATTGTGTCATGAAAATAGGTTTTTCAAGATCAGCTTGGTAGCAAAGTATTTTGAGGTTTGTAATGAATGTGTGTGTGTTTTTCTTACTCCATGTTGTAAAATTAATGTCCAAAGAAATAAATGTAATTGACATTAAAGAAAGACAGGGAAAATATTCTTTCAAAATATAACAAAAAGAAGTTGAATGTTATCAGTTAAGAGAAGTAGCAGATACAGGTACTGAGCTTCATCTAAAAGCAGCTGAAGCTATTGGGTCTAAGAACAACCTTGGATAAAGAGCAACCTTTCACAGGAGAATGCCTGCAGAGACTACACAAACAAGGGTTTCACTCTAAATTTCAAGATCGTGACAGTTATTGGTTGTTTGTGTTTTCTACTCATTGTTATTGGGGGAAAAGTTCCAGGAAAAGTTCACCCAGGAGAGGCATGTAGCTACTTGTTTCAAAGGAAGCAATTGATGGAGTTTCATTCAACTTCAGTTCCAGTATTGGCTCACTGTTTGAATCAGATCCTTATGTTAGCTATTACAATAAAAAAAAATAAAATGTTCCATCGTGTGTTTTTTAAGGAATGATTCTTTGTGGTGCTCAATTGCCATATAATTTAAGAAGGTAGAAAAAAAAAAGATTTTCTATTTAAGTATTGTAAAGGAAAAAAATAAAAAAAGAACAACTCCCAATAAAGCAAAAGAGGCACACTAATAGTATAGATTTCTATTGCAGATGGTCCCTAGAATCCAGAAAGCATAATTTATAGTGTCAGGAAGGCAATCATATTTTCATTCTACAAGATAAGATCAAGGCAGGTACTCCCGAAGGACTGAACCTCTTTGCTTCAATTTTGAAGTGATGAAATGGCGGTTGTGCAATTCTTTACAGTGCAGACAAAAATGTCACACCAGTAATTGCTATACAGGGGCTTAAGTACGTGCCAAATAAAACCATAAATTATATTTCTCATGCATTAAGAACTAATTGTGTCAGTAGTTAAAAGAACAATTACCACATAATATGTACCTTTAAAAAAAAAAGATGGTAATAATCAAGAAAATCATTCAGATAACCTTTGTGAAAAGTAAGACTTTTCTTTTCCTTTCAAGGTATTTTAAATCTTTGTCTCATATATCTTCTATGCTGAAAATCTCATTTTAGTCAAATTCCTTCTATAAAGATGCTATATATAATATACTGAAGGCTTCCACAATTTGTCAAATAAAACTATAATTTATAACATAATGGAGTCATTCAAAGTTACAGGATAGAACAAAATGAAGTTTGAATAATCTTCAAGAAGGCAAAGCCATTCTTAGCAATAACCAACTCTTGTCCTTACGACACAAATCCACTCAGCTTACCTTTTAAAATAAGACAGATACTGCATTCCAATAAACCTGGTAACATTTGGATTGCTGCTCTGTTCTCTCTTTCTTAGAGAGCAACTCCAATTTATATTTGTATAGCCTGACCTATGACCCAGGTTTAGCCACTCAGAACCCTTATGGGATAATCATAAAATAATAGAGATATAATGTTGGGCTATCATGCCTGAGAGTCATGTTACTAGAGGACTGTCACTAAAAGACATGAAGGTATAATAAGGAAATAGTAAATTGGTGGCAATCTGCAACAGTTAACTTTTAGCAATGCCACTCATTGAATTCATTTCCACTCCCCATTCTTCCTATTAATGTTTCTTGCTAATATAGTATACTAATTTATCTAGGTTCTATAAACCTCACAGTTCTGTTCTACTCATTGTTCCCCTGGGCAGAAGACATTGTTCTAGCCTGCATTACTCTGGTGAGTCAGTATTTCCCCATAAAAATTTATGTTGTTCCTAGCAAATATGCTGTTTCTCTTGCTGTTTAAATATGGTGTAAGCTCAAAAACTGTAGGTGATAGAGTTTAATGTAAACCTTGGCTTCCTGGTGTGTATGTGTGCATGGTGTGTAAATATTCATGTACAAGTTAGCAATGCTGTTTTTGTATTGCTTTTATGCCCATTCACAACTCCCATGCTGGAATCCATGGTCCGTCCCATTTATGCCATGCAGAATTTCACCCAGGGTTGACTGAGAAGGTTATTTTCACCCTTACCTCATTAATTCTTTCTGGCAGCATATGAGAAAAATCAAAGATCCAAGACTCATATGGTCATCAGAGTGAATGCTGATGTAAAACCAAGGAGCTGTCAGAGAGAGAGAGAGAGAGAGAGAGAGAGAGAGAGAAAGAGGAGGGAGAGGGGGGAGGTGTTTAAGCGATGGATGATATATGTTTTCAAATCCATGCTGTTACAAAGAGGAATCAGATATGTTCTGTGGAGCTGTAAGAGAGAGAACCAACCTGGGTGTGGTGGCAAGCTTGTCTATAGTCCCAGCTATGGAGTACTCTAAGAGGAGCTGGGGAGTTGGTTAAGCTTATGGGTTCAAGAATAGCTTAGACAGAAGAGGGATGATGGGAGCAAAGGAAGAGGGAGGAAAGGAAAAGGAAACCCTGAGAATAAAAGCCTAGGTGAAGAGGAGAGGGAAATGGGACAGCCCAGCAGTACTCTCATCCTATGAAATGACAGAAGGCAGAGTGCGTTCATGAAGTGATAAAGTTCTTATTATTTTCAAATGCTTTATATTTACTAGTCTTTTCTCACTGACACACCAGTATCTAGGTTTACACCAGCATTCATGTTAGGCCATGCTAATTAAGTTTGAAATCTATTAGCCTTCAGAGCTAGGCACAAAATGGGGTTTTACAAAACAACACACAAAAGCAGGGCTACTACTTCTCTGAACTTGTCTGAGGAACCTGAAACTTTATCCCTCTTCACATGGAATAAGCCTTAATAAGATTACAGGTTCAGCTTCCTTTTTCTGGATAAGAACCTGTTCAGCAAGATCCTGAGATTCATTTACATGCAAATGCCTCATTCCCACAACTTTAACTCTAGCCAGTGATTTTCATTTAACCTGAAAACTCCTCCCCACTCTCCAAAGTCCTTATATACCTGAGTTTCACCCCTAATAAAGTATATGTGTACATGCCTACCCTAAATAACTGTATACACCCAAGCCATGACATGTCATTGGACACCATGGGGAAGGCTCTAAAATAGCTGTAACACTAAGACCCATGGGAAGGTCTTCTGCCCCAAGTATACTGTCCCCGACACTCACTCTGTGACTCTGCTTCTTCCTTCCAGCTCAGTGTGCAACAGAGACTGGACACCTTGATTAAGAGAAATCAGAAGATGCCAAGCCACAAAAGAACCCTCAAATGCATACTACATATTATAGAAGCAAGGAAAATGTCTTGAACCGTGTGTCACCATCACAGCTGATACTATCTAATAAGGACTTGTGGATCCATGCTGAGCATATGAAACCACTATAGCGTATGCAGTCTTTCATTGGCAGATATATCTTGATGCAACACATACATGACTATACATTGGCCTCAATAGATGGCTACAATAGTCACACAAGCTTCATAGAAATTTTATGAAGATTGTTAGTAAGTATAGGTATGGGCCTTGTCCATGCTACAGGAAAATGTTTAAAACTGCAAAAGTAAGTAGTATTACATTTTATTCAGATTATATATCTGAGCATTTAAATGAATTATTACCTATAATGAAAAAAATCAAAATAATAGCATTCTTTAAAGTGTTGTTGGAATGCTGCATTGTTCTCCCTTATCAGTCTAACTTTTATGAAGCATGCTTAACCACCATTAGTTATTATAGGCACGCTGTCTCTTTCCTCCAGGTCAGATATTCTGTGAGGATTATAAGTATACCAGAATGATCAACAGTATGTATGTATGCTCTTTACCCCTTTCCTCCAAGTTTTCTCCTTCTGTTCCCCACTGCTACGGTCAAACACTCATGTTCCAGGATCATGGACAAATATTTAGTCCAAGCCACTTTGGTACATGTTATTTTCTTCTTCTACAAATATCCCTATTTAAGAAAAAGTTATGTTTAATTTCCACTAATATATGCTTTTTAAAAAATCAGAATTTCGTGGTAACTTTGTTTCCTTTTTATTTTTAACATTTTATTTTTATTTTAAAAATTAGCTTACTAGGTAACAAAATTATGTATGGGAGATTCAAAAGTATTTCATTTGGGTTAATTCTGCTATTGTTGTGACTGTTTCATGAACCCCAAGAAACCACCAAGGATCTGATTATGATTAATTGCCATCATGTCTTTATTAAAGCTTCTGCTTGGGCCAACCATTGTCTGTGATGCACCAGGACTTGGGGGTAAAGCCGTGAGCTCTGTTTTAGGCAAGTATTTATAGAGTTAAAAAAACAAGGAAGGGGGTTTCTAGTCTGGCACACTTCTGATTGAGGGGGCTATTATGGAACTTTGTTGCTTTTAAGATAATTGGCTGGAGCAAGGAGCATCAACTTAACTTCTGCTTTCCTCCTGATTGGTGGTTGTTAGGAAGTGCAGTGTCAGTGGCAGACTTGTTGGGGAGTAACCTTCAAAACTAGTGATAGGCACAGGATTTTTCAGGATTAGCCCAGAAACGCGTACTAGATGCTGGCTTGTTAGTTAACTGTAGTTTAACCTGAGGTCTGGTTCTCTAAGATGGATTCTCAACTCAAGATCTGGTTTCTTACCAGCAACACTCATCCACATTTCTGTGCCTTTATCTTTCTGATGCACAAGATGACTTCTGCCCCAGTAATACATTATCTTCAGTATATTTTATTAATTCTTTAAACTATTTATAGTCTTCTGTATTATATCTTTAAAATAATTCTAAGTTTAAACACTGTAAGATTTAATATAATTTTAATTAAAATACAAGCAGGATTTTTTTTTTTTTTTTAGTAGTAAACGCATCTGTTAAGAAGCAACATGTGAAAATACAAGTAACTAGAATTCCAAAGCAAATTTGAATAATAGTTTGATACTCCTCTGTATTTTATTCAAATAAAACTGTATCATGGCCCTTATAACCCTGATCTCTCTAAGACTTTTACCCTGAAGGGATTTTAGATTTTGTCAAAGAACTCTACTCCATTCCTAGTAGAATTCCATTCTCTCAGAAACCTGGAAATCAATCTACCTGAAAACTCAGCTATTCCCCTCCAGGAAATATACTCAAGGTACATTCCATCCTATCACTAAGACACTTCCTCATCTATTGTAAGTGGCCACATTAATGCCTCTCTGGCAAGAACAGACATGGCCACCTGAATCCTTCTGCAATCATATCTTTATTACATCATGCGGAGAAAGAGGGTGAGCCCAAAATGGGTCCCGCTTAAATACACCTCAGTGTGACGTGTGTCCTCAGGATTGGCTGACTGCCCATTACCTCAAGTTACACCCCGGGATGGGCGGTGACTTACGTGGCTTTGTAAGGAGCGCATGCGCACTGAATTTGTTTGCTTGTCCCAGGTTGGGGGTGGTGACAGGATGTCCGCACCAACTCGGAATGGCGGCAGAACCAGCTTGGGCACAGCTCTCTACATCTCCCCCTTTCTATTTTATTTAAAGGTCTGGCCTAGAGACGAGCAATACATAGTTGTTGCCAGGATATGGAGTTTAAAACCAATCAAAACGATACCCTTTTGCCAGGAGTGTCAGTGATCAAGGGCTCAATTTTTATGGCATCTTTTCACCCTACCAGGTGCAATGGATCAAGTGCTCTGGGTGCAAGGGCTGAAAAGGAGAAAGGGTGCCACCACGATATGTCGTCACTAGCCTTACCCGTCACTGGGAAAACTTCTCGCCACTAGGTCCCTGTCTTAGGTTGGTCTAGTGTGCACATTCATGAAATGGCCAGGCAACAACTTCTCTGCAAAATTACTCTAGGGTGAGTGCCAATTTTTAACCTTTATGATTTTAACATGCTGAGCCACTTATCAGGAGAGGCTCCTTGTTCTAGTGCTGCAAGTGCTTGAGCAATCACCACTTTGTCACATTTTTGTTGGGTTCTGAGCTTGCAAACCACCCAAAACAGAAGCACAACACCACAGCTGAGGATAATGCCGAATAAGGCAACTCCCACCACTCCTTAAAGAAAGAAAAGGTTAAGGATATCCAGGAAGAGAAGTCCCCAAAGGCAATGGGTTTCAGCTGAGTCCCATTGAGTCCCACAATCTGCAAGAAAAGCCTTCTGGAGAGTTGCTCCGCCCTCAGCGACCAACTCCCTCTGAGATAGTCTGACAGAAGACGGCTTCATCCCTGGATTCAGCAGGATGAGCAGAACTGGTCCTTGGGAGGTCCATCTGAGAATCATCTTCAGGTGCCAAGATTCTTCGTGTCAGTCGTTCTGGCAACCAAAATGGATTGTCTTCTTCCTGTGGGAAAACAGAAACAGCCTTTCCATTGACCAGTCAAGACATCTTTCCATTTCACCATCTCTTTTGGCCTGTCAGGCTCCAGACAATGAGGGTCGGCTGCCGTATGGCCTTGACTGTCAAGATTTAAAAAATTAAGTGTAAAGAGAGCCATAGAAACGGTTGCCCTTGGCACTGAGGGTAGAGCCTCCTCAACTCCCCATTTTTGTTTTATTAAATAAGATTTGAGAGTGCGATGGGCCTGTTCTATGATGCCCTGTCCTTGAGGATTGTATGGTAGACCCGTTAGATGGGTCACCTCCATTTGGCGACATAATTGTCCAAACATCTGTGAAGTGTAAGCTGGTCCATTGTCAGTTTTAAGAATTTTGGGTCTTCCCCAAGCACTCCATGCCTCAAGGCAATGCTGAATAACATGTGCTGCCTTTTCTCCAATCAATGGAGAAGCAAATATAATTCCAGAACAAGTATCAATAGAAACATGTAAATATTGCAATTTGCCAAAGGATGGGATGTGAGTAACATCCATTTGCCAATTTTGTAGTGGCAGGATTCCTCGTGGGTTAATTCCCACTTGGGGCACAGGTAAGAATTCTTACACATTACCAAGTCCAGCTGTAGCACGAGGTACAACCTTGGCTATCTCTGGAACACAGCATCTCTGTGCTCCCAGAAAACAACTCCCAGATTTCAACTCAGTGATGCTGGTCTCTTCTTAATCATTGCTTATGTTTTAGCTCCAGCTAACCAGCATCAATTGTCCCAGTGGTTCCTTCCATTCTTAACTCTAGAGCCAGAGCCACATGGCTGAAGCTGCCGAGTTCTGCTAGGAACTAGAACATGATCCCTTTGTACTGTTACATTATCACTGGCTTTATGTTTTCTAAATCCTTCACTGCCTAAGCTATCCTGGTTCTTGCTCTGTAGATTGACCTTGAACACAGAGATCAGCATGCCTGTCTCATGGGATTAAAGGTGTGTACCACCATGCCTGGATCTAAATTTAGCTGGGTAGGATCTTGCCCCAAGGTCCCACTCCCTTAATCTGTTATCTCCTAGAACACAGGATTTTGCTACATTTTTATGAATGCATGACCATGCACATTTTAATGGTTAACTTAGATCCGATTTCCAAAAGACTACCATTTAGGATAAAAATCCATAAAACATTGTATCAATTAGAAAAATTTCTGAGACCCTTTCTGGACTTGTTCACATCCCGTGCTTGAAACGACCTCAGCACTATTAAAACATTATTAAATATCCTGGTGGCCTAGCTTTCTGCACCGCTTCTTGCCAAGTGCTGCTGTTTAAGGCTGCTCTAAGCCTAGGCAGACATCTTCCTTCAGGAACAAACACTCTTAGCCTCCCATCCCCAGGGCTAAGAAGTTAACAATCTATATTACAGGGCCTTCCTCCAGGCAAGGCCCAAAACCAAGTGGCCTGCCGGATCCTGGGCAAACCTGCCTGCCTTTCTCAGCCTCTGTGGAGGCTCATACTAAAATTAAGAAGTCAGAGACCAATAGACATGCTTTTTGCAACCATTTTTTTCTTTTTTCGACACAAAACACAAAACAGCCAATCATCCAGACAAAACATGAAACACAAATGTAGACAAAGGATGCATCGTACATATAAAGAAAAAAAACTTCTCTGAGTTTCAGAGAGAGAGAATTCACCCAGGTGTGCCCAGGGAACCTCATTCAAAAATTCACCCTCCTCTCTTCTCTCTCGATCCATTCCTGGATCCAATTACCTTAATTCTCCTAAGAATTCCGTAAGCAGCATTTGTCAGGGGCCGAGGAGCCACGTGGTTCTTATCTCCTGCCTCCTTTTGTTTACAATTCTGCTGTAGCAGCCGTTCATCTAGATGGTATTTTTCCTCCTCATACCAGGCTGCTTCATCTTCTAAGTCCTCCTCTTCGGAGGGGCTAGATTCTTCTGACTAAGAGCTACGGAGCTTAAAAGCTTCCAGTTCTCTCTTACCTGATAAAGGGGTTTCTCTGGGGGTTTTCTTTTATCCTCTCTTTTCTGAATCTCTTCCAAGGGCTTTCTTTCCCTTTTTTCTAATCTCCTCAGATCTAAGATACTTGAAGAGGCATCTGTGCTTAAGCATGTTTCTGTTTCTTTGAGCTCCTATCATCTCTTTCCGCTCTGTTTCTGATATGCGGTCCTGTAGTTGTTCTAAGGGCCCCTGCCTTGCCTTAACCGTTGGGTGGCATTTCTCATCCTCTAAGTATGGTCTTACCAGTCTAAGGAGAGCGAGCCCTGCCACGACAGCAATGAAGACTTCCACTACGCTACTCAACTGGGGGGGGGGGGGTAAATGATATAAATCAAGACCAAACATACCTCTCAGAGCTTACCCTTGTCCTGCTTGCAGTTCTGAATTCTCCCCGTGGGTGGGGGTTCTTCCTCCGCGCCAGCGATGGTCAATTTCCCAGGTCTAGGCACCAGCTGTAAGTGGCCACTTTACTGCCTCACCAGCAAGAATGGACGTGGCCACCAGAATCCTTCTGCAAGCATACCTTTATTACATCATGCGGAGAAAGAGGGTGAGCCCAAAATGGGTCCCGCTTAAATACACCTCAGTGTGACGTGTGTCCTCAGGATTGGCTGACTGCCCATTACCTCAAGTTACGCCCCAGGATGGGCGGTGACTTACGTGGCTTTGTAAGGAGCACATGCCCATTGAACTTGTTTGCTTGTCCCAGGTTGGGGGTGGTGACAGGGTGTCAATGCCAACTTGGAATGGCGGCAGAACCAGCTCAGGCATGGCTCTCTACAATCTATGTTCTAGGATTCCTGTTGTGGAGGTGGCAACTGTCTCTGGCTCCTTTGGTTGCTTGTGGGACCCTTTTCCTACTTCTGTGTTCCTTTACCAATTGTACATGAGTTGGTATGAGCCTTGTCTTATTGTATATTGTTATGCTACATTTGGTTGATCATATTGGTAGGACTGTTTTTTGAGAAGGAAGGTTGAGGGAGGTGGACATTGGGGGAAAGAAGGTGGAGAGGGACAAACTAGAGGGAGTGGAAACAGCAGAAAATGCAATTGGGATGTGATGTATGAGAGAAGAATAAAATGAAAAAATAAAAATAAAAAAAGAAACCAAGATTCATTTCACTTAACACTTTCTGATGGTTCAAAAGCATGACTTGGCCCCAAGCAAATGGTCATAAAGTAAAAAGTTATCAGGTAAAATTATCAGGTATAATCTGCATAGGTATGTGACCAGGGATAGTGTCTCTGAGTATTTTCTGGCTCCTAAAGTTTCCAGAACCTTCTTAATAGTACCACAACACAGGGGCCAATACATAAACTTATAAGACACATTTTATGCTTAAGTCATAACATATACCAAACTAAAATACTACAAAGTAAAGACGATAAGCACAGTAATGAGACAAGCAAGGCAACATGAATGGATGTCTTAGTTCTTATGCTTTGCTCTAACAGTGTACCAAACACGGGTGCTTACAGACATTGCAAATGTATCTTTCACTGTTATAGAGCCTGGGAAGTATATGAACTGTGTAGATAAATAGTAATAGATCTGGATGTCTACTTTATGATTCATTGTCAGGATATTTTAGAGTTGTAAATTTGGAGGGAAGAATGGCTACATTTCTTTGGAATCATTCCCTTGAAAACTATATTCCTCAAACATGTAAAAGCCTCATGACTTCAAAATATTTGGTGAAAGCTGGCTTAATAGGCAAGAGGACTTCTTTCTCCTCCAGAGGACCAGAGGTGGGTTCTCAATACGCATATTAGACAGCAGACAACCAACCACATATAATTTAAGCTCAAATAACTCTTTTCATATCTCATTATGCAACTGCACATATGTGGAATACACACTTGCACCATCACACATACTTACACACACACAAACACATAAACAAACAAATAAATAAATAATAAGTATTTGAAAAAAAAGATTCAAACCATTCATTTTGGAGATAAATAAACATTGTGACTATAGCAATGCTATTTATTACAAGTAGTTGGGAAAGATGCCAGTCCTGTGGGGATGATTGTATACCATTCAGCTCATATATTTCTATTAATAAATACATTACCTAAAATAGAGCAAAAAGGATCATAAAGAGAAATTTTTCAAAAGCCAAATCCTTAAAAGTCTTTAGAGAAGGAATTTATGTCTCCTAGTGTAATTGAAAAGAGCTTGTGGAAGACCTGAAGATCAGCAACATGAATGAATGCTATTGATTCATTCTTGACCGCAGCTGTAATCAATCATAACTCATCTTGGAATGAATACATATAATGCTAAAGTACAACTAAAAATAATAGGTATAGAGTAAACAAATGAACCTTTGTAACTTCAAATGATACAAATGTATTTTCTTACCTGGAAGAAAGCTATATGAGTTGTCTCAGTGAATGCTTCACATTGAAAGCAATTATTTAAACTTGGGCTGTGCCCACATCATCTTGTAAGTACCTGGCTGCACTCTGCACTTTGCTGAGGATTCATGTGACTGTTAAAAACGCAGATGTCAGAGCAATGACAGTGACTAGAAGAAGAAACCAACACAATGGGAGAAAAACAAATTGAGTTTGAAGTTGAATGAGTTCCCATGAAGCTATTATCTAATACAAGCCATATCATATTTCCAGTTACGTTTCATCACATGGTCATAGTCATCCTGTTCTGAGACACAACATACCAAGTACAAATGGAAATTGATTACTAATTTAAACATGATACAGTAATACATCATATGAACTTCTTTGCCAGAAGGGAAAATAATAATCTCTTTGTGGATAAGGTTCTAATTTTGTAAACCACTAGTTTGAAAGAATAAAATTGATGGTGAGCTAAACATATAATTGTCTCTGCAACAAATATTTCACTTCAAAATAATTTTAATATGATCATCTTCTCAAGTAGTATTTCATGAATTCTAACTTTTATATATGTATACAACTATTCAAAACAAATACATTGAAATATCTATTTTCATTAACAGCTTCACATCAAAGTATTTTAAATGAGGATTGGTAAATGCTTTATAATATAGGAAAATCAACAGTTGACCCTAAAGACTTTGCTGTTTTCAAGTCCTTTCTTGGAACTGACCTTGAACATTCCAATATTCACCCTATAGTCTTAGGAAACAGGGGCAATGCAGACATTATTTCTGTCATAAAGTCACGATGTCAAAATGATAGCATTTGCCTCATTTTCAGGGTAACTCTCATGTTCATAAAACACCAGTTCTCTAAGGTCATGTTCTGAATTGTCATCAGAATCAGCTTTAGTAATCTCCAACCAGATTTCAGGTCAGCTATAACCTGTCCTGCCAGGTGTCCAATTCCAAGGTGACTCAAAATTTATAGTTATATTCATAGCAACAACTAACTCGCACTACTCAAGAACTCAAGATCAAGTTTTCATAATTAGTTTTACACTGTCTTAATAAAATGTTTGATGTGTGTTAATTGTATAAGGAAAAAAGTATATATAGCTTGAAATTTTCCATTCAAAAGTGACTCTACCTTGGACATGGTTTCAAGACAAGCACACAAGTGAACAAAAAATCACATCATGAAAGTAGAAGTCATTAAATGATTTTGGTTCCGGATTCATGAATTTACAACAACTTCCTCTTATTTAAACTCGTTTGACCAATATTCTCCATAGATAGTGTCTCTAAAGTTATAATAAAAGATTATTGCAGAAGGTACATCAATAAGATTAACTTTCTTCAGAATCTAGCACTGTAACAGACCTTTATATTTGTTGACTGAATAAGTGATCTAGTGAACAATAGCTGCCAACAAGCTATACACACATCTACATGAAAGATTGAAGATGGAGGGCAGTTGCTTAGAACTTTATTTTCATTATATATTTTTGAGTGTGTGTGTGTGTGTGTGTGTGTGTGTGTGTGTGTGTGTGTGTGTGTATATATATATATATATATATATATATATATATATATATATATACATACAAAATTTTTCTTTCTCTTTCTTCCCTTCAACTCCTTGCATGTATATGCCTCATCTTCCTTTCTTTCAACTTTTTGGCTATATTTTCATTGGGGTGTGTGTATTTTTCTAAACACAAATATATCCTGAACCTTCTTAATCAATATTAAGTAACTTCTCAGGAATAAGGAATAGGTCTCCTAAGGTAGGCTACTAAACAACAATTTTATGTTTTGAGAATAATTTGGTTAATATGTTTATGAATATTTGACCCTTTTTATTAAAATAAGATGAACACAAAAGGCTACATTTCCTAATAAATTACATCATCAAATACTCCAAATCAAGGATCTTAAAAGAAGACAAAGATGAATGTTTGGTATTGTGACCTGTCTCTGTTAATATGTTGTAAATGTTCTTAAAAGACTGAAACTCATCATTTATTTGTTTGTGCTTTAAACTAGACTTACAACAATTTTCATACCAAATATTAATCATTAAACCTTTCATCTTCTCTTATCAGATGTTTTAATTTTGCCAATGATCATCAATCTTCATATCATATTTCATATTAATATGCAGTTGCTTTTATCCTTGTTAATTCAGCTATTAGAGCTTCCAATTAATTAAGCTGTTATATGTAGTCAATTTCTAGAAAAATATTAGAATGAAAAGTGTTTGTGCAAACTCCTCCTTTCCACTTCTAGCATTCTAAGATATAGGCATAATGAAAGTGGAGTCACACACTGTTATTGTGCCTTAGGTACCAATTAGGAGGCACTCTTTGAGAATTACAATAGCACCTTTTATTGAGTAGGTACTCATTTAACATTTCTACATGAAGAAGCAATACGAAGTAAAGAGTGGCACCTTTATTCAATCCACCAATGTGTATTCATTTCATTGTGCTGTGTAGGCTATATTACTCCTTATCCTAGCTACACATACTTTGATATAGATACATGGATAGTTTCACAGCCTGATTTGCTTTTTGGTGATGTCACTGCATTTAGAAATCATCTTGCTTGTGGCAACATATAAATATCCAAGATAGAAAAATTAGCTCTTAATTGTTACCAGAAATAGAACCTTCCCTTAAGAGCAACATATTTCACAACATATTTTGAAACATTTATTAAAACATCAGCAGACAGAGTTTTTCAACCTCTGGAGCATTTTCAGTCAGTCTTTATATATTTTGTCATTCTTCTATCATTTAGAAGAGCAACAGATCTAATAATCCTATACCAACAGGGTTACTCTGGACTTAGAATTCCTAACAATCCCTTTAGCTACTAATTGTTGTTGTTGTTTTGTTTTGTTTTGTTTTGTTTAGATAATCTTGGAAGATTCCTTCTTACTTGGAAGCTTAAATTCCCTACACTGGAGAGTTTGCTAGGACACTGTGACTTTCCACTACAAACACACACACACACACACACACACACACACTGGTTAATTAGTGATTATAACTATTTTAGCTAACACCCTGTACTGGCTAGGTTTGTGTCAACTTGACACAGCTGGAGTTACCACAGAGAAAGGAGCTTCAGTTGGGGAAATGCCTCCATGAGATCTAGCTGTGGGGTATTTTCTCAATTAGTGATCAAGGGCCCCTTGGGGGTGGGACCATCTCTGGGCTGGCAGTCTTGGGTTCTATAAGAGAGCAGGCTGAGCAAGCCAGGGNTGCCCAAGGCATTGGAACATCAAAAAGGCAATAACTTGGTTCTTTCTCTATAAATATTTATCTAGGGAAATGAAAAAGTAGTAGATGCCATTTTTACAATGCTCAAGGTTTTACTTTGGCAAAGTATTATGTAAGCACTTAACAGTAATAATGTATGTATTTATTAAGTAATTTAGCACTTAAAAAAAAAAAAAAAAAAGAAAAAAGAAAAGAAAATGTATCTAAGTTCTCCATGTTGTGACGGTTCATGCCAGCTACCTAATTTGTCCAGGTCAGTTATTTGATAAGTAAGGATCATTTCATCCTTAAACAAATCTTGCTTTTGATAAATAATTTCCAGGTAATAATTGGTACTTCCAGTGATTTATAAAGACAGTTGGAGTGTAGGGTCAAACTAACTCTTCATTAAATTAAAGCAGTGAACCAGATGCTTAGAATAAGGATGATAATTAATCGATGGCCTTGTAGGAGAACAAAGGCTCATTTGAAGAAGGCATTTATATGCTGAAGTAATTTCTTTTGTTCTGGTTTTGTTTAGTATCTCGTGGTAATTGAATTCATTAGAGAATTGAGGACTCAGTAGATAGCGTTTATTGTTTGGTAGCATTTGTGAATGTCTTCCTGCATGTAAAGGGAACATCAATTTACTTATATGTTAAGAAGAAACTTATCTAAAATGAAATCATATTAAACATTGATAACAAATTTCCCATTGCTTTTTAGATTGAATTTTTAGAGATATTTGTTAACAGACATCTCTTTAGAAAGGCATTGAAGAAAATATTTCACCAAGTTTGTATAAATTCATGTAGATGAAAACCAAAATTTCATTCACTGATTCTAATGCTTATTAAACAATTTGTATTTTTTTGTATTGTAGTAAAAAATAACAAATTTTCAACTTATAGTCAAAGTTTTTTTTTTTTTAATATTCAAGTTTTTATGTTTTATTTATGTGTAAATGTATTCACTGCTATTAGGGAATTTGCACTGAGTGCAAGTTCCTTCAGAGGCCTTGAACACCTTTGGAACTGGTGTTCCAGCTGGTTATGAGCTACCAGACACTGTTTCTGGGAAACAAACTCAAATAGAAGTTTTCAGTTAAGAGCAGTTCCTACTCTTCACCACTGAGGTTTCTCTACTGTTATCCATCAATAATTAAGCAAAGACACAGATCTGCTTACACAGTTTTACTACACACACACACACACACACACCCTACCAGCAGATTAAATTTAAAGTCTTGAAGAAAATGTTATTATATATTTAAAATACATAACGACAAACGAATGATGACAACAACAACAACAAAACCTCACAAAAATTATAGACTTAGGAGGTTGAAGTGATACTTCTAAGATTAAGAGCAGTCAATATTCTTGCACAGGACCTGAGTTTAGTTCCCAGCATTCATACTTTGGCATTTAAACAGCATTTATAATCTGAGAGACTTGTATTCAGGTCCCGACTCTACAGTTTACCAGTTCCCTGGCCTTTTCCATCAGAACTTTTGTTTTGTCAAAACTTGTAAAATTTGGATTCATTTCGTGTAGTCATTACACTACTGCTCATTTATAAGGCAGGAGTTAAATATTAAAATGGCTATATCTTCCTACTAATGCTTATCTTCAGCATGAAATCAGTGTTCATGTAAAATAAAATGTACAAAGTAATATATATTGTTATGTCTCAATAGTTTTCAATTCCAATTCCCAAAAGAACCTCTATTTCCTAAACAGTAAAAATAATTAAGCTATCTTCCTACTTAGCCCAGCAGATGCTACTAGGGCCTCCTGAGTGCTCTCTACACCGCACAACCTTGGGATCACCTCAGGATCAGTGTGAGTGGACCTGGAGATCACCTCAGGAACACTGGTGAGTGGAGTGCAGCATCAGCTTCAGGAATCACAGGGGGTCTTGTGCCAGCAGGAGCAGGAACAGAGGAACTCTGGCCTGCCTGACAAGAGGCTGGGATCTCTTCCAGCTGGGCCACCCCAGCCATCTTCCTTATGAGCCCAGCTGAGGATGCTAAGGCCACCGGAGTGCTCTCCACACCTCAGAACCTCAGGTGAGTGGAGGTCAGAGTTGGCTGCAGGAATCACAGAGGGTTTTGTGCCAGCAGGGACAGGGAAGAAGGAGCCCCACCCGACCAGGTTATGAAACAATGGATTTAACAAATATCTACAGAACATTTTATCCTAAAACAAAAGGATATACCTTCTCCTCAGCACCTCATGGTATCTCTTCCAAAATTGACCATATAATTGGTCACAAAACAGGCTTTAACAAATACAAAAATATTGAAATTATCCCATATATCCTAAGAGAAAACCATGGACTAACACTGATCTTCTTCAATAACACCATAAAAAATAGAAAGCCAACATTTACATGGAAAATGAACAACACTCTACTCAATGATACCTTGGTCAAGGAAGAAATAAAGAAAGAAATTAAAGACTTTAGATTTTAATGAAAATGAAGCCACAACATACCCAAACTAATGAGACACGATGAAAGCTGTCCTAAGAGGAAAACTCATAGCTATGAGTGCCTCCAAAAAGAAACTAGAGAGAGCATAAACTAGCAGTCTGACAGCACACCTAGAAGCTCTAGAACGAAAGGAAGCAAATTAACCCAAGAGGAATAGATGTCAGGAAATAATCAAACTCAGAGCTGCAATCAACCAAGTGGAAACAAAAAGAACTATTCAAAGAATCAACCAAACCAGGAGCTGATTCTTTGAGTAAATAAATGAGATAGATAAACCCTTAGACAGACTAACTAGAGAACACAGGGGTAGTATCCGAATTAACAAAATCAGAAATGAAAAAGGAGACATAATTACAGATCCTGAGGAAATCCAAAACATCATCAGATCCTACTACAAAAACCTATACTCAACAAAACTGAAATACCCAGATGAAATGGACAACTTCCTAGACAGATACCAGGTACTAAAATTAAATCAGGATCAGATTAATAATCTTAACAATCCCATTTCCCCTAAAGAAATAAAAGCAGTCATCAATAGTCTCCCAACCAAAAAAAGCCCAGGACCAGATGGGTTTAGTGCAGAGTTCTAGCAGACCTTCAAAGAACACTCAATTCCAACTGCCTCAAACTATTTCACAAAATAGAAACAGAAAGTATTGTACCCAGTTCGTTCTATGAAGCAAAAATTACTCTGACACCTAAACTACACAAAGATCCAACAAAGAAAGAGAACGTCAGACCAATTTCCTTTATGAATATCGATGCAAAAATACTCAGTAAAATCCTCGCAAACCGAATCCAAGAACACATCAAAATGATCATCCATAATGACCAAGTAGGCTTCATCCCAGAGATGCTGGAATGGTTTAATATATGGAAATCCATCAATGTAATCCACTATGTAAACAAACTCAAAGACAAAAATCACATGATCATCTCCTTAGATGCTGAGAAAGCATTTGACAAAACCCAACACCCCTTCATGATAAAAGTGTTGGAAAGAACCGGAACTTAAAGCCCATACATAAACACAATAAAAGTAATATACAGCAAATCAGTAGCCAACATCAAAGTAAATGGAGAGAAGCTAGAAGCAATTCCACTAAAATCAGGGACTAGACAAGGCTGCTCACTTTCGCCCTACCTATTCAATATAGTACTTGAAGTCCTAGCCAGAGCAATTCGACAAGGAGTGATCAAGGGGATACAAATTAGAAAGGAAGAAGTCAAAATATCACTATTTGCAGATGATATGATAGTATATATATATATATAAGTGACCCTAAAGATTCCACCAGAGAAGTACTAAACCTGATAAACAGCCTCAGCACAGTAGCTGGATATAAAATTAACTCAAACAAATCAGTGGCCTTTCTCTACACAAAAGATAAACAGGACAAGAAAGAAATTAGGGAAACAACACCCTTCACAATAGTCACAAATAATATAAAATACCTTGGTGTGACTGTAACCAAGGAAGTAAAAGATCTGTATGACAAGAACTTCAAGTCTCTGAAGAAAGAAATTGAAGAAGATCTCAGAAGATGGAAAGAACTTTTATGCTCTCGGGATTGGCAGGATTAATACACTCAGAATGGCTATCCTTCTGAAAGAAATCTAAAGATTCAATGCAACCTCCATCAAAATTCCAACTCAATTATTAACTGAGATAGAAAGGGCAATTTGCAAATACATCTGGAATAACAATAAATCTAGGATAGCAAAAACTATCCTCAACAATAAAAGAATCTCTGGTGGAATCACCATGCCTGACTTCAAGCTATACTACAGAGCAATTGTGATAAAAACTGCATGGTACTGCCACAGTGACAGACAGGTAAACCAGTGGAATAGAACTGAAGACCCAGAAATAAACCCACACACCTTTGGGCACCTTATCTTTGGCAAGGGAGCTAAAACCATCCAGTGGAAAAAAGACAGCATTTTCAACAAATGGTGCTGGCACAACTGTTGGTCAACATGTAGAAGAACGTGAATGGATCTATTCTTATCTCCTTGTACAAAGCTCAAGTCTAAGTGGATCAAGGAACTCCACATAAAACCAGAGACACTGAAATTTATAGAGGAGAAAATGGGGAAAACCCTCGAAGATATGGGCACAGAGGTAAATTTCTTAAACAGAACAGCAATGGACTGTGCTGTAAGATCAAAAATCGACAAATGGGATCTTATAAAATTGCAAAGCTTCTCTAGGGCAAAAGATACTGTCAATAGGACAAGAAGGCCACTAACGGGTTGGGAAAGAATTTTTACCAATCCTAAATCTTACCAGTCAGAATGGCTAGGATCAAAAATTCAGGTGACAGCAGATGCTGGTGAGGATGTGGAGGAAGAGAAACACTCCTCCATTGCTGATGGGATTGCAAGCTGGTACAACCACTCTGGAAATCAGTCTTTTGGTTCCTCAGAAAACTCGACATGTTACTAGCAATTTATCCAGCAATAACTCTCCTGGGCATATACCCAGAAGATGTCCCAACTGGTAACAAGGACACATGCTCCACTATGTTCATAGCAGCCTTATTTATAATAGTCAGAAGCTGGATAGAACCCAAATGTCCCTCAACAGAGGAATGGATATAGAAAATGTGGTACATTTACACAAGGGAGTACTACTCAGCTATTAAAAAACAATGAATTTATAAAATTCCTGAGTAAATGGATGTATCTGGAGGATATCATCCTGAGTGAGGTAACCCAATCACAAAAGAACTGACATGATATGCACTCACATATAAGTGGATATTAGCCCAGAAACCTAGCATACCCAAGATACAACTTCCAAAACACAAGAAAATCAAGAAAGAAGACCGAGGCGTGGATACTTCATTCCTCCCTAGAATAGGGAATAAAATATCTATGGAATGAGTTGGAGAGACAAAATTTGGAGCTAAGATGAAAGGATGGACCATCCAGAGACTGCCCCACCTGGGGTGGGGGTGGGGTCCATCACATAATCAGCCACCAAACACAAACACTACTGCATATGCCAGCAAGATTTTGCTGAAAGGACCCTGATATAGCTGTCTCCTGTGAGGCTTTATCAGTGCCTGGTAAATACAGAAGTGGATGCTCACCAACATCTATAGGGTGGAATACAGGGTCCCCAAGGTAGGAACTAGAGAGAGTACCCAAGAGCTGTAGGGGTCTGCAACCCCTATAGATGGAACAACAATATGTACTAATCAGAACCCCCAGAGCTCATGTCTCTAGCTGCATATGTATTAGAAGATGACCTAGTCCGCCATTCTTGGGAAGAGAGGCCTCGTGGTCTAGCAAACTTTATATGCCCCATTAGAGGGAAATGCCAGGGCCAAAAAGTGGGAGTGGGTGGGTAGGGGAGCAGGGCACTGGTAGGGTATAGGGGACTTATGGGATAGCACTTGAATTGTAAATGAAGAAAGTATCTAATAAAAATAAAAGAAAATGCAAAAAAAGGGCGTAAAAATTAAGCATTTCTTATTATTTATTTGAAAAGATTCTTCAAAGTTATTAAAACACACCAAAGTATTTCATCTTTGAATAAAATACATCTTATTCTTATAAATTTGGCAGTAACATCATTACCTTCTCTTTTGGAATATAATATGCCTTAGGATTCTATTTTAACTCACGTGCAAAGGCTTTGTATGACTACCCAGTCCATACTTTTCTTATCAAACCATGAAAAAAGGTCCTAATTTGTGACTTTTTATGAAATCAGCATATATTATTCTCTTCTAAATGTCATCTTAATAGAGTTTTTCCTTATACATATAATGTAAAGCTTGTATATGCAACTCTTTGCAAAGACTCCTATTTCAGAATGTTGACTAGGTGGAAATGATTCTGAAAAGAATTTAGTTATCTTTGAAATTGAAATATTTAAATGAAAACAATTATTTTGTTGGTATATTGAAATTGAAAAGAGTAAAAGATTTTGTTATTCATTTCCAAATATTATCCTTGCCCCTTTGCTGCTTAAAACTGGCTGACTTCTTACACATCCAGTGCTGCATTGTAATGTAAGCATAGCAGAGTTCTTTCTCTTGAGTGAATCGTGGCCTATTGAGTAAAAGGGGGAAGAAAGTAGAAGATAATTTAGGGAGGAAATATGCCTGTAACTAAAATCATTTTTTATTATTACCCACAAAGCAATCTCCCATGTTTCACCTGTGACTATATATTATAAGGATCCCATAAATATTATAAGGCCATGTGACTGGAATCTAGGTGACCACTGTGTGGCAGTCCCGTATCAGCAGCAATTGTTAGGTACCTTAAAATGCAGCCTTCACTCCTGCAGTACAGGCAGGTCAAGGATTGTAATCANGGGCCCTTTCAGCACCATCTTGCTGGCATATGCTATAGTGTCTATGTTTGGTGACTGATTGTGGGATGGATCCCTGGCAGCCGCAGTTGTTGGGTCCATCCTTTGGATTCAGCTTCACAAATGCTCTCTTTAACTCTTTCAATGTGTGCTTTGTTCTTAATTCTAGGAAGGGGTGACATGTCCACATTTTGATCTTCCTTCTTCTTGAGTATCATGTGTTTAGTAAATTGTATCTTGGGTAGTCTAGGTTTCATAATGGAGAAATCACCTTTCAGCATTTGTCACATGCTAGAGATTATTTTAGGCAAATGAGATTCAGAAGAGAGCAAAATGGGAACAAATCAATAAAACTGAGCCGGAGCTTAAAGTCGTTACTTCCTAGTTTCCTCAGTAGCTAGAAATTTAAATTTCCTAAAAATTCGGCATTTCAATGATATTTCTAGTCACCAAAGCAAAAGGCAATATCTTCAAACTCTGCATCAATTGCTTACAAATTTGAAGTTTGACAATTTATTCAAAATAAATCCTTTTCTTTAACCTTTGCATTTGTAGAATTGTCAGGTTATTTTTAGTATTAATATAAGAGTAATGTGCTGCAGGTGTACCTGTTACTCATTATCTAAAAATCATATTGTATGTGCAGAAGGAAGACTCTACAACTCAGTAACTGGTTTCCCTTTCTTATTTTTCTATGTTTTTATTTGTTTGTTTATTTGTTCATGTATGAGACATTGGCTCATGTAGCCTTTACTGGCCTTCAACTACTTTTGTATTAGAAGATGACATTGAATTCCTGCTCTGTCTCTTCCCACTGCAAAATACCCAGAATTACAAAAATAGATGACCACACCCCATTTCCGCCATGTTCTGATCAAATACAGGGCTTAGTTTATAATAAGCATTCATTGTATCTACTGAGTTATATACTAAACCATTAGCTCTTTTGTTTATTCATTACATGTTTCCATGAATCAAACTCTTTTATGTTTTTTTTAATCTTTCTTTTAAAAATGCAATCAACCTACTGTTTTGTTTTGTTTTGTTCTGTAAATGACTATTACGTTAACAGTCATCCATATTTGAATTTTAAATTAAGGACATTGTCTAGTTATATCAAGGTCTATCCTTAATAATCTTTTTGCCTCATTTTTAAATTAGGTTGAGAATTCTGCATAATATACTATGATCATAATTATGCTTCCACCCATTTCTTCAAGATCCAATTTTCTTTCCCTATGTACCCAACTTGGCATCTGTTTTTTTTGTTTGTTTGTTTGTTTGTTTTTTTTATTCATTTTTTGGGGGTGTGTGTTTGGTTGTTTGCTTTTGTTTCCTATGTACTCTAGAATTTGTGGGCATTACTAGAGAATGTCTATGTCCTATCTTATCTGTCATATCTTTAAAGAAAACCTTCTTTTCCTCTTCCAGCAACTGTCAACTGCTAAAATAGCTACCTATCTAGAAGTGAAACTTCATGCTCACCACACTTTTTTTTCTTAACACTTACTTTATTTAACATTTACAAAATTCATGTGGAAACCTACTAATGTAGAAGCTATCTAAAATACATTCCTATACATATATGAAAAGCTTAAAAAGTTACTTTGTAACTTTGAACAATCCTTGACTAGACATCATACATACACACACACACACACACACACACACACACACACACACACACACACACTTATATATATAAAAGAATGAATGACAAATACAAAAGAGTGGTTCCCAGGGAGTTGGTGAATAGAATAGGGCCATGTTAAAGGGAATAAATTGTTACGTACAAGGTTGAATATGTTGTGGGCAAACTAATATAAATCATTGTTAGTAATTTAATGAATATGCTAATTAACCAGAAGATACTTTGAATTTTGGAGTTTTTGTTTTTTTTAACATTGTTGAGATTATGATAGACTATATGGACTTCTGTAGTTGGACTAAATGAATTTTGCATTATGCTATGGCTAGGTTTGGCATTATGCTATGGACTCCATAGACTCTTTGTGTTGGAAGAAGCCTATGGAGGCCCAGAGAATAGAATACAGTTGTTAGGATATGCTTGGCCCAGGAAATGGCACTATTAGGAGGTGTAGCTTTGTTGGAGTAGGTGTGGTTTTGTTTCAGAAAGTGTTTCACTGTGAGGTTGGACATAGACCCTTCTCCTGGCTGCCTGAAATCCAGTTCTCTCCTGGCTGCCTTGGGATCAAGATGTAGAAATCATGGCTCCTTCTCCAGCATCCAATCTGCCTGGATGCGGCCACACTTCTGTCTCCATTACAGTGGTCTAAACCTCTGTAACCTATTAAATGTTGTGCTAATAAGAGTTGCCTTGGTCATGTGTCTCTTCTCAACAATGGAAATCTTAATTAACTAAGACAGACAAACAAACACATGAAACTATCAATAACTTTTTGAAAATATATTACATGAAATCAAAACCTAAAAGACTAATAACATAGAGTTCTCCCATTTACAAGTCTGATATAAGTTAATTTTTACCCTAGAGAACAATGTTGAAGCAGAGACAGCCTAATCCTGACTGTAGCAAATTCCCCACAAAGATAGCAATCTGAAGTTCCAGAGTTATTTCTAGTTAAGTTCATTTTCAAACCCTTCATAGAGCCGATGGAATATGGTCTTAGGAGACATCTAGCTTCAAAACTGTATAAAATTTATTCTCTTCACTTATTTTAAAGGATCCCCACAAAATTAAATAACCTCGAGGCAGCTCCACACCAGATATAGTTTCAGATTGTCCATTTGCTGTATTTCATTCAGTGTATGTGGCAAAACCCCAAATGACCTTCGAGAGTGTCTTTCAATGAATAATGAGAAAGAAAGTTTGGCTTCTACCTGTTTAATCTCTATTAAAAATAAAACCTGGAGCAAAAGGCAATCCGGGCCCTATAAAAGACTGGCTAACAGGCTGGCCAAGAGTATTTTCTCAAAGTTTATTCCAGGGTGTGTGAAATTCAAAGAAAGAAAATAAATGGTTTAAGTAGTGTGGGAAGAAATTACTGATTAGAAACTAGGAGCTCTGTAAATGAAAATGGAAGGTTTAATGATTTTTGCCTTAGTGTCTAAACCCCTTCTAATGCATGCTATTAGAAAATGATTTAAATATCAGTTGAAGAGTCACAAGGGGGCTAATTCCAAAGGTGGTTTTGGACCCTTATTAAAAATGCAGTGAAATTCAACTCTACATTACAACAGTAATTAACTGTGGTTAACGGCCTACCAATGAGGTGCAATTACCTTTAAATTAATTCTCAAGTTTAAGATGTATATCTAATGCATTAATTTATCAGTTAATTGATAATTCTGAAGTTATATTAATGTAAAAGTCCCAAGTATATGACAGAGCAAACATTTTTCATTCATTTCAGGATATTTTATTGCTAATTCTTGCAAATAACACTTACCATCTTCTACATTATAGCAAAATCTAATATTCTTTAAAAAGTGGTTCAGAATAAGGAGAGGACTGGAGGGCTTGTTCAATTATAGAGTCATTTAAATTTATAATAGTTCATAAGGGCAATAATAATTCTCTTTGAAGCAAAATAATTATTTTCACATTTTTAAAGCAAATTGACCCTGGTTGTTTTATAATCGGTTGGAAATGCAAGAAATATAAATCTATAACAAACACTCAACATAGTTATATTTCTAAATGGCTTACCCCAAACTTTGTTAACAGATTAGAAACATTTTATGATTGCTTAATGGAGGGTGGATTTCTTTTAATCAAATCTTGCTTTATACTAATTCCTGTCATTAGAAAAAAAGCCCTATTCTGTTAAAAGTAAAAATTGCCACTAGAAAAGTTAAATGATTTAAAAAAATAAGGGAAGAAAAAATTAAATATGTACTAGAGACAAAATAATAATTATACAGATATTAAAAATCTAGTATCAAAACAATTTAGAAAATAAAACAGGGAATGGATAGTTGAATTATTTATGGAAGGATTACTTATCACTGATTTGAGAATTGTAAAGCATGTACCACTAACATTTTACTGACTTGATTCAAAACTTCAATAACCCTGAATCTTCTTATTACTTCTTCTATATAGGTTGAGTGGTAATATAGCTGTTTTATTTGTCTTACTCTTGTCACTTGACCTTACAGACCTCTTTAAAATACCTCAAACTATTAATATCTGTAGAGATTGTCACAGGAATGTTTGAAAGAAAAGTGACCACGAGTACTTCGAACATTTGGGAGCAAGGTGATGGTCTGTAATAGACCTAATGACAAAGAACAGCACTGAGATCTGTAGCTGATTATAGTATAAAGCATTCGAGAGTGGAAAGAAGCCTGTAATTTCTCAAAGTAAATCAACAATCATATAAGACAAAATCTTTATTCAGACTCTCATTGTTTATAGAATTTAAAAAGTAAAAGAACTCTCTAAACATCTGTATATGAATTAGAAAGGAACTTAGGTTCTAATTCTTATTTAACCAAGTGTCTGCAATTTTCAAGATACAGTTTTACAAATAATTATTTTCTGTATGTCATGCCAAATATTGATTGCACCTTAGGGAAAGAAAATAAAACCCAGAACTCCCAGGGACTAAAGCAACCAAAAATATAATGTGTCCATGCTTCCAGCTAAGTTTGTATCAGAGGACTGCCTTATCTGACATCAATGGGAGGGGGGACCTTTGGTGTTGTGGAGACTCATTGCGTCAGGTTTGGGAGATTGTAAAGGGGTGAGGACAGAGTGGGTGGCAGGGTGTGTGTGTGTGGAGGATAACCCTCATAGAGACAAAGAGGAGGGTATTTGGGAGGTGGATTTGCTGAGTGGAGACCAGGAAGGGAGAAAACATTTGAAATGTAGATATATAAAATAACCAATAAAAAACTATTAATTTAAAATATACACATATACACACTAAATACAATGACCCATGCGAAACTCCAATATAAAATCAACCACAAATTATGATAGATAAGGGCACTACAAGCATTATTTGAAAATATTGTTCAAAAATTGTTAGGAAAAGTTTAGAGTATATGCATAATAAGATAATGCTGAATCATGAAATAAAACTTTGTCATTTTTAACAGTATGGAAGAATATGGAAATCACAGCTGAGTAAAATGAAGCTGATATAAGTGAACAAATACCATATGATGTTACTTACCTGTGAAATTTAAACATGCTCATTCACTGATACTGGCTACATCTGCACAATAGCCAGAAAATTCAAGAGGAAATTTTTGGAGGAAGAAAGTCTATCAATGAAAAAACATTAGATTAGGTAAAAGAACTAAGTTTTACTTCTTTGTTTGACAAGATAGTGAATATAACCAGCAATTATGTACAAGAAATACAAAGATTTGTTTGCTCTTATCACATTAAGATGATATAGGTTTAAGATGATAAATATGTTAATTACCCTGATTTTATCATTATAGAACATATACATGAGTTAAAACATGACATTTTGCCATGAGATAACTTTGAGTTAATCAAATTATTTTTTATTTGTATGGTTTAAATGGATATTTAAAAGCCCTAGAGTCAAAATTTATTGCAGAAAAATATGATAAATTTTACTTTTCATAAAACAATAGATATATTAAGATCTACTTAACTTAATGCTATTATATTCACTAATGCAGTATGACTAAATGCCATGCTCACAGGACCTCTTTCCATACCCCTTCTTCATATCTTGCCAAGGCCTTTGGCCGATATCTTGCCACAGATATGAACATGTTAAGAATACATTATTTCAATTGAATTGGAGATTCAATGGAATCGTTATCAAAGTTTTGATGCCATTCTTCAAAATATAGTAGGTATAAAGCAAAAAATTTATATGAAGCATGAAAACCATTCACATATCTATAATAATTCTGGGAGCTATGAATAAAGCTGGAATATTCCAATATCCAATGGAAATAGTAACTAATTAACAGAACCGATGCCTTAGACCTCAGGCTTTTTCTATAGCTATTGCTTGGTAGTCTCTTTGTTGATTTTTAAAATGTTTGCTTCATAAAATTGTATTTTCACATTGACTGCTAATGTACTTATACATAATTCTTGACTTGATAATTTAGTCTTTATAGTGACCTGGATCCCTTTCTGTAATCTTTAATTTAAAGCCTACAATATTAAATATAAACATGTTCTATTTGCTTTTGGTTTCAATGTATAGGCAACATTTTTTTTTTCATCTCTGCTCTGCCTGTATATTTAAGAGCACAAAGGTGGAAGCGGTGGCCCACACCTTTGATCCCAGCACTAGTGAGGCACAGACAGGTGCATCTCCAAGAGTTGGAGGCTAACCTGGTCTACAGAGTTAGTTCCAGGATAGCCTAGACTCCACAAAAGAAATGCTGTCTCAAAACAAAAACAGAATATAATGAGTTTATCATAGCACATGACAAGCCTTTCCCCTAATAAGTAGCTCTAAGTGTGTCACAGGTGTGCATGCAGGTTTACTGGAGGAATTTTATGAAATTTCTTTCACACAAATAAGAGATACTATGCTCAACATTGCAGTGCTGCAGTAGTATGCTAGGTTAAACAATCCTATGTCTGACTGGATTTAAGGCCTACTCTAGGAAGGAATTGATGCCTACTATTTAAATCTATGGCTGTAGATGGCTTAGACCCTAGAAAACAACCTATAAACACTTTTTCCACACGTAGACATGGGAGTTGACAGACTTGTAAATGCATGTCTTTTTGTTTGTTTGTTTGTTTTGTTATTTTGGGGTTTTGTTTTTGTTTTTGTTTTTCGAGGCAGGGTTTCTCTGTGCAGCCCTGGCTGTCCTGGAACTCACTTTGTAGACCAGGCTGGCCTTGAACTCAGAAATCTGCCTACCTCTGCCTCCCGAGTGCTGGGATTAAAGGCGTGCGAGTGAGGTTCTCGTATCTCATCACAGAAGCTTTATATGGAAGTAGACGGAGGCTATTACATAGACTCATCAACTGCTCAAAGGACCAAGAGCAATTGACTGTGGTGTAACCTTCCCCAAAGGAGACAATTAGACCATAATGCCTACATGCAAGGCTCAAAGAACTGTGGGAAAGGACGTGGAAAGATTGTAAGAGCCAGAGGAATGGAGTGACTACTTTGATATATCATCTTCTAGAGATGACAGAAATTTGGCACCCATGAATTCTCAACAATAAAGGTCATCTGTGGAAATCTTATACAAGCCCATACAATCATATGTCAGCATGGGTTAAGGAAGGGTTCACAAGGTACCATCCATAATGAAGAAAGTCTAGAATTCCAGGGCTTTTGAGGAAGAATAAGTATTCTTCAGTATAAGCTTCTGATAGATGTTTATTTTTATATTTTTTATCTACTAAGCTAATCTAAATAATTGATTAGGGGGTTTTATATCCAAGATTTCTACGGTTTGTATACGTCCACCCGACATTTTCCTCCTTATATAATGGCTGTTTTGATTAACCTTTGTATCTTCCCCACCTTTGTTGTTTATCTTCGACTGTAATCTGTATTAGTGAGATTTAGTTCCTTTCAACTTCTCACATGTAGACTTGTCCTTCTAGAAAGCTATCTTTCACCTGCTTTTATCTAGGCATCTTTTTTTTTTTTTTCTTTAGATGAATGATTCCCTTTACGTTCTTTTGAAAGGTTGATTTGATACAGTGATGTAACTTATCACTTTTTGATTAGGTCCATGCTACAGGTTATACTAATGACTGGTACTGTAAAACTTTCCAAAATGGTTTGGGAAGTCATAGATTCTATGGTAGAATCTATGGTATTATTTTGCTAAATTTATATAATATTAAAATCCATTTACATACTTCTCTTTATATCAATAGATTAGTGTGGCTTCCAACTCACATCAGGAGAGTTACAATACAGACAATATAAATAATTTGATTTTTTTCTACATAATCATTTCTATATAATCATACATCTAGGGTCTCAATGTTCCACACTCTTTTGTGATAATGCATATCCACAGGACACTACAATACAAGTTACCAAGTATTAGGTTAATACTAACTGCTTATCATCTGTTTTGTTTTTTTTTATTTGTTTGTTTGTTTGTTTGTTTTTGTCTTATTCCAATAATTCTTTGTAGGAAAGTATCACAAGCGCTGCCTAGAATCTGCCCTCTATCCAGAACTCTGGTATTTCCCAGTGATTATGCACTTTTCAGAGAAGTTTCACGTTATACTCAGCTGCCTTTCGATTTATCTCTATTTACCTTTTTTCACTTGGGATCTGAAAGTTAAGATTTAGTACATTTTCTTACTGTACCAAAATCCTGAAAACCTGACATAGGTTTGAATGTTCTTGAAAGGTAGAATTTAGCTCTTTCCTACATAATATTCTGACTATGGATACAGAACATTAAAATGGAACATAGATTTGTTTTTAAAATTATACAAAGGCTAAAAGGTATTTTTTTTATGTTCTAAGGTTTATGTTTTGAAACTCACATTTCAGAATGTTGCAAACACACACACAAAAAAACATGAAATGCATAATATACATTTGTAAATCATTCTTTATGAATTACAAAAGGAAAAATTTTACAAATATTTAAAATGGCTTGAGTGACTCTTTAAAACTTCCAAATATCCCCCATATGCAAAATAAACCTTATATTAATTTATTTTAATAACTAATGCTTTTACTACTATTTGAATTCAGATTCCACACATTCTGTAAATCATTCCAATTTCAAGTGTATACATCTAACATCTATCACTGGATTCTTAGTGTCATACTGTCAAATTCAGAAAGGCAGTCCTAGAATTAAATACTCCAGTTCAAGCTTTAACACAGAAATGAAAGTTGATCTAACTTGACAGTTCCCTAGAAATAATCATTCTTACATGTCAAAGATGGGACATGACTAGATCTCTACATTATTCAAAACTGATGGCATCTAGGGAAAGGAAAAGAAGTGACAGCCATACACCACATGAATTAAACACAAGACTAGAAAATGGTCTAACTCATGGGGTGAAGTATTGGGCAAGAGGGCTAAGAATACAACAATATATATCATTGCATCTCTTCAAACTCATTCCCAATTCTTCTCCATTGTCATTGAATTCCCCAAGTATGAAAAAAAATCAAAAATACATCTAAACCAAACTTTTGAAATTTGACTTTTATAGCAAATGAGACTTTAAAATGTAATTTCAGTGTTTGATAAGTAATCAAACATATAAACACACTAGGAAAAAATAATCACCTAATACCTAAAGTTTTAACTTAATGTATCCATTATGTAATAATATCTTTTAAAGCAGGACAAGAGTTTTGCAATAAATACTAGACTGTTTCATTGCGAATACTTCCCCTCATTTTACCTTTTTGACAGTAAAGCGATGGTCAAAACTGGTTTAATTCTTTAAAAATATCATCTCAAATATTTCCATTCTATCCATGAATAGAATAAATAATTTTTCCTTTCAACCATCTGAATAAAGGCTCAGTATGCAAGGATATCTTCCAGACTTACTTGGAAGCTCCAAAACCTTTGCCCAATTTACCTATGATGTCAGTCGTTAGTCCCTAATAGCAGCACTCCATAGAGTTAGCCATTGATATCAAACTAGCTAAGCTTAGTCAGCTGTGTCATTTCCTGATCACAGGGGAGAGCTAGAAGTGATAGATAAGTCCATTAACTCTGCCTGACTAATGCTCTCTTGGGGAACACCAATTTGGGAAGTAAGAAAAACAATATTTGTGAGATGAATTGCTGTGATGTTGTTGATTCATTTTGTACTTGTAATGAGAAAAATATTTGAGGTAATTTTATAATAACTAGAAAAAATAAAGATAATATTTATACCATGGAATGTCTTCAATTTTAATTAGCACATCTCAATTCACACTGTCAAAATATTTTCTCAAAGTTATTTACAAATATCTAAGAAAACATTAACATCCAATTTCTTAATTCAAACATTAAATAAAAATGCTTAAGTACAATGAGAGTTCTCATGATGTCAGCAATTATTGTCCTTAAGTTACATAATATATTTTTATGGTAAAATGTTTATGCAAGATTTTCTATAGATTAGAGGTTATATATAAAAATCATACAGTATTATGATTATTTCCTAGTGCATTTTATTAAACAGCTACATTACAATTGCTTTGGTGGTTAAAATTGCCAAATTAACATTTGCTGGTTAGATAAACTATTTTCTAAACTATTTCATGAATATTTTATTATACATCAATTGTTTATAATTTAGCTGTTGCTTAATTAATCTTTATAAAGTTATTTCTTACATTTTTGAGATTAGATTACAATTGCATTTTTCTCCTTTCCTCCCCCCCCAACTCTTTTTTATATCTTTTCTTGTCCTCTTTCAAATTCATTTTCTATTAAATGTTTATTATGAAATTTATACACTAATGTTGAGGTCTTGCCTTGGCTTGAGAGAGGGGCTTGAGGAGAGGGTGAATGGGAGCAGTGGGAAACGACTTGGAGTCAGTGACAGATGCATGTTGACAGTGCTATAATCTGCTCAACATAGCTCCCTCTTGCAGAACAAAACCCAGTCTTTTATTTGCATAATCTACTTCCTGAGAAATTACATTACCACAGGTTCCCTTTTGATCATTTCATAAATCAGCACCCTATGTCCTTGTCCCCTTCACTCCTAGAATGAGAAACTGAAATACAGAGTGCATTTGAGGGAAATTAACAAGACAGCAAGTACATTCTTTTTAACCTAGCAAGCCCTATGCACAATGGGCACAGCTCTTGTGGGTTCCAGGTTTTGACTTGAAGCTATGTTTACGTGAGAAAGTTAGCTTTTAGTATAATAATTTTTTCAATTTTATTCTAATTTTGCATTTTAGCAAGTTCTTGTTTATGCTGATGTAAGCAGCATTGAAGCTCATTTTTATAATTTTCATCTACCTCAATATATTATTTAATCTTTGGATTTTCTTCTATTTTATCTCAGAACCCTCCAGGCTTATTATTAGAAAGTATTAAGCAATCCTAGAAAGTCTGAATATCATAAAGCCATCATCTTTTTCTTGACACTAGACATTTGTCTGTCCCCAACCTCTATTTGGATTGCACATATAACTACCTCATTTAGTGAGCAGAACATCTGGATCAAGCTTAGTTGTTGATGGCTTCCATAGAGCACCATTTTAGCACTGATATTATACAGCCATATATCTGTGCCTTATTTTTTAACTATTCTTTTTTCTTTCATGATTTAGGTTTTTTTTTCTTCTTTTGCCCAAGTCATTTCTCCTTTCTTAAATTCTTTCTGACTAAGCTGACTTATTAGAGCAGCTGCCTCTGTTCTTTCAGGTCTGTAAAGTCTCTCGCACGAATCATATTGCATCCTTATATTTCACGTAGTTGAGGAATGCTGTACAGAAGAGTTCATACACTGACCTATATATGGACCCATGTTTGCTTAATTCTTTACCACAGCCCTAAGGACTTCCCTGAAGGTCACACCATCACCATTTTCCCGAGGATCAGCAGGGTACATTCTTGCTTCCCAGAATTGTGTTGCTTCTGATTATCAGGAAGTCATTAACCTTGGCAAGAAGAACATTCTCCAAGAGGACAAACATGAAGTAAAATATGTGCATCATTATGCCAACCAGCTCTGTGCCTACAGCAATTATCAGCATTCAAGGAGACCCACTTCCCTTTCACTCTGCTCTGAGGCAGGAATCATGTCACACTGTCCCTTCTGTGACCATGGTGGATATAGCACACTGGAGTCTCAGAAGACCAGGGATCCATTCATAACACACATAGAATGCGATACACAACTGGCTATAAGTCCAGCTCCATAGGATATTGTTTAAACAGGCCTGCATTCATATGATGAGCATAAATTCATGAAGGCACATACATAAATAAATATAAATAAATCTTAATGATAGGATACACATAATGGATTTCAGTTTTTGTTCTCATTCAAGCAATATCATACTGCTTTCTATCCATCTGTTTCCCTACCTACCATTTTTAAACTCAAATTTACTATATACTCGTATAATATCTGACCAATATTTAGAATGGCAATTTCTTCTTTGACTCCTATTGCCAAGTATATACATTTTCTAAAATTCTTGGTGATGTTATACATATATTATAGTGAAAATTGAAGCATAAATATTTATAGAAGCAAAGCAAAGAGAAACCATTCAAACCTAAATATTCTCCTATATTGTTATTCTGTGGTAACAATTGTAAGTACAATAAAATGAACAGTTTTCTATGATCGACAATAATGTTATATCTTTGTGTTAGTATATTGATTCCCTTATGTTAGCATATGTCAAACATTAATGAAAAATAAATTTTTCATGTTTTATGGAGCTATTTTAAATACTGGAACTTCAGATTAAGTATTTTATCAACTCTGATCATAAAGATAGAATAAATAATAGAATGAATATAAATAAAAGTAATGAAATTATATTCATTTGTTCAATAGCTGTTGCATACATTCTAGATTCAAGCGCTATGTTTGCACATCCTGCATAATAGAAGAGGCAGGTAGGACTTTGGTGGAGACCAGGCATAAACTGAATAATACACAAAAACTTTCAAGATATCAGTGTAAAAATATATGACTAATTTTTGGCTATGACTCTCTGTATCTGCCTCTATCTGATGCTGATGAAGTATGGCAGGAGACAGTTATGCTAGGTTCCTGTTTGCAAGCATAGCAGAGTATCTTTAATAGTGTCAGGGTTGCCTCTCCCATTGGTCTTCAGCAGTAGAGGATGTGCCTAGACTTGCTTGGACTAAATGCCCCAGGGTAAGGTGGTACCCAAGCGTGCTCCCCATCTTTGTGAAGAAAGGAAGGGGGAAGTATGGGGAGGAATTGGTAGGTGTGGGACAGGGAAAAGAGAGGCCACAATCAAGATTTAAAGCAAATAAAAAAAAATGTGACTAAGTATGTTCAGTAACATGGGTTCAAGAAAGGCTTTCTTGAGTCACAAACTACCAAAGTCATATGTGTGAAGTGAATGGCAATTTACTGATAGAAAGAACAAAAAGTATAGTCCAGGTAAAAGCAAAACAAAGAGGACATGATATGCTGCATTGCCAGATTAATGCCAATGTAACTACAAATATATGGGGAAAAGAAGAACAAAAATCCTAGATAAAAACCCGTCAAAGTAAAATACAAAGTATTGAAAATACTGAGTTTCTCTCAGGATGTAGAAAATAGGATTTTAAGCAAAAGATACCATGTTTAGATATCTCTCTCATTCTTTCTCTCATGTACACATACACGTACACACATATAATTGCATAATTGTTGTGTCTGAACTGAGAAAATAAAAGAGTTCAAAAAGATCAATGTAGAAGCTCAAGAATTTGGCCAGAAAGGAAATATTTCCAGATTAATTACAGAGTGTCAATGAGATGAAGGCATGCGTGGGATCTAGAGATGTATGTCATTTGCATATCCTATATTTATTATATAAAACCATGGGATTTGATAGTAATTGTAAACAAAAATAGAGAGAGGAATAAATCAAAATTAAATAACAAATTTCTATGTTTTTAATTGAAAAAATGGTTTTCTTTGTTTTTGTTTGTTTCAGAAAATATATTCTCTTCAAGGTGTCCCTACCACAACTTCTCCCATATTCTCTGGCCCCCATTATACTGAATAAGATGTACAGTAGTCTACTCACTAATATGAAATTAACTTAAAAACATCCTTTAAAAAACTTTGTGCAGAAGGTTCTGGAAGCAAAGCCAAGGACAGTAAAATTGACTAAAATTAATGAAAGACCCATGAAAATGGGTTATGAGCTGAATTTGGAAAGGCAAACAGAAGCTTATCAAATAGGAAAAA
This sequence comes from Mus minutoides, assembly GCA_902729485.2. Classification (NCBI taxonomy): domain Eukaryota; kingdom Metazoa; phylum Chordata; class Mammalia; order Rodentia; family Muridae; genus Mus; species Mus minutoides. Next base: position 1,875 of record LR750958.1, on the reverse strand, counting down.
AGAAATAGAAAGAGTTATAACCAAGAAGTTTCCCCAAGGAGGAAATAAGATTAAGTCAAGGAAAAAGTCAGTTGGGAAGAGCTATATGCCTTGATTGTTCTTTCAGCAAGCCCTCATCAGAGGCATGAAACTGGATTGTGTGCTTTTGTGTGAGATTCCCTGACAGTAGTTACCCTTTATACCTCCTAACAAAAGATTAAAAATTGGCTGAGAAAATTGTATTTCTTGCTTATTGGGTAACTTTTATTGGCATTCCAAGAGAAATTAACTCAATTCTTCGAATAAAGAATTCACAAGAGAATGTGTTTACTCAGAGTAAAACGTATTTGTTCTTTTCTATTATGTCTTGCTGTTTGTACTTTACCATCATGTTTATCATATAGGATGGCTGCTAGTGTTAAAGCTTTCCATTTATTTTAGCAATATACTTAATTGCGTTAGAAAATTGATACTAGTTCCTAAAGTGAATGCCACTAATAATCACCTAATAGTCTCATATTTAACATTCAATAAAGGATTAATTACCATGTTACAATTCATTCTTTTGCTATTAAACTTAATGTTGATATGTCAATTAGTATTACTGTGTTTATCAGTCTCTAGGCTTTTTAATATATCTACAATGTGTTTCTGTGCCTTTGTACAGCATATATTATGTAAAGATTTTAATAAATGATTTTTGAATAACATAATTCAATCCCATCATTATTCATAGAATTAGAGTTTGGTTGTTTTGTATATTTACAGATATGTATCATGTTGACATTTTGTGTGTTCAAACACTGAATTGCATAATGGCATGCAATCTATAATGGCATTAGCACTCTATCAAATTTAGATTCAAGACTAATATTGAAATGAAGCTCTTTCTATTAACAGCTGTAATGCCACTTAGCTTGCCAAAATGAGACAAATCTTCTAGAAGCTTAGGGCATGATCATCTTGTCTTCATTTTTAAGTGAACTTGGGTTTGCTTCTAGATAATATTTCTTTAATCTGCTAGTGTATCTTATTTAAATGCATCTTCATGTAAAACATAGAGTATAAAAGTGACATGCAATGTGCTTTCATTTATTTTTTCTTTTGAGACAGTATCCCTGATTTGCCTGGAATATACTTTGCAGAATAGGCTGACCACATATCCCTATATATCTCCATGCCTCTGCCTAGAAGTAGCTTGGATTACAGCATGCACTACCATGCCCAGCTCAAAAAATATGTTTTCAATACAGTTTTTTTTCCTTTCTCCTTGTTCAGTACTCTGTGTCCAGTAAATAAAGCATAGCTTGGCTCAAAATAGATGCTTCATGAATATTTATTATTAAATGCATAATTGTCAAGGATTTTAATTATCTCAAGACATATTTCATATTATTCATTCTAAATAATGTTATGTTCTGTTCCTGATAGTACTGCATGTTGGACAGGTTGTTTTCATGATATTTTTTTAAGGCCAAAAAGCAACTTTAATTTTTGCATAATATGCAAACATTATTATTACATATTTTAAGTGGAACATTTGTCTATACATAAGGTACTACATAATTAATGTTGAGTTAAATCATAAGAACATTTATTGTTTATTTAATTTTTAAAGTTAGTGGACTAACTTGTTTATTATTCAACTGAAGAAAATCACTGATTTCTCAAGACATTGATATCCTCTCAGAAATGTGTGTGTGTGTGTGTGTGTGTGTGTGTGTGTGTGTGTACTATTACTTCTGTAATTTCAATTATGTTTTCACTGTTTCATTTCTAAGCAAGAATATCTGCAGCACCAGAAAGGAAAGTTTGGAGAAGAAGATTGCATTGGCAAATTTTCTGTATCATTGGAGTTCACCAAGAAGCTGGATCTGGATATGAAACAATATACCA
>LR749679.1:2084424-2179553 GCA_902729485.2 Mus minutoides | reverse complement strand
AGGAATACTGAATGGCTGAGAAGCACCTGAAAAAATGTTCAACATCCTTAATCATCAGGGAAATGCAAATCAAAACAACCCTGAGATTCCACCTCACACCAGTAAGAATGGCTAAGATCAAAAAATCAGGTGACAGCAGATGCTGGCATGGATGTGGAGAAAGGGGAACACTCCTCCACTGTTGGTGGGACTGCAAGCTGGTTCAACCACTCTGGAAATCAGTCTGGCTGTTCCTCAGAAAATTTGACATAGTACTACCGGAAGATCCAGCAATACCTCTACTTGGCATATATCCACAAGAGGTTCCATCTGGTAATAAGGACACATGTTCCACTATGTTCATAGCAGCCTTATTCATAATAGCCAGAAGCTAGAAAGAACCCAGATGTCCCTCAACATAGGAATGGATACAAAAAAATTTGGTACATTTACACAATGGAGTACTACTCAGCTATTAGAAACAATGAATATATGAAATTCCTAGGCAAATGGATGGATCTGGAGGGTGTCATCCTGAGTGAGGTAACCCAATCACAAAAGAACTCACATAACGTGTACTTCCACCAACTCTTTAAAAAAGACTATGATAGATTTCTGAGTATTTGGATAGATGAAGAATGTGAGATACTCCTTTATGAGAGTCTTTGCAACGAAGAGGCACCACAGCTCTTATCTCAAGTTAAAATAATTATTAAAAACACCCTCTTTTTTTTTCTGAAGAATGACCATCCAGAGACTGCCCCACCTGGGGATTCATCTCATATACAATCACCAAATCCAGACACTATTGTAAAAGCCTACAAGAACATGCTGACAAAAGCCTGATATAGTTGTCTCCTGAGAGGCACTGCCAGTGCTTGACAAATAAAGAGGTGGCTGCTCACTGTTGGTCATCAGTGGGAGGAGAGACTTTTGGTCCTGTGAAGGTTCTATGCCCCAGTATAGGGGAATGCCAGGGCCAGGAAGCAGGAGTGGTGGGTTGGTGAGCAGGGACAGTGGGGAGAGGATAGGGGGGGGGGGTTCCAGATGGGAAATTAGGAAAGGGAATAACATTCGAAATGTCAATAAAGAAAATATCTAATAAAAGGAAAAACAAACCACTTAAATGTGCTACGTACTTAAGGGGTTACCATTTCCTGAAGTGTCAAAACACACTATACATACTATCCATATACAAACTATTTTTTGGCTGTAATTTAACTGTAATTTCTGTAACAACCACACCTTCCTTGTTCTCAACTTTGGACATGTGTCTTCTCTTGATAAACTACAAGCCCTAAAAATGGTTTCTGCTCTACGTTTGCTCCAAATTTTGTAAGTTTGGCTAAAACCAGACAGTGATAACTATGCCATAACCTGAAAGTTTTGCAGCCATACAATTCCCTCTGCTTGATTAATTAGTCTGTCATTTATAAATTCAACCTTCCTCAAAGTCCCAGGATATAGAGAAAATGTACCAAAGTTCTCAATACCTTTAGTTTAACTCTATAAAATATTTCTCATTTGTCCTCTGAAATCTCTTGAATGACAGCCATATTTACTCTCTCCATATCTACAGGCATTCTGCTCTTCAGAATTCCTACTCCAATGGCCAGTATGCTTGGCTTGCAGTACTCCAGGCTTTCTCTAGTCCATATCTATATTTTTTTCTAGATGATTTTCTAAATTATTCCATATATTCCAAAGATATGATAAACACCTGGTCACATGTAATCCCAGTAGTGATTTCACTTCTATGGTTCTAATTTTCTGTTAATTTTTTCTGTTAATGTGACAAAATAACTTAAGAAAACCACCATAAAGTAAGAAAGATTTACATTTGGCTTATTTTAGTTAATGGTCAGTTGGTTCTGTTATTTCTTGAACTATAAAGAGCCAGTGTACCATAGTGGCAGAGGTGAAGAGGCAAAGCTATTTTTATTATAACAATAAAGAAAGAAATGGAAAATGAGATTCTGGGGGACAGGGGAAGAGTCCTAAATTACTTACATTGTGCAGCAAATACAAACATTGTTAAGTTTCTGGAATCTACCAAAATATTTGCAACAGTTGAGGACCAAGGTTTTAATTTGGGAAGATACTTTATAGCCAAACTTTAGCAGATATTAAACACTTTTTGATCCACACCTAAAGGATTTGTGCTTTAACACACACACACACACACACACACACACACACACACACACAGACACTTAGAGGAAAAATAAAAAAAGAACAAACTTTTAGATCAACCTCTAAACCAAGGAAAGTAGAATGTAGATCAGAACCACCCTTCACAGCCAACTCTGTTCTTTCAGGTATCCATCTGATTTGCAATAAGCTCTGTGTCTGAATCTCAGAATCTAGGCTTCCTCTGCTTTGGGGCATCAATACCACTTTGTCTAATTTATTTTTGCTTCTTCCCATTTATCTCCATATCTGATTACTCCATAGTCAGGCTGATATCTTAACTAAATGCCTCTTCACATCCACTGTCTTATCCCAGGCACCTGATTTCTCTCAGTATTCAACAAAGCCTATGAAATCTTCCTGCATATCTTTCAAAAGGTGCATCTACCTTGGTCCTGATAACAGCATCAACAACCGCAGGGAATATGCTAGGAATGCAGTTCTTGAACATCATACTATACCTACTAAGGCAGAAACTCCAGGGCATTAAGTTCAGTTGTCTGTTGCTTTACAAATATCAAGATGGTACTGATGGGGACTGAAGTTTTTAGATCAGTGATGCAGAGATAACATTGAAAATCACATGATATTTCACAAATTGTTTGGTCAACTTATTTAGTGATTCAAACAGACCCCATGATGATACCAGGGAGTAAAATTCAACCATCTATCTTTTCTCCTCTAGAGCTCCATTCAACATTCATTCCTATCTTCTACATATGAATTCTGAAACTTTGAAATGCTTTACTAACCAGTCCAAGTTTTAAGCAAACACTTCCAAAGAGGCCAATTACTTAATTGTTTACTGGTTTGTATATTATATTATGTATCATATAGCCTAGACTGTCCTCAAATTTTCACCACGGAGCCAAGGGTAACCTTGAACTTCTGAATGTCCCGCCTTTGCCTCCTACATGCTAGGCTCATAGGAGAGCACCATCAAATGCTAGGAACTGAGTCCAGGAATTGTTCATGATAGGTAAGCATTCCTCCAATGGAGCCTTAACCACAACACTATTCTTAAATTTATATATCATGGTCTTAGGCTTAATTTCACTTAATTTCTCGGAACTCAAAATCTTCCTCTTCTGTAAAGTAAAGACAATGCTATATTTCAACCACGTTACACAATTTTATTGCTATCATGAATATGAAATTATCAGTATAGAGGGCAGAACATAGTGAGTAGAAGTTGGTGTCATCTATCAATTATTTAAATATATCACAGAGTCCTCCATCCTTATAGAGAACACATGTATCACGTGAGCATTATCACACTGAAACCTATCCAGAGGCACTGACAAATACAAATAGAATGACTGAAATCAAACGAAAGCCCTGGGTATTTTAACCAGATGCACTCATCACTGCAGGATATGCATCAGTACATCTGATGCATATACATCTGATGCATATAGGAACAGATAGGAACACAGAGTTTGTAAAATAAATGGAAGTTATATGAAGATAGATTATTTTTATCCCACTCAGTATAGGGAAGAGTGTGTGAATGGTTGGAACTATGAAGAAAAATTCCACAAGTGGTGTTTTTTTTATGACTACTAAAATTGCTGGATATTGGATGAGGAACCTCTTAACTGAAAGATTTGACTATGCTGATTGATATGAGGTTGATTTGCTTGACTTGTTACTTGTTATCTAAATAATGAGCAAACAATAAAAATGCCACTCTCTTCCTCACCAGAGGAAATTGCAAAAAATACTATAAACTCCTCCCTTCCTGTGCTGAGCATGTGTTTGTGATCCTCAATTAACTCTAGAGACCTATTAATACTATATGCATCTACCTTATTTTGTTAATGCATTTATCTACCTGTACCTATACTCTAAAGCAAGAAAAGAAAAAGTTCGTTTTCAAAGACACAGAATTCTTATTCATTTAATATTGTACTATAGGATTTTTATAAAGCAGAATAACTTTAAGAGGAAAAGCGAATAGAGAATAGATAAAGACCACAAGACAAAATCCAGCATATTGTGGGAGAACTTCTTACGGTGAGTATAGCTGTCTAAAATCATTAAAATAAAAATAGTTACAAATAAAGCTTAGTAGGAAAGCAGTATGAGGTCAGAGAACCACCAGTGAGACATCGGGGTCTCCCTGTCTTCAGCACTGACTTTGCAGAATAGACTTGTCCTGCTCTAGATGGATCCATGACCATAATTTCATACATTCTCATGCTCACTCAAGATTAGTGGCCATATTAAGACAAAAATTAGAGCCCTTTATTTACTGAGTGCTTTCTATGGACGTGAAATCATCAATTCAAACAAAAATTAAAATGATTAATTTTTTCTACTCATTTGTATTTTCATCTTTCTTTATGTATATTTATCATAGGTAACAAATTAAGAGTACTTTATTTCTCTTTTAATTCTTACTGTGTCCTTTGGTTGTTTGTTTTTAACTGTGTGTGTGTGCTGTTTTCTGCTTTTAGTGTTCAGGGTAGCTTTGTGAATTATTCTGGTTTCTTCTATACAGATTTAAGGAAAGTGAATATTTGGAGAAACCGTGATAATTTAAACACATTTTGACCGATGGGATGCAAGTGTACAATTTGCTTTGATGACAGATTGCCAAAGCTGAATGATGCAGAAAAATTCAGTTCCATGAATCATTCTGATTGTGAAAAACTGGGCAGGAAGTCAAGAAGATACAATAGATTAATAGACTAATCTGTCATTACTGAAGTTATGTGTTCAAATCTTGATGCCCCAGAGTAGGTAAATTGAGATAACAATAAGTCTTTTGTACATTGAAGGATGTATAACAACAGAGAAAAGGTGACTATTAATAAAAACATACTCCTGGGAAATTTCTCAAGCTTAGAGGGAGGAAAAGTTTCTCTTCATGGCTTCTCGTTATCAGCCAATTCACAGCACAAACCATGAATCCTATTCTAATCAATGTGCTGTAGTTATATGGATAATCTTATACTAAAGAATTGGATGTAAAAAATGAAAAGAGAAAGCAAATATCTAATACTCCAAATATTTTATAAAATGTTTTAATACTGAATCTTTATGTAATACGTATTTCAAATAAAACTACAAAAAGCATATTTTTCTGCACAGTGTGTATGTTTTCGGAGACTCAATACTTCCAATGATTTGTTCATTAAAATGCATTAGATCTAACCATCTGCGGTCACCTATGGGTAACCATTAGAATCATCAATCTGGCAGTTTCACATGGTCACACTTGACATATTTGTTCATGCAAAGTTCAGAGGCTAGGGCAGCAGATCATTGTAGACATGCACTTTCATTTTACAGCCTCTGGTTTCCTATTTAGTACCAAACCCACAAATAAGAGGAAATCTATATTGATTATCATTGTACTCCTCTTAAATATATTCCCTCATTGACTCTCCTCCACAGTACTTCATGGAAATTTAGATTTCAAGAGTTTACATAAATTTCCCAAATCATAGTTAAAGATAGTATCACTGGTATTAAGGATTGGACACTTTGATTCCCTTAGTGAGGTCACTATGAATGACTATAAAGATGGTTCACTATACAAGAAAAAACAAAAAACAAACAAGCAAAAAACAGAATCACACAATCACACTGAAGTCATAGCTTTCTGCTATGTTCTACCAAACAATATGGGATTCAGCTCACACATATGCCACTCCACGTATACATTTTAAGAGTTACAGTGATGCTTACTACACTGAAGAGTAGAAAACTGAAGAGTATCCCTGCCCCCTACCCACACTTCAAGCAGAGCCCAACTTCTCATCTGTCTTCAATAATAAATGATTCAAAGTGACACTGTCTGACTTCTGAGGTTGTGTCATCAAAGGAAGTATGACTTCACCCTGTTGCTTCCTTTTCATACAGAGCAATTGAGGTCCTGAACCAGTGTGGTCTTTATATTTATATACCATGGCAGAATATGATTTCTTTGATACATATCATTTTTTTGTGGGGGAGAATGGTTGGGGTGTTGATGAATCAATGCAAAATATTTAAGAAAATTATTTTCAAAATGAAATAAAATCTCAAGTAAAATAAAATGTAAATAAGCCTCAAAGTATATGAAACATCAAGCATTTTAGATAAATAAATTCCAAATGAAATTATTCAAGTATTTTATTCTGTGTGTCATAATTTCTAGCCATCTACATCCTTGACTTATTTTAAGCTCTAGGTCCTATGACAAGTGATTAGTGCTATGCATGTTTTAGATCTAGAAAAATACTTGAGATCAACATTTTTATTCTAATTCAGAAATAAAATAGTTTCAATTCTTGTTGTATAAATAAGTTAGAGGATTTTCTTTCTGATTGGACAGAGCATTACCATTTTTTTTTGTTTAAAGAATGGTTTGTGCATTTCTTTCACTCTTTTAAATTTAAAATCATTTAAACATTTCTTTTCTTCTCTTTCATCAAACCAGATTAAACTGGCTGCTAATATAATTTTTGTTTGAGATGATCCAGAGCCACCCAAATCCATCCTCTGGTTAAATGACATGCAAATCAGATTAAATTGCTTTTGTTACAGACTGTTAGATAAGGCTGTTGCTTCTGGGGCTTTAGCAGCAAAATGCCCTGGATCTAATGTTTACTTTTTTTTTTTTTTTTTTTTTTTTTTCCTTACACCAGAAGTGTATCTCTACAGGAATGCTGTTTGCCAGCTGAGTATTCTAAAGCAATGAGCTACTCAGGGAGTCAGGAAATTCAACAGAACCATCTTAAGGAAACAGAAGAAGAATTTAAAGGTTAGATGTCTTTACAACATTACAACAGATTAGCTTTGGGGGAATACTTTTAAAAGACCATACCAAAAAATCAAAACTCTTGTTGATTCTTTTATCAATTGTAAAAATATTTTTTCAGTATATGTTCATGCTTGTAAAAATTGAAACATGGTTTTGAAGCAATAGATCGCAAATCTCAATATAATTTTTTTTAAAGTTTTGAGATGTTTTCAACATTTTTGTTTATATTAGCCAGAGTACCTCTAGATGGGCATTTTTTTCAAATTGTTGTTTAGTTAAATATACATGCTGAATGTGTCCATATGCATAGCCTGCAGTGTTCATTTAGTCAGTTAAGCTCAACACCTAGTGCAACAATCTTCCCATGATTATACAATTATACTTTAGTATCTGATTATATATGTTTATTTATGTATATGTAATGGATCATGGTCAGATCCAGATTTATGTGGACATGGCGCTCCAGGCCTGGCTATAGGAGATTATCTTAACTAACTGAGATGGGAAAAGCCACCCGTGCTGTATGTGGTACCATTCCCTAGGCAGCAAGTCCTGAACTGTGTAAGAGTGGAGAAAGCAAGAGTGGAGCATTATCATACATGAATTAGTCTGTCTTTCTCTTACCTTGACTGTGAACATACTGTGGCCAGTTCTTTTAAGGAGATGATGTGATGCCCCCTACTATGACTTTTGACAGACTGACTATATCCTAGAACAGTTATCTGAAAAACCAAACCAAACCAAACCAACGCACACACACACACACACACACACACACACACACACACACACGCACATGCACACGCACAAGCACATGCACAAGCACACTCACACACACACACTCACACACACCACTCTCTCACACACACACACACACACACACACCACTCACACACACACACACACACACACATCTCCTCCCTTAAGTTACTTTTATCAGGATATGTTATGACCACCACAGAAGAAGAAACTAAGACAATATATATCAAATGTATAAACATATATATGTGTCAGTAAAGTAAGTATCCATGGCAATTCTTTCTTATTTAATTGGAAATAGATTCTTCTCTCATACAATACACCCCAAGCACAAAACAAAGTTCAATAAGACAAAGCAAAACACGTTATACTAAAGCCTGGACTAGGCAACTCAATAGAAGCAAACGAGTCTGAAGAGCAGATAAAATAGCCAGAGATACACTCATTCCCACTGTGAAAGAGTCCTGCATGCACACTCTACTGCTGAAATAGGGGGTGGCACAGAACTTGTAGGAATTTTAAACCATATGTTTGTTTTAAATTGAGACTTATGTCACAGGAGGGAGTCCATGCCCTACATTGACTGAATAGCCAGGACCTGGAGACTGGATAGCCTGGAGACCAAGGGTAGAACCAAACATGACTAGGAATAAATAAGCACACAAAATAAAAACAAAATACATAGCATTTTTCACGAAGCAGGGTGCTACATGCTTGCTTATTACATCGATAGTCCTAGAGGGTATAGGCTATTATTACCATCCCAAAGATGAGAAAACTGAGAAGCAGAGAGGTTAAAAAAATTCTCCCAACTTAAATGGAACTGCATACATGATCAGATTCCCAGGGACTCACACTTTTAGCCACCTGAGATTGTTCTATGGCTCTCATTATAACTGCTGTAATCATGACCCTCTGGATATTGTTTGTGTTTTGTGTGTTTTGCTTGCTTCAGTGCGCAGATTATGCAGTTTAATACAATTTTTATGACAGCTTTGTCTTGAGTCATCATAACTGCCTGAAAGAATGGACATCTGCTTGCTAATGCGTTTCATAATTGCTTTTAAAATAGGGCTTGTATATTAAAGAAAACAATTATCTAGGCCCCTCAAAAAATTCTTTTTAAGGAAAAAAATGTTTCTAAAGAATAAACGTGAAACTTTATATTCTAGGTCAGATGTTTTATTAAAGTCACAAATAAAACAGAGTATTTATTTATTTCCTAAATGTATCTATATAGAATAAACAGGCACATTTGATGCTTGACTTATGTAAGCCTTCTCTGTAGGTCCTGAATGAACACAGTGCTGTTAAGTTACATTCCCTGCAGATGCCCATTTGGTACCTAATCTGCACTTAAGATCAATTGTTCAAATTACAGCCAAACATCCTATGGTTTTGAGCTTACTTCATTAATGCTATGGCCTGCTACACCCTTACTCAGGGTCAAATAACCTTTGTGGTCCTTTAGCTTTAGATTTAATGGGAAGCTACTTTGTCTAGTCAGAAAATGCCCTCAATCTAGCAGGCTACCAATCAGCCTGCATGTTACACTCATATGAGTGGGTCTCTTCCTCTTTCACCCTCACAACTGTCAAGCCCTGACAGCCAGCACTCTCTTCCTGTCTGTCCCATGCCCTCTGGTTTCCAGCACAATCCCTGCCTTAAAAGAGAGAAAACCTGTCAGATCACTTTAGCATTTTCCTTTAGTATTTTATTTTCACTCTCTGATGGCTCGAATGGATGAACTTCCTTGGCTCTATTGATTTCTGCTTCTATTGATTTCTCTATGACAAGTATTTATTGCCTATTTACCTCCTTAACTTGCTGCAGTTTGTGTTGCTGCCTTTCTAGTTGGCGGAAGCTGCCCTTTGCAAAGTCACCTGAGACTTGTTAATAATTGAGTCCACTGGCTTTCCTAACGTCCTTCCTCCCATATTGTTCTTTAACTTTTCTAAACCAACAAAAGTCATGAATAACATGTATTAAGCTTGCTCCATACAGAATTGCAAGCTTTTGTTTCTAAGTCTTCCTGAACACTCTGCTGTCAGTGCCCTGATCAGTGATCTCTTGTAGATGGAGGGTTACCAACAAACAGATGAACCCCTTCATGTAGCATCACCTGAAATACAGGAAGCTTCTGCCTCATCCTACACTTTCTGCTCTATGACACTGCTCTGGGTTTATCTGTATGATTAGCTTCTTTGTCCTGTGCTGCATGTTTTTCCTCCAAATGTTTTTTATCAGTGCAATATGACTTCCTATATTTAAATGACTGAATCTAAATATGAAAGACTCTACTTCTTCTGTGTATTATCCTATGTACTAGTCTCACAAATCTGGAAGAATGGCATTCTCCCTGACATTTAGAGCATGAGATGACCAATGGGTTGAAAAGCAGTAAGTCAATTTCTTTGACCCACTCCTTTTAAATGAAGGGTAAATTATATGAGAGGCAAAGGTGAGGAGCTTCAGAAATATCTAGGTCATCAGCTTGTGTATGGAAGAGCGAGGTTTTCACAGTGTACACATTCAGAGGTATGGATTTGTAACAGGAGGCTGATGGGAAGCAGTATCATGTCTGTCACTCAGTGAATTTATCTTTCCTATTTCTTATTTACCAACAGAGGGAACTAAACAACTCCATTATTACTAATACCAGAGAAAAAGGGTGGAGGAAGTACATGTTCCTAGAAAACAACATGTACGTGATAAGAAATAATTAAATGTTAAAATCAAGGAAAAAAATAGAAGAGAAGAAGTGTGGTATTGATGAAACTAAAGAACCAAACACAGATGAGAAGCCAAGCATGGGAACAGGAGTCACTATTATGGCAGAGCTAGAAGATGAGGTAATAGACTCGAAGGATTTATAGGGTTGTCCATGCTGTCAGATTTTATGACTTTACCAAAGAGAAAAATAAGAGCCAGAAAAAAAATGACAGAGAGAGAAAGATTAGATAATTGAAACCAGAGATCTTGTTTCTTAAGCATGCCACCCATCAATATTTGCAATTTTTTATCTCTTGGTTGTCATTAGAAATTTGCTTTGCATTGAGGAATCTTATCTCTCCTTTTATCCTTTTAAAGTGGCCGGTAGAGGAAGTATCCATTTAAAATATGAAGGCAACAGGGTGTCCAGCTTACCTGCCTGTCGCCTTTATTAAGCTTCTCTTTCCCATAACTTATTAGTGGCTTTTCAAAAATATAACGTGCAAATTCCCCTTAGCAAGTTTAAAAGAAGGCCATGGGGTATACAGGAAAACAAAAAATAACAGCAACAGCAACAACCAGAAGCCAACCTACCAAACAAACGAACCCCACCAGTTAGAAACTCTTTGCGACATTGTTCCCATTCTGTCAAATAGCCAAGATTCTACTCAGTTGACATAGTGTAGGATAGACCCTGGAGACTGTATCTGGGAAATTTTTTGCATATACAGTAAGGATACAAATGAAAAATGCCTAATATTCAATAAGGGGAATCTGAAAACAAAACCCTGACAAAACTGTATATTGAAAGTTCATTTGAGTCAAATCTTCCTCCTGGGAAGTCTATCTAGAGTTATATTACAAGAACAAAATAAACAGCAAAATGGTTTATTTATAATGTATTCATTGTGGTATTATTATCAATGACAAAGACACAAATGATGACAACTCTTTGTATGAAAGAAACTCAGTAAATTAATTTTAGTCTCTTTGTATCCACAAACGTATTAACACACTTTAAATACAAATTTAACACTCTCTCTCTCTCTCTCTCTCTCTCTCTCTATATATATATATATATATATATATATATATATATATTCCATTTGCACGTGGAATAATTTTAAATATGCTATTAAATTAAATAGATATCAACCAAAGGGATAGTATACTAATTATAGCATGCTATTTTTATACAAGACAAACAGATAATGCAATTATATGTGTGCACATATGTATTTTCTTCATTTCAGAAAATTTTCTAGGCTAATAGCTAAGAACTTTTTGCAAAGGTTGTTTATGTGTAGTACAGAACACTTAAAAGTGCATAGAAAGATGTCTCAACTTCATCTTTGCCTAATATATGGAAACAATGTTCCTTAGGGGGTGAAAAAAAATGGCTGAACTCAGGCTAGGGCAAAATTACAGAAGATGAGCCTGGAAAATCTTGAGAGGCATAAAAGCAAAAACATTTCAAAGACTAAGAAGGTTATGTTAAAAGTGCACAGATAGCAGCTGGAAAATGGCTTTCGATGGGACAATTTAAGCATTAAAAGACTGACTGCAATTGAAGGAAACATACTGAATGCATAAAAAATCTATGAGTTCATGATGCTCTAAAAAAGACAGAGGCAGATAGGGACGGAGTAATTATAGGTTGCAAACAATCTTATCAAAACACTAATCCACTGATCTGCATTTGGACATAGCCAATGCATCATCCACTTTTCCTTCTGAAGGGAATGGAGGACAATTAAAGGGAACAGTACAAATTTTCCGGGATGGTTTGTGTGAATTTTGCAAAGGAGTAAAATAACTCCAGATGATGGAAGAAAGACATCCCCTAGCAATCTGAGCTAACAATTGTAGAAGGAGCAAGAGAGGAAAATGGCTGTTTTCGACCACTAATGAAGGGTTAGACCTATAACCAAATGAAGTATTAGTTCCACAAGACGGGTGGCAACATATCAATAAAAGGATCAGGCAGCAGCTGCTTGAACCATCAAGGTTTGCATCACTAAATGTGAGACCACTACGCAATAAGAAGTTGGTGGGTCAGTGAGAGTAGGAGGGAACAATAGATACTGATAGATATTAAATCTGGAAATAAGTATATAGCTATATATTAAAGAACCTCATTGGTTTTTCTATAGAAATCTTTCAGAATTAAAAATGTCAAATGTAAGTTCCTGTTTGGAATCGCACTTCTTTCAGATCTGACATGTTTCAAATCCTAGAAGAAGTGACTTGGGTTTTTAAGGAGGCTTCCCAGGGTGAGGTCTTTTAATCTGCTTGCTTCTTAGAGCTAATTCTTCTATGTTCATCTATATTAGTGTACAAAAAGCTCCCAGGGGCTGAGCTGTAGCAGGTTTAGTTTTGTTTTATTCCAGGTTTCTCACAGGTCATCACTGACTGTTCCTTTTGAAAATGGTTATATTGCACAAAGAAAACTTTTTTTTTTTTTCCCCAGACAAACATAGTAGTCTAGGTTGGTATTTCAGAATGAACATCCATGTACAGAAAAGTGAGTCTTATTCAATGGATCTTCAGCTTTCTTCCCTACACTTAAAAATTCTCATTGAGAGATTTAAACTCTTCCTGACTAGCTTTTATCTACCTAGTCAACCTCCCCCCAAAGCCCAGCTACAGCAGAACATATAAAGAACGGTCCAGCCAGGCGTGGTGGCTCACGCCTTTAATCCCAGCACTCGGGAGGCAGAGGCAGGCGAATTTCTGAGTTCGAGGCCAGCCTACAGAAGTGAGTTCCAGGACAGCCAGGACAGCCAGGGCTATACAGAGAAACCCTGTCTCAAAACAAAAAACAAAAAACAAAAAACAAACAAACAAAAAAAAAAGAACGGTCCAGAGGACCCAGTCCTTTTGCCTCTGTATCTTCATACTTGATCATTCTTCTGAAAGAAATGATCTTTTCCTTACAACCCTAATTAAACTGAATCTGAAACTCAATCTAACTGGCAATTCTTAGGACATGTCTCCAGGCACAGCGTGTCTCGGTTTAGTCCCTCTCTCCATCCCCAGGGACGGAATTACTCAGGCTGTCTTAGAATCATCTCCACTTGCGTTTTGCTCCAGTCAGACTATAATCATTTGATGACACTATCTGGACCCTATTCCATAATCTCAAAATTTAGTAGAATAGCTCAAAGCAAGTATTTTCATACTGTGAAAGAAGAAGAAGGATAATGGAAAGGATGTGGAAAAAAAGTACAAGATATTTTAAATTTATCAGAGGAAAATCCAGAAGAAGACATAAAGCTGGATATTTGTTTAATTCCAGAAATATAGGTGGAGGAGCATGGCCCTCCTTATGGAAAGGATAAAGGTTAGCACAAATGGGATGCCAAGGTTTATAAACAGAAACTTGGCACTATCTCTTATATTACCAAATTTATCACATAAAGTAGATCAAAAAGTCACTAGCAGTGCCATATCACAAGTACCTTTATGTCTAGGGGAACAGAGCAGGGAACAATATAAAACTTCTCTCATATTGCTTTGTTAACAACTGAGTAGTAAGTCTTTATTAACTTAATTCAATTTTCTTTTTTTATTGTTTTTGTTTTGTTTTTTATTAGATATTTTCTTCATTTACATTTCAAATGCTATCCCGAAAGTACCCTATACCCTCCCCCTGCCCTACTCCCCTACCCACCCACTCCCAATTCTTGGCCTTGGCGTTCCCCTGTACTGGGGCATATAAAGATTGCAAGACCAAGGGGCCTCTCTTCCCAATGACGGCCGACTAGGCCATCTTCTGCTACATATACAGCTAGAGACACGAGCTCTGGGGGTACTGGTTAGTTTATAATGTTCTTCCTCCTATTGAGTTGCAGACCCCTTCATCTACTTGGGTACTTTCTCTAGATACTTCATTGGGGGCCCCGTGTTCCATCCAATAGGTGACTGTGAGCATCCACTTCTGTATTTGCCAGTTCAGTGCTTTTCTACTAGAATTCTGGGACACACCCCTTATATTCTGGTCTCATCACATCTCGGATCCAGAAATCATACACCTTATTGGATGGGAATCTAGAGAAGCCACTATGCTGCAATACAGATATGCCCCTTATTTATATGTGGAGGGTTGTTTTTAAATAAAAATCAAGAATGTATATTTTCAGCTCTCTCTCACTATCTCTGTCTCTCTGCCTCTCTTTCTCTCTCTCTGTCTCTCTGACTCTCTCTCTGTCACACACACACATACACACACACACACACAGTGCTTTAAGCTAAATAATTTTTCAGCTACCCACAGAGCAATTAAATTAATTAAATAGTATCCCTAAGGCATAGCACCTTTCCTTCATTCCAGTGACCATGTCTTGATGGGTCCCTGTTATCTTTCAAGAAAACTGTTAAATAGTCCAAACTCAAGAATTGCCCATTCTATCTCTTTTCCTGCTCCTACTCCTGTGACAGTTGTCATTTTCTGCCTTATGGTTACCAACAAGCTTTCAGTTTCCAGAGTCACACTGAAACACTCAGGCACTCTTTTACAGAGTGGGCCTGTGCCCACTGGTTCCAAATGTGATCAGCAAACAAACAATTATCCCCCATGCTCTGCACTGTGACTCCTCTTATAACTCAAGTAAAAAGTAGTCTGACAATGTCTCCTAGCCCCTGCACTCTGGCTTACTCCACAGACTCCATGGCATGTGATCCCCTTGTCCTAGGATGCTTCCAGTCTGGCTGATGATCCCTAATTGGAAGAATGCATCTCTCTGCCAGCAATTATACAGGAAAAGTTAAGTTAGCTGCTTCCCCCACTCCTAGTTGGGTCATTCTATTACATTTTGTATAGTGACCTGAAGAGCCTAGCAAAACTCTAAGAAATAATATTCTCTGCTTGGGGCATGTGCAAAATAATATTTGCAATTGATATTAAGATCCTTCTTTTCTAGGGTTAGTCTGGATCACAATTCCTACATGATATGTTGCAGACATTTGTTTTGCAAGGACTATCAATTGTTCTATATCTTATTTTGACTTCCCGTGACTTGAATATGTGTGTGTTATTGGTCAGGAATGCCAATCAGTTATTTTTGTTCAGTACGTTAACTTTAGTTTGGAGCAAATTTTTAGAAAGCTAGTTGAAGAGCTTGGCAGAACTGAGTGGGAAGAGTCAAAGAACCTATTTTCACTGTCAAAGATAGAACCTAGTGTTTGTATCGTACTGCTCATTCCAAAACCACTCTATGGAAGCAATTGCACAAAAGCAGTTGCTTCCCAATCCTACAAAAGTGATATGATGATGTATTTTGCTAGGGGTGTGTCTTAGTCAGGGTTTCTATTCCTGCACAAACATCATGACCAAGAAGCAAGTTGGGGAGGAAAGGGTTTATTCGGCTTACAGTTCCATACTGCTATTTATCACCAAGGAAGTCAGGACTGGAAGGAACTCAAGCAGGTCAGAAAGCAGGAGCTGATGCAGAGGCCATGGAGGGATGTTCTTTACTGGCTTGCTTCTCCTGGCTTGCTCAGCCTGCTCTCTTATAGAACCCAAGACTACCAGCCCAGAGATGGTCCCACTCACAAGGGGCCCTTCCCCCTTGATCACTAATTGAGAAAATGCCTCACAGCTAGATCTCATGGAGGCATTTCCCCAACTGAAGCTCCTTTCTCTGTGATAACCTCAGCTGTGTCAAGTTGACACAAACCTAGCCAGTACAGGGTGGTAGAAAGTTGATATTATGAATTCTCAGAATATTCAGGTAGGCTTGTATAACACCTGATCTTGTTTCCTATTTATGACTCTTTTTTTTCTTTTTCTTTCTTTTTTTTTTAAGTGAAACCTTTGTTTTATTGGAACAATTTATGGTGGTTAGCTAAAGCTAAAAGCTAGTGGTAATTAAGAGGAGGCCATCATCACTGAAGTGAAATCTGGGAAGTGTTTTCTCAGAGTCAGCACACAGAATAGTTGTTCCAGAAGAGGCCAACTTTGTATCTCATGCTGGCATCTAAACTTTGTAGTGTAAGAGTCAACCCAATGGTACTCTGGCTTTGAAGCCATGAAGTGGTCATGTGTAATAGCGGGGGCTTTTCACTGTGTAGACATGCTGGGGTCCCTGAAGAAAGCCACTGGTGAACAAACCTAAATGCACATATCCCAGACACCTTTGCATTGCAGGCTCTAAATGTCACTAGCTCTGTAGGATTCAGAACTTTGTTACACATAAAGAAAGGCAGTGCTCAGGAAATCCAAGTGAGTGTGGTAGACTGTCTGGCAAAACTTGAATTCAAGTCCAATAGATTTGAAGGTAGTTTCCTGGTTTTCAGCTCCCATACAAAGGGTGGCTGACAGCTTCTCTGCCTTTATAATGAGCAGTGGAAATGTTCTCTTCAACATGTAAGAAAGGTCCCTGAGGTGCTAAGATATAGGTTTACAACTTAAATAAAACTTGTCTCCCTAAAGTTTCAAGGTATACTTTGGGTCTGGCATTTGTAGCAGCCTTTTCATTAACTCTATATGTTCATTACACTAGCAAAATAAAAGGGTAATTTCTGTTGTCTGGCCATGTCTCTTGAATGATTCCTACTGTAGAAAACAACATATCATCCACAAAATAGAACACAAGACACTGAAGAACTGTGCCTTGAGCCATAGTTCCGGATTTAACCACAGTTTGATATTGCTTCTTAGAATTACTATCCCTGACCTCTGACAATGCTAAACCTCTCTCGGGACTAAATTAAAATTTCCCATTTTCTGTGAAGAATTTCTCCATTAGTTCTACCCCACCACTCACCATTGATAAATATGAACTACAGCTTCCATTCCGATGGAATAGCACACTGCTTGTGTTTGGAGCACTGGTTTTCTTCAGGTATCATCCTAGATCCTTGTGAGGACGTGCAATGCTCAGATACTTGGGTTTTAATGATATAACTTTGTCATTATACTTCATCCAAACTCCTATTTATATATAGAGGTCATATCACACACTATGGTGTCAATAAAATTGGTTAAAGTGTATCAAGATCATTCAAAATCAGTGTGTTCTAAAGTGGAATGCATATCAATGTGATGCCATCATAGGTTCAACTTAAAAATATTAATCACTGATGGTCAGCATCGGGTTGGTTCAGAGTAACTATTCTGTGGCTACTCAGATTCAGTTATATTCTTAGCCAACATGTTATTAAATCCAAATGCTGTTTCTCGGGTGCTGTATCTACGGATTTGTTCCCATTACACCATGATGTTTCCAATGTCAACATAAGGCAGTAGTTATGAATCTCCATCTGCTTGGATTCAGATGTTTCCCATCAGTTGCTACCTCCAAAAACATCTTGTATAAGTCATTTAGTCCTTCTTTGCTCCAACTACATATCCTTATGACAGCAGCAATACTCCATCATAATACAGGCCAACAAAAGCACAAGAAGTTTGATACGTAGATTACTACTCACAATTATTTATCAAATGTTGTTTTCTGGTCAATGGGGATGACTTCAGCAATGTCATCCATAAAATTTGAACGCTTTCAAAGTCTCCCCATTGTTATTCATCATGCACTAAGTAGTGAGCTATCATTGTGAGTACCCTTACCAATAATAGTCCTATTCTCATCAAACCTATATAAGCTGAAGCTCATCAACACCCATGTCCTCACAAGCAGAGGTTAAGGGGTGTCTGGGAAATCCCTTCCAAATGTCCAGGAAGTCATCTTTTCATAGGTACATTTTAGTGTTAACAGTTTGTAGAGATCAGATGCCACTCTTTGGACTTAAGGAAATTTCTAACAGTACTTACAAAGTCAAATGCCTGTGGCTTGAACAAAAGAAAAAGCATATGAGCAAGAAAATGAGAGTAGATTAATTCTAAAAGAGGCAGTAATTTTTCAACTACGTTTCTGGAAGGTTTCTGAGTTCCAAGAATGAGACTCACACTTAATTCAGAGAGGTTGGGGGTATAGGTTGAAGAGCTGTTTTTAAAGTGAATGGATACAGCACAATGCCAAAGATAACGTAGTTATAAACAAACAAACAAACAAAACAAAACAAACAAGTAAACAACCAGTCAATCAGGGCCATAGAATCCATGTATATTCTTCCCTGGTGCTAATTCTGTCTTTTCAACAAGGGACATGTTTTCCATATTTGTGTATATAATTTATTTATTGTAATGACAACAAATGAATCAATTGATCGGTCAACTGGGACCACTGGCTACTTGTAATATTGTATTTACCAGCTGGGGTCAGTATCAGACCTAAAAGAGAACTAAATATAGGAGTTTACTTTTGACTTGACAGTAATGTGGGATGAACTTCAGACCTAACTGCCATGTCACAGATGGTGGTGACGGGAAACAGAGTACAAACTAGAAACCCTTTCAGATTTGGTGCCTCATGGGATGACCACAGGTTGTCCAGAACTCTCTGGAGCTGCTTCTCAGCTGAGGGCCACTTATTGTGTTTTTCCAATTGGCAAATAAAAAGGTCAGAAGAGGATTGGATCAGCTTAAACTTCACAGCAGCAAGACCAAAATGGAAGCTTTGTGTCTGCCTTTATTATTATCTCAGTGGTTGAAAACACCCCTCTGTGTTCACCTGCCCTCAAAAGGATAAAAGGAATAATGGGGTCTTTAATTTCAGATCATGCTTTAAGTCTGCTCAGCTGTGATTCTTTTTCCTGAGTGGGGGTTGGGATATTATTTGATGACTGCTGGCATTGCTTAACCAATATAGCACTATATTTTTGATGTTAAGGTAGACATTCATCCGTGGTCTTTTTTTTTTTTTTTTTTCCTCCATGAATGTACAGGCTTATTCTACCATCTTGCTTTATATAATTTACATAACCAACAAAACATTGAAAAGTTACTGGTGTTCAATTCACTATCACAACTGCAGGACCCTAAGCATTTGTTAACATGTTATGGTTTTTTTTTTTGCTTTTTGTTTTGTTTTTTGTTTTCTTTTTGTTTTGTTTTCTTTTGTTTTGTTTTGTTTTGTTTTTGTTTTTGGGTCTTTTTAGTGACCCTTTCATGGAAATAGCCTTCCAACAACCACTCATGAAATTTCTTTGGGATACTGTAAGGAAAGCATCTTGAGACATTCTAGTTCTTCTTGTGTTAAGATTGTAAGGTGGAGAAGAAACATGTTTGAGCAGAGACAGCCTTTCTTAGACTTGAGGAGACACCTAGGGACAACCTGATTGCCCATCTCATGGTCATGTTTAAGAATGCACTAGCACCTCCAGTATAACTTAGCTGAACATGTGAGAAAGCCACAGTTTAGTTAACATTTTATTTATCATTCTGTTAGCATAAAAATTTGTTATTACCAGAAATCAGGGAGACAGATCAGGGGCTAGGAGGGGGTGGGTTTAGAAGAAAACTTACATCGTTTGCTTCATCTGTAATACAAAGTTCAGGGGAAAAGTTTATTTTTTTTTGCATTTAATTACTTCTTTACATACATTTATAGTAATTAGTCATCAGATGCAGAAGCTAAAGCAATTACTGTATGTCATTTCAGAGAATTACAGTATAAACATACAGTAAATACTCAATAATCCATGACAGGCTACTTAAAAAGTAATAACGAAATTTAATTTAAAATGTGGGAGCTGAAATGCATGGTGTGCTTCTGAATGAGATGCCCACAGTTACAAAAGAGAGACTCAGGCTTTCAGAATCTCCCTCTGTAAATTCACAACTCTTCAAAGAATGGTCACTCTCCATGCCCTTTAAAAATTAGCATCAACACTGCATGGTCTCTTAGAAGATGGAACTCTCTTTTTTCTTTTTCCCCTCTTCTTCTTTCCACTCACCTTTCCTTTCCTTCCTCTCTCACACACCTATATACATCCTCTGATCACTCAAAATGTGCCCCAAAGCAAACACTGAGAACTGAGGCACCTTTAAAGTCATTGGCTCAAGAGTACTGAAAAAAATTCAATTTGAAATAATGTCAATAGGGCATTTCTTGACTTGTGTTTTGGAGATCTTTTCAGAATACATTGAGCTGAAATGCATAAGGAAATGAGAATATATTGGAATGGAGTTCAAATCTTAGTTTATCCGTTATGGAATTTGTCATCATGGGAGTTATAGTAGTTAGGGTTTTTATGCCTACAACAAAACAGCATGACTATGAGTTAGGGACTTATTTGACTCATACTTTCAGATCATACTCTATCATTAGAGGAAGGCAGGACAGGAACTCAAGCAGAGCTGGAGCATGGAGGCAGTAGCTGAAGCTGAGGCCATAGAGGGGTGCTTCTTATTCACTTGATTCCACTGGCTTGCTCAGCCCATTTTCCTATAGAATCTAGACAACCAGCCCAGGGATGGTTCTACCCACAATAGGGATAGGTCCTTCCCCCATTTATTTCTAGTTGAGAAAATGCTGTATACCTGGATTTCATGGAGACATTTCTTCAACTGAGCCTCCTTCCTCTCTAAGACTTCTAGCTGGTGTCAAAGCCAGCCAGTACAATAGTTGTCCACAAAGCAGGGCCATAATTATTGATTGGCTTATAAAGTATTGGTATAATTTGATCAAAGTGTCTGGGGCAGAAGATATTGGGTGAAGGACTACTGTCTTGTTTCCTCCATTTATCTGTCTAAATGGACTCAATAAGTTTGGGGCACTCACACTTTCTTGTTCAGTTGTTCCACGTTTTAGAAAAAAATGCCATTAGAGTGCGTATCTATGGCCTAGTAATAGACATTGGTCCCTCATTCACTAAAGAAAACTCAAGGCACCATGACCCAATAGAAGCCAACAACTGAAAGCGAGGTCCATGCTCACCATGCTTGCTGTTATGATTCCCTAACCTTCTGTACTGTCTTACACAATTGTCCAGGACTCCAGACTCCTCTGCTCTGCTCTGCCTCTCACTAGCTTGATTTGTAGCTTCCTCCTCTGGTGCTGTGTGATGAGAAGGATACTGTGAGAAGGGAAGAAGATTCATCTAATTTTAGAATGGTGACTAACAACCTGGAAAATCGAATCCACAAAACCCTAGACTGTGTCTGTGCAACATCTGGCAAGTGTCTTGATTTCTCTGAGGATAGTATTGCTGATTTTGAAGTTACCTTAGTGACTACCTAGAGGAACAGCTAGCAATGTGAAGTAACATATTTGGTATCATGGTCATGCTCAGTAGCATCATTTCCTGCTTTAGAAACTTAAGGAACACTGTTCATTCATTCATTCATTCATTCATTCATTCAATGATTTTCTGTCAGTCCTTGTGCCATCTCCTGCCATTTCTCTAGGGGCCCAACATCTTGAAACTAAAGGCAAGTTTGTTTTGTTTCATTTTAATCCTATGCATGGGTTTTCCAGGCAAGCCTCACCCAAACTATTCTCAACTGACCAGTGACTACAAGAATCATTTAACCAAAAGAGTTTCATGCTGAGATTCATTGGTAAAGGCTACTTTCTCAGCCTCTGACTGCTTGTCTAGTCACTTACACTGAAGACTCCAAAGAGATCAAGAAAGGGAAAGTTAAATAAAAAATATGCACACTTTATTTTCACTGTGGACAAGCCCCTCTCCTCTCAATATTAATTGCATTATCACTAAAGTATGCATACAGGAATATGATTTCTGCTTATAAAACCTTTGCTCTTCGTAATCCCTCAACTTTCAGAAGAATAGAACCAAAGAACAGAGAAGAAAGTATTCATAATTCACAGTTTACAGGATACATTTAAGTAACTCCTAATCTGAGCAAGTACTAATCATGACACCAGTTACTGTACGCAGTAGTTTCAGGAGTCACTTTAGATGGTTGTTAGTGCCATTTCAGATTGTCCAAACTGCTTCTCAGAGTAGTTAGAAGACACACTAGTGCTCCACAGACACTAACGGTGTCCCTGTCCGCCTCTTTCCCAAGGGAGTCTTCTGCTAGGTTCTTCAGTTAAAATAGATATGACAGACTTACACCTCATGTAATAATTACCAATACAAACCCTTAAGGGTACTTTTTTTTCATTTTTTTTATTAGAAAAATTCTTCATTTACATTTCAAGTGTTATCCCAAAAGCCCCCGATACCCACCCCCCGCCCTGCTCCCCTACGCCCCTCCCACTATTTGGCCCTGGCATTCCCCTGTACTGGGGCATATAAACATTGCTAGACCAGGGGCCTTTCCTCCCGAATAATGGCCAACTAGGCCATCTTCTAATACATTAAGGGTACTTTTTAAAGAGGAAAAACCAGCAGAAAGAAGCTTTAAAGTTAATGTTTAAAGCTTAAACATTAAGTTAAAGTTCTACTTTTATGTGGCAAATCTTTCAAAAAAAAAATGATATCCTTACTAGTCTGTGGAGATGGAGGGAAGTGAACCGATTTGGAACCTTCTGATGATCTATGAAAAGATCTCCCCACCGATAAGCCTCAGCCACTTGAAAAAGCCAGACCATATCTGTTGCAGAAGTGCTATCTTTTCAACAGAGGAATTCAGCCTCACCAAATCATCCGGGGATGATCCTGCACAGGGCACCCATTGCATTGGTCATTACTTTCCTTGATTCTTGATCCACAGTCATGCAGAACAACCCTTGTACCCATCCCTCTTCCTGGGACTTTCCAGGAAATCTTGTTACACAAGGTTTCCAGGTCCATTTACTCAAAAGCAGTGCAATTGTTTAGAAATTATTAGTCTAATAATAGGAATTAGATTGCACTGACAGGCAACCCCCTCTGTCTCTCCAGAACAACCCAGACCTTGGCACCCTCCATACATCTTCCAGAACTTGATTCTTTCTTGCACATACACATTCGGTGAAACGAACTTTCCAAATATTCCCTCAGTACAGATCTTCAAAATCCAATTCTCATTGTGAGAACTTTTTTCTTAAAAAAAAAAAAAAAAAAATGGGACTCCATCAGGATCCTTCTCCTCTGCAGGTGTGAGCATTCTATCCCGTTATCCCTGAGCCTGTTCTCTCTGCCAGGGCAAATGATCCCAGGGTCCTTCGGCTTCCCGCACACTAGGTCTGTCACTGTGCCACCACCTTCTTTTGTTGTTCATTTTATCTCATGTTTTCATGGCTGGTGACTCTATTTTACTTTTGAAGTCACACAAGCCAACCAATCCTTTCATTTGCATATTTCCTAAATGTATAAAAGATGTTTAAATTCTAGAATCAAATCACTTGGATTTATTTGGAAAGCAGCTTGAGACATAAAGAAGCAGACTTCTTTAAAATGTAGGGAAAAAAAGCATTATGATTCAAAAAAAAGGAGAAGTAAAAGAGAAAGGGGAAAATAAGCTTATTTCTGCTACTTTCAATGCAATCCTTCCTCAACAGGTGCGGGTATGCGCTTCCACAGGGAGGAAGGGGAGTGCAGGATACCAAGAAAAGTATTTTCCTTCAAGAAAGATTTAGAAGTGCATTTTAAGCTTGCTGAGGTCTTGTGATGAATTACGATTGCAATAAACCTGGAAAATAATGTTACAGAATGCTTATAAAAAGGTTTATTTTATGCTAAAGAGCTTAGCTGATTCTTAGATTAAATGGTGCCTCTGTCTCTGTCAGACAGATTGTTTTCTATTAGTTGAACATGATAGGGCTCAGCAGACCTGATCTTCAGCTCCATTCTTCCTCCTCCAAGTAAGTGCCCTGTCAGGTGGCATCGGGAAAGTGGGGCACACTGGCAGTTTGGCTTTATTTGAGAACTGAAACAATTTAGGGCACTATGGAGGATTCTCCAGGCAGCGTTTGGTAGTAGTGGCTTTTAAGTAGTAAGTAAATCTCGTGTCCTTTTAAAAGCATTATCCTTTTCAACACTTATTAAAATGTGTAGAGGGACCCAGCTTGTTTCATTTCTCTGATGGGCTTTGACATTTTTTACATTACAAAACAATTCAGATAGTCTCCATAAGATGCTATCATTAGGTTTTGGTGAGCCATCCTTTTTTTTTTTTTTTTTTTTAAGATATTTTCTTTATTTACATTTCTAATGCTATCCCGAAAGTTCCCTATACCCTCCCCCGGCCCTGATCTCCCACATGCCCACTCCCACTTACTGGCCCTGGCATTCCTCTGTACTGGGACATATAAAGTTTGTAGGACCAAGGAGCCTCTCTTCCCAAAGACGGCCCACTAGGCCATCTTCTGCTACATATGCATCTAGAGACACGAGCTCTGGGGGTACTGTTTAGTTCATATTGTTGTTCCACCTAAAGGGTTGTAGACCCCTTCAACTCCTTGGGTAATTTCTCTAGCTCCTCCATTGGGGGCTCTGTGTTCCATCCTATAAATGAATGTGAGCGTCCCCGTCTGTGTTTGCCAGGCACTGGCATAGCCTCACTCGAGATAGTTATATCAGGGTCCTTTCAGCAAAATCTTGCTGGTATATGCAATAGTGTCTGGATTTGGTGGCTGATTATGGGATGGATTCCCGGGTGGGGTAATCTCTGGATGGTCCATCCTTTGGTCTTAGCTCCAGTCTTTGTCTCTGTAACTCCTTTCATGGGTGATTTGTTCTCTACTCTAAGAAGGAATGAAGTATGCATACTTTGGTTTCTGGTTTCGTTCTTCTTGATTTTCTTGTGTTTTGGAAAGTTGTATCTTGAGTATTCTAAGTTTCTGGGCTAATATCTGCTTATCAATGAGTGCATATCAAGTGACTTCTTTTGTGATTGGGTTTTGGTGAGCCATCCTTTAAGAGCTTGAGGGCCTCTAACTCTGTAAGTTGACCCAAATGCTGGAAATAAATAATTGAATATGGCATAATAGCAGCATATATATTAGTAAGGCTTTAACTACCTCTGGTTTAGCCTGCACAAATCAAATGCAGTCAAGAAGTGTTCTGGAATGAATGCTTCGAGGCTTTGGGTTTTCCTGCCATTTTCTTTCTTTCTTTCTTTCTTTCTTTCTTTCTTTCTTTCTTTCTTTCTTTCTTCCTTCCTTCCTTCCTTCCTTTCTTTTTCTTTTTCTTTTTTTTACAGTCTTCTATTTCTTTGCTTGGGTGGATGAAAATTTAATTCAATACAATACTTAATATGCTATGCAGCTCTACGAATCTGTCACTGTTTTCCTGATCCAAAGTCACACGATTGCGAGAGAAAATGACCTACACCATCAGCACCTGGTAACTTCCTACACCAGAACTAGACACACTTCAATAAAGGGGAAGCTACTGGGTGTCTTTCAGATAAACAGTGCATAAATGAAATATCTTCACCTACCTTATTCCTTATTATATTCTTCAATACTGCTAATGAGATAATCAAATTATTTAATAAAATGATAAATAGGAACACTAAGAGAAATTGTAATTTCAACAGAACAGTATCATTATCAATTGGTATATAAAACTTCATATTTATAGCATGCCAAGTGAAATTTTGAATATTTATAGCATGTCAAATGAAATGTTGATATATTTTGTCATGTTCAAAATAGGGAGTACATCTGTCTTTTGAAACATTTTATATTTGTAGAGAAAACATCCATTACTCCTTTTATCATGAATATTTATTTTGTTTCTCTGTGTGTGTGTGTGTGTGTGTGTGTGTGTGTGTGTGTGTGTGTGTGCCTGCTTGTCTACATACATACCATGTGTGTAGGCACATGCCACAGAATATGTCAGATTTCCTGTAATTGGAGTTGCAGACACTTACAACCCTCAATGTGGGTTCTGAAAAATATTTCTTGGCTATCAAAAATAGCACCAAGTACTTTAGGCTGCAGAAACAACTTTCTAGCCCTCTCTTTGTTTTAAAAGAAGTAGGGCAGCACCCTGGCATTCTTAACTTTAGCCACTGCTTTGTAAATAAACACTAGGATTCCTCTTCTCTGTAAGTTAGTTCCCAATGCTTTCTACCCCCTACTTCTTTATGTAACCTTTTAAAAAATACTATTGCGTTACTATGTGCCAGGAGCTATAAATTGAAGTGATTTTCTCAGTGATATAAAATTTATAGTCTTCCCTATTTTTTCCCAATCTTACACTGGGAAAAATCATAGATGAGAAATTGTAAACTTCTATTCAACTTCATAATTAATAGTGCAACAACATAATTGATGTTGGTACACATGTGGAAGCACTTCAAATAAATAAAGTCTGTATAGGAATGAAAATGTAACCACAGCCAACAGGCTTCCATGATCAAGGCTAAGAAATTAAGCCATATAGTAACAGTTACATAAGTTCTTATAAAATTGATATTCTTGGTTCATAACATATGGTTTGCCAACAAGAAAATAGCAGCAAAATTTATAGTTCTAACTTACGGACTAATAAACACATAGACTATCCTCTTTGTTTCCTATAGTCCACAGAGCTCCATTTGCATCAACAAAAAATATATCACTAACCAATATATCTACTCAGTAAATATTGGTTTTCTTTGAACACACTAGGTTTTAGCCACTAAACACAAATGTCCACTTCATTTGAAGAAAACTATAATCATCAACTGTTGATATTTTGGTTACTCTGAATACAGAAAAAAATATACAAAGCATATGTTGGGGTAAAAAGAAAACTATGATCAAATATTCTACTACACGAAATATCTAGTTCACATGACTCACATATGTATTAAAATGCTGGCACAAATTTAAACATACTATCTTAAGAGAGACCTGAGTAGCCATTCTACCCTGATTTAGACCACAAATCAAGAATTTCAAAGAACTGAACATGAAAGGATACACTTTAACATCTATTATTACACTAAAGCAAAATTTAGTATTTGCATATGAGGCATTAAATACCCATACACATTAAGTTTCACATTAAAATGATAAAAGCAATATGTTATCTAGAGATATTTTATGCTTTCTTTAAAGCAAGTATGTTTCTGTAGCTTTTAACCAAAAATGGGTATATATTCTAGCAATTATAAGGATCATATTCTAATCATTATTCCATAATTATGCTCTTCTAAGTAAATCAGAGCTCTCATTATAAGCTGAAAAAAACCTTTACATTCAATATTGTGGAATATTTATGTAAAATAGTACTCTTAACACTTATCAGCGAACCTATAATGTTGTGTAAAGCTTACACTGCAGTTTTCAAGAGCATATTATCCACTTTGGCCTTTCATTTCTTGTTCAATATATATAATGCCTGATGAGAGCAAAATCTGAACTACAGAATCTGCGAATCTCTACCAGCAATTAGTGGGATCCTATTATCTGTATTCAAAAAAAAAAAATGCTGAGGTCCTATTCTGTGCAATCACTTTTCTCAGAAAACTCCTTGGCTTTCTGGATGATACACATACATACACACACACACACACACACACACACACACACACACACACACACACACACAAACACACATCTCACTGTGCTATGGGGACTTAAGGATATTTGTTGTTTTATTTTTTTCACAAGAGATGATTCATGCAGTTAAGTTTTTCTTTAATATACTCTAAGAAGAAACAGAAGGAGCAGCAGTAATAAACATTTTGAAATTATTTTATTAGAGAATTTCCCATTCCACTACTTCAAAGTTTTTAAGGTCCACTTTACACATACCTGCATTATGAAAATAAGAATTTTATATGTATGTTCCTTACATGTGTAATTTTTGGCTTGTAGAATATGGTTGTAGAGCAAATGAAATGCCACTCTCTCATTCTCTACATGTGTATATTTATGTACACAGGCATATGCAACACATGCACATGTGCTCTTGTGTCACCATGCATAAATTTAAATATTTTAGGCTGTATTTACATATAATAAATATAAATATTGGAACAATTCTGACTTTTTTCTGCCTCTTTACCTGAAGTGACATGAGTATACCTTAGTGATTTAAAGATGTTATAAAATAGAAAGAATGGCCATATTATAGTACATATCATGTTTCTCCTGACCTATGTAGATACAATCAAAGATTCTTGGATTTACAATTGTTTGTAAATATCCAAACTTTTAGGCCATCATTAATGTATAAATATTATTGAATAGAGTTGTTGTTGGATCAGAAAACTTAACAATAATATGATGTCCTCAGTTCCTGTATAACTATATTTGCCCACATTCTTTTCTATTATTTTCTTAACATAAAATCCATAGATTCACTTTTTGTATATAGTTTATTTATAAAATGCATGGGTTTTATAAGGTTTATTGTTTAAGTTTTAGCAGTTACTTGTAAGAACAAATAAAACACAGGTTTATTTATTTCATTGAAAGAAATTTGTTTTATGTAAATTTTGGGAAAAGACCCAGTTCAAATCATATCTACTCAAATAAAAAGCTGTTTAAGTTCAAGGGGTGAAATTATAATTTCCCAGATCACAAGAGAGTTGCATAGTCTGGCTTTTGTGGATTTATATTCGAACCTATGGTGCTAAGTTAACAGTTTTGCTTTGGGATGAATATATAAAAACCTGTAAGATGAGGATTTCAACTGTTCTGAGGATCATATTAGAAATGAATTGGGGCTTAGAGTGCAATTACAATAGTAAGTCCCAAACCACTGCATTATTGAAAATTGTTAGAAAGGATTGTCAATTTGCTCTGTGTGATCTGAGCCAAACTTTGATAAGAGACACAACAAAGTCTGTGCTGTACATCCTGATTGAAGGTAACTTGCTGACATGGATATTTACCAGAGTCAATTTGTCAATACCAGAAACTGTGGTTGTTGGTTCTGTGATTTGATGTGTATCATGGCACACAGAAAAGACATACACCTATAGCATATGTGTGTACATATGCTCTTAAAGGCACCAAAGTCCTTTAGGGTCAGCAGCATAGTAATTGTGCAATGTATTTTTGTGCAGTATATTCAAGCAATTCACTTTTCCCAGATGTGAGGATTGTTTTCAGCCAAATAAGCCTATTTGTTTGAAAATCAGCTTGTTAAATGTTCTTGGTCTTGAGAGCTTGCTTTTTTTTTTCATAGAAATTCATTATCTACAAAGTATGGCTAGCTCTTCAACTGCCCTTCAAAATCCATACCTCTGACTCTTTCACATATAACACACTGCCAAAACAGAAATTATATCTTTACTGGAACGCTCAAAGAAGAAAAGGAATTCTAATTTAACTTCTAAACATTTGATGGATAACTTCTACTTACTCCATGCAATATAGATTATAAAAACACATATGGTCAATTTGTGTTCTTCAAGTAGATTTAATTTCAACTTGGAGAGAAAGCCAGAAAAGTCATCTTAGATTTTTGAAGAATTGTTGAAACAGGTGGGAAGGAGGAGACGATTCTTTTAACCCCAAACACAATGTAACTATGCTTATTTCTAAGAAAGAAACAGGTGTCATTCAGTTACTACACATGGTTTAACAGGATAATTAGGAGGGACCCATGACTCCAACTGTACATGTAGCAGAATATGTCCTTTTCTAGCATTAGTGGAAGGGGGAGGCCCTTGGTCCTGTGACGGCTAATGCCCCAGTGTAGGGGACTGCTAGGGCAGTCAGGCAGGAGGTGGTGTGTGTGTGTGTGTGTGTGTGTGTGTGTGTGTGTGTGTGTGTGTGTGTGTGTGTGTGTGTGTGTGTGTGTGTGTGTGTGCGTGCGTGTGTGTGTATTGTATGGGAATATATATGGGTGTGTATGTGAGTGTATGTATATGTGTGTGCATGCACACATGTGTGTTTGTGTGTGTTTATTTGTGTGTGTGTGTGTGTGTGCATGTATATGGGGGTGTATACATGTGTGTGTGAGAATATGTGTGAATGAGTGTGTCTATGTATGTGTGTTTGTGTCTATGTATATGCATATGTGTGTATGTATTTTCATGATTTTAACCCATAAATAAACACAGAGCAAATTCATGATTTAGAATTAAGATAGATTTCTTCTTTGTTACCTATTAGCAAGTGAGTCATTGTGACCATTGTGATGAATAATCTTAGCTTCTTCAAATATCTTTCATTGGAATAGTAGTCAAAATGAATTAGAAGAGGTTATTTTATCCATTAATTTGGGCTTTAAAAATTAAAAGGAGATTATGACCATAGTATTCCAGAGAATGAAGAAGACTGAACTCAGTTTTAAACTTCTATGTAACTCTAGGACTGTAATACAGTTCACTGGGAAGGAAACTTGCGACCAAGGCTGATGGCCTGAGCTTGAATATTTCCTTATCACAAAAGAACTGCCCTACAAGTTGTCCTATTATATCCACATGCACATGGCACACACATGGCTACTCACACATACAAACACACATACACACAATAAATTTATACTTGTGTGTGTGTGTGTGTGTGTGTGTGTAGAACAAAGGCAACAAAACAACCCCTTAAGATAATATTCTTTTTTTCTCATATCCTTTCCAGCAATGTGTTAGTGTTTCTTGTGTTGCTTATGGACTAATTAAGATGTTTCCTATTCTTTTGACACACATTCCTTCTGTGCTATAAAGTTTCCACTCTTTCATCTTTAACAATTTAATGATATGAAAAAGATTAGAGGTCTGTGTTTCTAAATTTGTTACAAATGAAACAATTGAGATATGATAGGTTGAATATGAACTAATTTAAAGTAAATTATGATTGCTCCTAAAGGCATACATGTTATAGTTTCCATTCGCAGCTTGGCAATTTTAGGAAACAGTGTAACTTTCAAGAGGTGAGGCCCTCTGGAAAGTTATAAGTTCATGGATATATAATTTTTATTCTTTTTTATTAGATATTTTCTTTATTTACATTTCAAATGCTATCCTGAAATTTCCCAATACCCTCCTCCCACCCTGCTCCCCTACCCTTCCACTCCCACTTCTTGACCCTGGCATTCCCCTGTACTGGGGCATAGAAAGTTTGTAAGACCAAGGGGACTCTCTTCACAATGATGGCCAACTAGGCCATCTTCTGGTACATATGCATCAAGAGACACGAGCTCTGGGGGTACTGGTTAGTTCATATTGTTCTTCCACCTAAAGGGTTGTAGACCCCTTCAGCTCCTTAGGTAATTTCTCTAGCTCCTCCATTGGGGGCCCTGTGTTCCATCTTATAAATGACTATGAGCATCCCCTTCTGTATTTGCCAGGCACTGGCATAGCCTCACTCGAGATAGTTATATTAGGATCCTTTCAGCAAAATCTTTCTGGCATATGCAATAGTGTCTGGATTTGGTGGCTGATTATGGGATAGATCCCTGGGTGGGATAGTCTCTGGACTGTCTATCCTTTTGTCTTAGCTCCAATCTTTGTCTCTGTAACTCCTTTCATGGGTGTCTTGGTCTCTATTCTAAGAAGGAATGGAGTATCCATACTTTGGTCTTCATTCTTCTTGATTTTCTTATATTTTGCAAATTTTATCTTGGGTATTGTAAGTTTCTCGGCTAATATCCACTTAACGGTGAGTGCAAATCTAGTGACTTCTTTTGTGATTGGGTTACCCCACTAAGGATGATATCCTCCAGATACATCCATTTACCCAAGAATTTCATAAATTCATTGTTTTTAATAGCAGAGTAGTACTCCATTTTGTAAATGTACCACATTTTCTGTATCCATTGAGGGACATCTGGGTTCTTTCCAGCTTCTGGCTATTATAAATAAGGCTGCTAGGTCTTTTCCTCATTTTGTTTTTTCCTTTTCACTTCTGGGCTAAAATGTGAACAGCTTCTTTACTACATGTTAGCAGTATGATGTGCTGCTTTGCTTACACATAGAAAAGCCAAACCAGTTCTAGACCAATAATTCTGAATCCATGAGGCAAGCCAAAGCTTTTCTGATTAGGAAGATTATCTCAGATATATTGGTACACTAATAAAAATTTAGCATAGTATGCTATTGATCTTTGCATACTTTTGAGACATTTCTGCTCTTAAAGGGGCTATAATCTACAAGAGAGCTTGCTACAGGGAAGAAATAACCACAAGGATAGGATTGACTGCTGACTGAGAAAGCACCCTGGATTAAAGCTTTATCCAGGATGCTTGACAGTGCTAACAGGACTCAGTCTCTCTTCTGACTAAACTCTGCTCAACCTCTTGTTTTTCTCTCATTCTCTAACAGTATAACTTCTCATAGTTATACGGGGACCAGTCTATATCTTGTGGAGCAATTTCCTTTTGGATGCAACAATACATACAAGATATAGGCAATCTAACATCAAAGAAATTTTAGTTCTTAATCTTATGAGTGGATCAACTATAAACCCAACTCAGTAGCCCATGCTTGAGATAATTTATGTGGAGAAGGGGATCTAGTAAAATGATTGTTGTGGCTCTGTGTTATTTATCTGTGTTATTTACTCAGGACATAGTCAGAAACACCTTGTCTGAATCACATGAGTCAGCAGAGAGCCAAACAAGACCTTAAATGAACTTCAAGGCTATGTTTTAACAAAACAAGGAATGTCTTGAAGAGGCAGGGCTGTTGCTATCTGGAATAGTCAGGTTCTTTCTAGTACACAATCAGTAGAAGCCTTTGTTATCCAGATCCTTTCTTCTTATCTGTGGCTTTTTTTTTTTTTAATTTCATCCAATTTGGTAGGAAAGAAGAAAGTGCCAATAAAGTTAGACAAAGAAAAATTGTTGAGAAAAAGAGATAAACTTCACTTCTGTCTCTAATGAATTCAAAACCTAATTAATAAAATATGTGGTTGTACATATTTAATATATGTATACATCTTCAAAGATATTGGGGGTTTAGGAATTTACCACAGTGATCATGAAATGGTTGAAGTCTAATTTCTGCCCCATTCGCTGGCAGAATACTACTTTTGAAAACTCTGCAAAATAAGTAATTAAGGGATAAGTGACGACATATTCAGAGAAAAACTAGTATCACATTACTACTAAGCCCTTGGGATGTGTTAATGGCATGCTCGCTGTACACTACTAAAGAATTTCTATACGCTCTACCATGTGATCAGTGTTCTATACAGCCCATCTGTGAACATCTGCTGAATCTGCAGGATGCACACTAACTACACCCGGCCTTATATTTATGTCAGGAATCAGTGAATACTCAGACAGCAGATATTTTGATCCTTTTCCTTAAGGGAACCGTTTTACTATTTCTTTCAAAGCTTTGAGCAGAGTTGAGATGTAGCTCAATGTGAATATCTAGGTTCAATTTCAAGTATCACAAAGGGAAAAAACAGTCTCCAGGAAGAAAAATAAAAGGGCATGCTTACTTTATGAAGTCGTCATGAGGAAGCTGCAATGGTCTTCTAATAAATGCCCAGTGACAAATGATTTAGGCTTAAAAGAAAATAAATCTTCATAGAAACAAACCTATTTCTTGCAACCAGGTCTAAGTCTTAAAAACAACAACAAATAAACAACAAAAAAGAACCCAATCCTGAACTAATCAAAGTATACATGCCTTGTATTTAAAAAATAGCAGCAACAAAAACAAACAAAAAAAACTGAGTCTCCCTTTAGAAGAAGCTTGATGGGGGCCTCAAAACATAACAAATTTTCTTCTCTATCTCAATTCTTAAAGGCTCTTCTATCTTATTTTTAATTTCATTTCAGAAGAGATCACCATTTTGGTGGCATTCTCAGTGTCTGATATCAACAAAAAGGGAAGAATTCCTT
The DNA here is from genome assembly GCA_902729485.2 of Mus minutoides. Taxonomy (NCBI): domain Eukaryota; kingdom Metazoa; phylum Chordata; class Mammalia; order Rodentia; family Muridae; genus Mus; species Mus minutoides. Next base: position 2,145,682 of record LR749679.1, on the reverse strand, counting down.
TCTTCCAATGGAAGTAAGATATTCATTGTACTTTCATTTACTATCTCACAAATCTGTCCCTGAGCCAATGACCGTGTGCTGTTTTAGACACGTCAATGTCTCATGCTCAGACATGAGCTGATTAAAGAATAATATTCACTGCATCTCAACACATTAACTTCATATCATTAAGATGCTTCTCTTCTTAAAACACACACACACACACACACACACACACACACACACACACAAACAGAGTCACAGAGATACACAGAGAGAAAGACAAAGAGAGAGGGGGGGATATTTGTGTCAAAACAAGAGAGAATGTATATTTGAAAACTATAAAGGACCAATGAGCAGAAATCCAGAGAATTCACCTTCTAGACATCAGGGTCCTTCACATGACTTTGTTGGTATACATTCAAGCTCTGAAAAAAGGTACAAAACAGTGAGAAGCTGAGCTTTGCCTTCAGAAGGCTATACTAGAACCAAAATTACTGTATAATTGAACATACAAATGATACTTCATACTCAGATATCTGCCATCTCTCTGGCCTTAGCCCAATCATAACAGAAGCATATTTAGAAACAATTCATAATCTAGTACTTTGTTCTACCTATTAAAGTTCGTGTAAATCTGAACAAATTGTGCATTTTTTTTCACAGCTTCAGCTAGTGTATCTTGAAATAAGTCAGAGGGTTACTTGAAAACTACATATAGATTAGCATTCCAAAAACTACTGCCAAGGCTTTGTCTAGATCACACAGGTCAGGGTGAATCCAAACTTTCAATTAGCAGGAGCAATGTAACCTGCTCTCTGTAGAGAAGCCAGAGCTGAAATAACAACGGGCTTTGAAAATCAAGCAAATTTTTTATTTATTCTATGTAAGCATGAATAGCTTTGCAGAAACTGTTGAGGTAAAAGTTGATATACTGACTATGACTAGGAATGCTTTTTGGCACTGAGAAGTTCATTAGATAGTGAATATAAAGATGCCAAATGAAGTTTGGTTCAGGACCTGCATGGTCAATTTTATGCAATGCTCATTGAAGAATAAAGCACATGCCTGTAATCTCAGTATTTTGGGGAGAAGTAAAGAAAGAAAAAAATTAAAGGGCCCCCTTAACTATAAAGTAGAAGCCAGCTTGCATGCATTAGACTCTGTCTCAAAAATCAAAAGAACAAAAATGCCTATCATAAAAATAGCACTTGTATGGAAGAAACTATAATGTATATTTTATTTTTCATATCTCAATATTCTATATAATTTAGAGAACAATACTGGGTTATCTCATGTAAAAATTACAGAGCATAAATATCTTTGTTGGAAACTTAGCAAATAATTGGATAAACTTTACCTTTTGTTACCGACAACTAGTCTGTCCACAGTATCATTGACAGGAGAAGGAATAGCGTTGAAAGAGAAAGAGTATTAGGAATTCTTACAAACATCCATTCCACTTTCTCTCTTTCAGATGTGAAAGTAATAATAAAATGGAGAGTTAATGTTGAAAAGTGTTTTGAGAAGTTGAAGATGAAGTGAATAGATGTGACATAGGAACTCACTTTTGATACTAAAACCCTGTTAATCCCATTCTGTTTGTATTTACTTAATTTTTCACACTGCAATGATATTATTTACTCAATTATTCTATGTTCAGAAGCTAGTATAAACCAGCTTGGTAAGTTCTCAGCTTCGTCCATGGTATATCCTCTGCCTCTCTCTCTCTCTCTCTCTCTCTCTCTCTCTCTCTCTCTCTCTCTCTCTGTGTGTGTGTGTGTGTGGGGGGGGGTATGTGTGTGGTTCCTGTGCACAGTTACTTGAAATGTGATGGTTGCAGGTTCTCATGATTACATTTCTTAAAAAAATAAAGAAAAAATAAAAATAAAAATAAAAATAAAGAAAAAAGGCAGCCCAGACAAATATCTAGCTTTACCTGATTTATTTTCACCAAATCCTAAATCTTTTCTGCAAGTAAATATGCAAACCATGTTCTGACCAATGGGAATGCGTGCACTGTAGCTTGATAAGGAGATGTGGTTGACAGGCATCATGAATCTTATTTTACCGATTAGGTGTCTGAGAGAGATGCGCGTCAGAGATGAGGTGGATTGCCTAAGGTCAAAAGCTACTGCTGTCTCCGGGTAAAGTTTCATAACTCTTCCTTTTGTTCCTGCAATCACTTAATCCATTTTGAGGTTAGAAGCTGTGGTGTAAGATTCTTTATCTCCTCTTATACATCCTGAGGCAGTATGAAACTCTGACAAGTAAAAGGGCTGTTTGAAGTGATAGCTTTCTTTTTTGGACAGGAAACTAGAAGAGGTACTATTTAGTCCATTCCACAATCATACAGGCAGGAGCTACAACAGCAAATGCAGTTCAAGGTCTAGGGTTTTTATGTAACTATGTAAAATCTCATGCCATCAGGTAATTCATATAACAGAGCATCTTCATAGTTTGTATGCTCAATTAGGGGATTCCTCACACAAGTTAATTATCTCAATAAGAATCTAACTTCTTAGAGCAAACCTTATATGTAACTTTGCTGTGCTCTCTTGTTCCTTTTGGGGGTGAATTGCAGCTGATAGATGTTTTAGGTTTTAAGTTTCAATCTAGTTTTCTTGTTTTAACACACTATAGCTTGCAGCCAAAGAACAAGGCAGCCCTAGCTAAGGATGATAATCACTACAGGTTTGTAATCCTCTGCATTTTACAAAGCACTTTTATATAATTTGTCTTATTTGGGCCCCACAACTGCATGAATTGCTTGTATGCTTTTCCAATTTTAAAACTAGAGGCTTGGATTCGTGGAGGTTAATTATCTTGCCCAAAGGCCTCCTAAGCTGTTATTATTATTTACTATGGAGAGAACAAGTACTTAATCAAATCCAAAAGACCATCAACATCAGAACTACCATCATTTTATACTTCACTAAGGAAAAATATACACTATACACAGGAGATATTAACATTATGGAGCATCCCAATTTCCGTGCCAGGTTAAAATAATGTTTTAAAATGCATCTGAGAAATGCAGTATAGTGAGTGATTATGTATTTCCTGTCAAAATTCCTTTTTCTTGAACAGCAGACTTGTAATCTTTGTAGATCACTTTCACCCGTGCAAAGTATTCATGGAATTCCCTTGAAATCTGGCACCTGCCATTCTCAAACTTCTCAGCTCAGTGATCATGGTGCCTATATCAGCACAGCTAACTTCATATTTCATTTTACTGTATGTGTACTGTGACTGTGCATGTGTGTGTGTGTGTGTTGTTTCTGTTGTTTTTGTTGTGTGTGTTTTGTGAGTGTTCTGTATGTTTTGTATGTGTTACATATGCAGTATATGTGTATGTGTTTATGAGAGAGAGAGCGAGCAAGAGAGTGATAGGGAGAGGAGAGAGAGAAGAGGGAGAGAGAGAGAGAGAGAGAGAGAGAGAGAGAGAAAGATAGGAGCTCCCATTTAAAATATAGAACTTGATGCCTCTTCAGACTAACTTTCTTCTCTTTAGTCATTCACCTTTTATGCTTTTTTTTAATGTTACTTTCAATGTGTTTAACAGGAAATTCACTTTGTCTATCAGTAACAAGGATAGTAATCCAATAACCAATTTCCTTTATAACTCCTATGTTACAAATGAAACATTGTTTCCACATGTTGTCTGTTTGGAACTTAATATATAACACTTCAAACAAACCCAAGTTGTAGCTACAACAAGATTGTTCTGGAAAACAGACTATAAGCATTTATTTGAACAAGGAAGTCACTGTGGGTCTCAGCTTTGACCAGAGTAGAATATTAAGACTGTTTTTGTGTGCCTAATATGTGAGAATCTTATCTAGGTAAATCAATCCTCCAAACTGCTCTTTTAAAATCTCAATTAAAGAGTAAGAAATCTATTATAACTATCAGGTTTGATTTGTCATTCATGTGTATTTATAGCCATGCAGGTCATAGAAAAGTCATCCTCTCTCACATATACCCTCAATTTCATTAAACTATTTTTCTTTTGTCACTTAGCACTTTATTTAATTGTTCTTTATATGTCACTTTAAAAAGAAAAAAACATGTTTCATAATCGCTGAATACATGGCTGTCTCAATCACCTCAGTATCCCCATCACCTCGAACAATGCCTGACATTTAAGAGGCACTCAAAATTCTAATGCACCTTTCATTAAAACTTCTAGCATGATAAAGAATTATTGTGATGAATGGATAGCAAAATGAAAAACAACACATTTATCATTCTCATGTCTCTAATGCATCGTGAAACTTCATTTCAGTGTTGGTAGTCAATATCAGCACAATGTATGCTACCAGATATCTTTGAAATGCAGTACCTAAAGTCTCAAATTTTGAAGTAAATGAGCTATTTTTCTTCTTTTGGGGAACTCATCCTTACCAATTATAGCCTCCAAGACATGACTAGTATTTTAACATTTGTAATATATTCTTCTACATCTATGATTGCCACAATATCATGATATCTGTTCATCACATTTCTTTTACTTTCAATTTTAATGCTTCATTTTATGTTTATTAAAATTTAAAGTTTGATATAATATACATTTGTATTTAGCTGAATACTTTTCCTCCTAGTTATTAATTTTACTGGTATCATCAGCATTCAACAAATTAACAATTGCTAAATAGAGTTACACCATATTAATAAGCCTGAATATCTTGGTCCTGATGTTTAATTCATTGCTTTTATTAGTATGTTTCCAAGTAGAAGATTTAATTTATACATATTAAACTCTACCACACAGAGCCTTGCTCAGAAAATCTTTCATTAACTCTGTTTCCTAGTAATGGATTTTTTTTTTTTTACCAATTTATCACTTCTATCATATTCAGATATTTTCACTTAGACATTCACTTGAGAAATAATGTCATATACCAAGCCTCAACCCACCAAATCAACCAACCAAACCAAAAAAATTGGTAAAATAATATAAATCAAATATTCTTAACCTTTAAAAATCTTTTCTAAAAAGAAATCCATTTAATACCCTTAAATATTCATTTCCTAGTAGGTGTTTATGCATTTAGGGGATTGTAGTGTAGATTTTCTTTCATCTTGATTATTTGCTTGATGTAGCTATTTTTACTCAAGAAAGTGATATTTGCTTTGCATGGAGTGGAGGCAAACAGATTTCTCTTGCAGGATTCGTCAATGAAGCTGGACCTATCTATTGAAACCCGTCCCTTTCAATCTATTTTTCTTTAAGTTTATACCTAGAATGAAAGAAAAAAGGCTAACACTTGTCTGTGCATCTGTTTACACTGCTTGCTGCTCTCTCAATGTACATGCTCTGCAGTTTGAAAGTTACACAGGACATGCATGCCAGCTATAAACAGGCTACAGAGATGTATCATATAAGGAAATGTATATAAAGGCAAGCAAGGCCAGGCAGATTGATATTGCTAATGAGTACCATGATATTTTATTAATGAATTGGCCATTGATTAAAACCCTACATTAGAAGTCTCCTTGATTCATTTCCCAAAGTTATGTTTAGCCTGTGTATTGCTGGTGGGGAATACCTAATGAGCCCGAAGCTATGTTCTCAGCAGGGGAAAACTCAGCCCCCGTTTTGACAGGGGGCACTCATATAACCTTGGGAGATTTCTTTGGAGATAAAACAAGTCTCTACTGGTTAGTCATTCTGCATATTCATAACCACAAGGCATATTCTTACAGTTCAAGCAAGAGGAAACCAAGTAGCACATCTGTTTTTCAAGCATTTGTATGTACATTTTAAGTCTTTTTGTGGTAACCTTTAAACTTTCACCCACTTTTTTTTTTACATTCTCTTCCCACTTCACTATATATTATATTATATGATCTTATAGGGCATCTAAGATCAAGCTAGTGACTGTCAAACTGAATTATAAGTGCTATCATAAAGTCATATTCTAAACATGAGGTTGAGTTTTACTATACTATTATTGAGAGAGGAGTTCTAATATTAATAGTCTGGTACACCCTGCATGTATTCTCCCTTCACTTGTGGCAAGGGCCATATAATAACTTTGTTCTGTTTATCCTTCCGAACTTGCCTCCCAGAACAGCAGTAAATATTGATTGAACAAAATGAATGAAAAAAAATAGCAAAATTATAAATTAAAACTTGTTTATAGAGATTTGCTGGGCCTTAGCGCTGTATAGTGGTAAATATCTTGGTCCAGTACAGAACTTATTGAGTATGCAGCTCACCAAAATTTGTTCTCCTAGATATAAATAATCATGACCCTCCCTATGTTGAAATTATAAGAATTACTGTTTCAAAACCACAAAAGCAAAGTGACAATACCAACCTGCAGTGTTAGTCTGAGTTGCTTTTGGAGAGAAAGACTTGTTATTTTAAAATGAAGGGGTTTTGAGTGGTAATCTTCAGCAATGTTTTAAGATGTGTATATTAGCAGGATACTTGCAGTACACAGACCATGAGGCCCCTATCATTCCCTTGGACCATATTATTGAGTCAGCTTATAAACTGCACAAGATCATGGGATATTAACAAATAAAAACTTAGGAGCTATTAAAGAATTAAAATAACCTGTGAAAGAAATATTCCTAAAATTATATTTTGAATACCCAAAGAGAAAACCAGAGGTAGCATATGCTGCATTTTATAACATTTTACAGTTACAAAAATAATGTTCTGATTGGAGTACTTACATGTATGGTGACTTCCCTTCTCCTAGGTTGCCAGAAACTTAGTGAATAAAATTAGATCATTACTCTTCATACTTAAAATTGAAAGCATTGCGAGATGACAAGTTTTGCAATGTTGATTATATTGAAGTGTATATATACTTTCCCAAAATCTATTTTCATGACTATTACTTCATATTCTTCAATGATACTAGTTTATATTTAATTGCTATTAAATATAAAATTTTAGCTTTGGCCACAAAATGTTTTTTATTAGACAAAGTACTTTATGAACATTCTTAAATATCACCTTAATTAAAGAATAATGATTTTTTTTCTTTTTTATACTCTATAATAAATGGAATTTTCTGTAGTTCTATGTGATAATTTCCATGACAGTAAAATCAAAGGGAGAGAGAATGTAAGACTCAACCCACCTAGAGAACTTATAGTTGAATAGGTATTTTAAGATCAAGTAGAACAATGCAAACCTCAAGTTGTTAGAATTTCATGTACTATTGGCTACTTAGAAGCACTGGAGGGTAACCTGTAGTATTTAGACTATGTTGGTGTTGTGCATAATTATGTAGACATTTTCTTTTTCATGCTTCTACGTTAATCCTTTTTCTAAAGGTTTTCTAAGTTTAAAAATATGTCGTGCCAAGTTGCTTTCTGCTTGTTATCAAGATGACCATGTCTCTTAATTTCCAGCATGGCTGTGGACTTGATAATTGCTAAAGAAGTAAATGAATTGGCCATTGATTTAAAGATACAACTTGGTTTAAAGATACAACTTGAGACTTAGTTCCATAGGTGACAGATTCAAGAAAAATAAAAAATATCTCCAGGTTCAGCAAGACGCCCCCGCATATGCTTGCCTCCAAGACAGGCAAACCCAGATTTGATCTCTGAAACCCACATAGTGGAAGAGAACCAACTCTGTGAGCTGTTCTCAGACCTCCACATATGCAGTGTGGATACATGCCTTTACACATATTCATTCTCTCTCTCTCTCTCTCTCTCTCTCTCTTTCTCTCTCTCTCTCATTCTCTCTGTCTGTCTCTGTGTCTCTGTTTCTCTGTCTCTGTCTCTTTCTCTCTCTCATATACACATATAAACTCACACCCCAAACAAACAGAGAAGTAAAAAAAATAGCATAAGAAAATATTTAAAATATGGATAATTTTATTCAAGTAATGATGCATTACATAAGTACAAAATTTGACTTCTATATAGTTGATAAGACAAACAGGACAAAAATAAATTACTGGATATAATGTTGCACAAATTTTAGTATCTGTTACTTTGGGAAAATAATTTATTTAATTGATTTGTTCCACAAGTTCTCAATTTTTAAAATAGTTTTCCATACACTATATTCTATCCATGGTTTCCCTATTCTCTTCTCACCTCCCTTCCCATGAAACTCTGGGCCTTCTTTCTCTATCTCTTTAGAAAACAAACAGGAACAAAAAATATTCCATAAATACAACATGCACACAAATGCCCATACACACATGGACAAACACACACACACACACACACACACAAACACACACACACACACACACACACACACACCACAATGACACATATAAAAAGCAAAAGAACAGTATGATTTTTAAAAAATTTTTATTAGATATTTTCTTAATTTACATTTCAAATGCTATCCTGAAAGATTCCTCCCCCCTCCCACTGCCCTGCTCCCCTGCCCACCCACTCCCACTTCTTGGCCCTGGCCTTCCCCTGTAGTGGGGCATATAAAGATTGCAATACCAAGGGGCCTCTCCTCCCAATGATGGCCGACTAGGCCATCTTCTGCTATATATGGAGCTAGAGACACGTATGATTTTTAAAACATCCTCAAATAAAGCAATAGGAAATAAAAATCAATGAAAACACCACCAAGTTGTCTTTCTGTGGGTCATCTACTGCTGAACATCTGGTCTGCCTTTAATTATTGTTTGTATACCCAGTGAGACTCTAATTTTGAGGAAAACTAATATTCTTTTGAAGAAGAAGTCACTTGGAGATGCTTCTTGGTTATGGGGGGGGTGTCCTTCTGTCTCCTTCTCAGTACCAGGACCCCCTGGCTTAAACACACTCAGGTCCTGGGAAATCTGCTGCAGCCTCTCATTTTAATAGCATTTATTCCATGCTCTCCAGAATACACAGAAAAATGAAAATAAAACGCTACTCTTGAAATTACAAATGAAATTGTAGCTCGTTTTCTTCTGAAATAAGACTTTAATAAGAATTGAATATTAAACATTATCACTAATCAGAAGAAGCCAAGCATGCTTAAGGAAAGAAAAAAAAATAACAGCAGCTGATCTTATTGCTGATAAAATTAGAGTTGAGAAATCTAATTCTTTTTGCGATAATGGAAGATAGTCTATCAAAGCAAGAGCTGTCAAAAACCTAAAGATGGTGCAAATTGATGCGTGTTTGAATTAAAACCTATTTATTTTAGCAGTTCAAATTTAGGAACACACCTTTAGTTAGTTAGCATTTTTATTTTTCTATAGATCTACCCTATTCTATTAAAAGGCAAGTCCTTGTACCAGAACATAACCACACATACTATGCCAGACTCCCTGATCCACTATATAAATGATGAGCTGTATTCTTTAAACTCAGATATCGCTGTGAACAATCCTGCCTTTCCTGACAAAGACAAAAGGTTAGATCAGATGCAGAGCACCATGGGTGCATTATCTTGTCAGCTGGCTGGAATACATTAATACCGAAAAGAAGTCTTCAGTTAAAATTTTAAGGTTGGTTGAAGGAAAATCTTTAGACCTGCTGTTTATACTACTCTCTCCACGTGGAAAAAATAAGAATAATAAATCTCAATGACTGTGCTGTAGCATTCTGGAAAAAAATCCAATTTAATTAGGAAAAAAAACACTGCTAACTTGGGGGTTGGAAACTAGGGCTTTGAAACAAGTATAAACCATTATAAAGCAAGTTTGTGATTAATAAGCAATGAATTCTCCCTTGACAGATACACACGGCTGGTTATTTATTGAAATTTCTTAGTTTATGGTCTACATGCCACTCTCCTCACTTGTGAAGAGGGATTGTGAAACTCTCCTTGTTTACATCCTTGTTCATTTTACTCTTAACAAGAAAATAACAATGAGGCTGGGACTCTTTCTGCTTGAGCTGCCATAGTGAGCAGTATTGGACAATTGCCTCCATCTTTCTATTGTATCGGTGTTTAGCCAGAAAGTGCCAGAATAATTAATACAGACTGACACTGTGCTGTCATTTGAAAGAAAGGGGAAAAAAATCAGCATGTAAAGATATGTCAGAGACGTATCTGCTTACAGTAGATTTACGTAAGATTTTCTAAATGGAAATCTAGGGTAGAATGTTAAGCTAAAGCACTAGGTCTTAGCTGAGGCAGAAATCTGTTATGATGGACAGGTCAAAGACCTACTCGGATTTTAAATGAGTCTACTTGCACAATGGAAGGAAGATTTACTCCTATAATACTATTTAGCTGCAAGTATTGAATATTGAAATCCACAAGCCATTGGTTGTCTCCAACATTAGAGGCAGCTGTTTATTTCAACATTAACTGCTAGGCACAACTATATGGTGTGATTCAAGAACGAGTAACAGGTGTTGTTACTGTGTGAGTGTGTGTGTGTGTGTGTGTGTGTGTGTGTGTGTATCTCTCTCTCTCTCTCTCTCTCTCTCTCTCTGTGTGTGTGTGTGTGTGTGTGTGTGTGTGTGTCTGTGTACACATGTTCACATGAGGATATGCACACACATGTGCCTGTGTACTTTGGCATGAGAAGGGTGGCTGGAGAAGCCACCATTTATGCCGCTCAAAGTGTGCACACCACACACAAGAAGATTATCAGGTTTATAAAGTGACTGGGGCAGAAATCATGTATGACAACATTGAAGGACCAAGGTAAACATTTAGAACTTATGTTTTAATTTCGCCCCTTTTTAATATGCTATGAGCCCACTTGTTTATGCAGAAGAAACTTTAGCTTTCTGTGGATTGTAATGTCTAGAGAGCTACAGGATCTGTTGCCTAAGCCACAGCTCTGAAATGCAGGGGAGGATTTCCAGGCAGTGGTTCTTGAAGGTCAAATGAGAAGGATACTTGTGGAAGGATCTGATTGCAGAATTTTGCTTTCAGAAAAACACTGTGAAAACCTCTAAATAACTTATAAAGTGAAAAAACATAGGGCCTGGAGTTGAAATCTACTGAGAGTCTGTCACCCAAACTGCTGCGTGATGAGCTACTCCTTTTGCTTTTATTAATTCCTGATAAGGACTTGTTATCCTTTCTGTCTTTTTCATCTCATTCATTATCAAAATGTCAAAATACATAAATCAATAAGTGCAATCATAAATAAAACTAAATATCAGCATAAACATAGCATGGCCTGAGTATTTTATTATAAAGAGATAATGTTTTCTCAAAAATTCTGGAAGTTAGGATATCCAAGATCAAATTACAATAGACATGGGCAGTAGTGAGGGCCAGTTTCTTGATTGACAGATTTGACAGATATCACCTTCTCTTGTAACCTTAAATGGTAAATAGAATTAGCTGATACTGTTTGTTCTGCTTACAGTGTACTTAACTCACTGGGAACTAATGACAACTAGTAATACTGAGCATCCACTAAGAACTACTCAGCTTATGAAGTGACATATGTCCCCAAAATGTCACAACAGGACTTAACATTTCAGAATGGCAGAGAGAGAGAGAGAGAGAGAGAGAGAGAGAGAGAGAGAGAGAGAGAGAATGACAGAGAGAGAGAGAGAGAGAATGACAGAGAGAGCATGACAGAAAGACAGAGAGAATACAGAGATAAGATAACTAACCCTGAGTACTTGTACTTTATGACCAATTATCTACAGCTATGTATTACCTCATAAGATCATAAAGACAACAAGATATTATTGTTTATTGCTAAAGAGTGTTCAAGGAGATACAGTCCCTGTGATTCATTCAGCCAGTATCAACAGGATAGGAATTGGTCAGTACTTTCTTTGAAAACAGAGGTGGAGATCACCCTTAAATGAAACAGACTCTGTGTTGGCTCCCTTCAGTGAATGACTATGGCAGCAGAAATTAACATCTTCAGTGTTTGTCAGTTTTGAGATGGGAATCATCTATTCCAACAGTAGTAAGTCTGACTTACAATAGGGTAACTGCATTGATATCTACAGCCAACAACTTTTGTGTATTTAAGTACATTATAGAGACCTCCCAGGCAGAACCTCAGTTGAGCATATAAATTGTTCTGGAAAACTGTACAATTTTTTTTTTTAAAAATGCTCATAGTAGCTTTGTTAAGGATAGGAATATATAGACTTCCTCTGACTACTGGCTTCTGCCTTGAGATGATTTCAGGGTTGGGTTACTGGGGGAGAAACTAAACTAACTGGAGTCTCATCATGTCTTATTCTGAATCAGTCAGCTCCTGATTGACAGACCAATGGACCAGAGTTATAAAAGGAAGATAAAGTTTACCATTCATGATTGAAGCAGATCAACAGAAACAATCAACCAATTTAAAATATAGTGAGATGAAAATAAAGTTCACTATGTTGGGGGCAATTAACAAGAGCAAGAGTGAACCATACAAAATTCTCATACCTGTATATTAACTAACCATAATTTCATTCAGGTAAGCCATTCTTCTTTTTTGTTTTTCTAGTTCTATTTGATCCTAAATCCTTTAAATTATTTAGGGAATGCATAATAAGTATGTATTTCTTTCATTTTAAATGTGTTCTAAACTCGGGAAGATGGCTTAGCAGGTAACTTAACTGAGCAAGTATGCAGTCCTCAGTTCAGATTCTCAGCACCCATATAATAACCTGAGCATATCAATATGTGAGTTTTGACACTGCTGCAGCATGAGCACTGAAAAGATGAGTGGGTCTCAGGGGATCAATGGCCAAGGTATCTAGTGAATTTGTTATCTCCAGGTTAAATGACACACACAGTCTTTTTAAAAAAAAAAATGAAGCCTACAGCAATGGAGGTGCACACCACCCAGATATTTAATACACAGACACACACTCATTTCAAAAAGTACATCAACCCTAAAATAAATGCTTCGTTTTAGCTTCTTTCACAATAAATCTCATTAATTTCAGTACTGTTCCTAAACCTATTCCTCTACACCATCATAACATTTCATTAGGGCCAATGGAGCAATCACAACTAAAGAAAAAATATACAGCAATTCCACTAACTATGTGAGAAACCCAATAGTAAATTATTTAAGGGTTTTTCATTAATAAAAATGAGAAATGCATGTCTAAAAATGACAATCTATTACCAAGTTTTTGAATAATTGGACGTAACACAGTGGTGAGATTTGGCTGGGAGGAGATACCTGAGAGAAAGCCTGGAGCCTGAGAGAAATATTTTACTCTGAAATTTATTTACAGTGAAATCCTCACAGAGCTCTGAATCCAGAAAGGACCAAGGAGGGACTCTTGAGACCTGCACAAATGAACACGAGGCATGAAGCATTTGAAATATCACCCATAGCATTCTTCACGAAAGTTGTACGTAGCCATTGAAGGTATTCTTTGAGAAGAGTGTAAAGGCTTCTACATGTCACATGCATAAAAGTCTATTACATTTTGAAACAGTACCTTAGGTCCATCCATTTACAAAACCCAGATCACCCATCTGCTCCTGATAAAGATGCCTCTAGGGAAGAGAATTTCCATCTCATGTTCTTTTATGAAATCCAGTTTGAACAGCACATGTCAACAAGGATGCACTGCTGATTCTAGAGTCAAAAACCCCATTGGTCATGCAAACCAACTTTAAATGACAAGAAATTGTCCCCTGTTTTTTTTGTTGTTGTTGTTTTGTTTTGTTTTGTTTTGTTTTGTTTTATATATATGAGTTTGCTCTTACTTGAGACTTCTGTTTGATGACTCTTAGATTTTGTAAAGACATGTTTTATTCTTTGACTCATAAGTTTTTACTTAATGCCTAAAGTAGAGTCAGAAGCAAACGATGGATATTTCTCTAAGATATATGATATGAAATAATGGCAAAGTGATAGTTTTCAAGAAAGAAAAAAAAAAAAGTGTGCTTCCAATAATGAAAAAGAAGGTATTTCAGTTTTTGGATACTTGACAAAGACCAATGTAATGTTAATTTTGGGTTATTTAATAATTTTAAGACTTCATATTCTAAACAAAATGCATGCTTCTTTGTATGTTTTCATTCACATGCCTAAGCATGTGATTCTAAGATGCAGAGTGGGTGAGAACACACCTTAGTCCTTCATTTATGATTGGCATGAACAACTAATTACTCCATTCTACTGAACATTGGGCACTATTCCAAGTATGTGTCTCTGTGTGTGTGTGTGTGTGTGTGTGTGTGTGTCCCAGAGCACTGGAAGCACTTGGCATACACTGTTTCCTTCTCATACCAAATTATAAGGGCAACACAATTAGTATCCCATTTTATTTCTTTTTTTTCCAATTTTTATTAGATATTTTCTTCATTTACATTTCAAGTGTTATCCAGTAAGTTCCCTATACCCTCCCCCATCCCCGCCCTGCTCCCCTACCCACCAACTCCCACATCTTGGCCCTGGCGTTCCCCTGTTCTGGGGCTAATAAAGTCAGCATGACCAAGGGACCTCTCTTTCCAATGACGGCCAACTAGGCCATCTTCTGCTATATATGAAGCTAGAGACACGAGCTCTGGGGGTACTGGTTAGTTCATGATATTCTCCCGCCTATAGGGTTGAAGACCCCTTCAGCTCCTTGGGTACTTTCTCTAGCTCCTTCCTTGGGAGTCCTGTGTTCCATCTAATAGCTGTGAGCATACACTTCTGTGTTTGCCAGGCACTGGTATAGTCTACCACGAGACAGCTATATCAGGGCCCTTTCAGCACTATCTTGCTGGCATATGCAATAGTGTCTGTGTTTGGTGGCTGATTATGGGATGGATCCCCGGCAGCCGCAGTCACTGGTTGGTAAAGAAAATAACTATGACCTACTGATTGTGCAGTATAGCTTGTAAAAAGGTGCCAACCAGAAATATAAGTTCATTTTCCAAAAGAACTTTTTAAAAGAAGCTTTCTTAAAAAGAACAAACAATAAACAACTGTTAGTTTGTGTTAGACTCCAGTTAGAGACAAAGAATACTTTTTAACCATTCTTTAAATTATAGTTTTGACATAATGTGCTACAAACACACATATCCCTAAAGTCCAAGCAGGAAATGATGCCCATGGCACCTAGCATTCTGGATCTTCATACAACATCCATGTATAGATGTATTTTGGGTATTCACATCAACACAGTGTATAGACCTATCTCTTTGTGACTGTCAACCATTGTCTCAATGTTTAATAACTTTGGGCTGTGCGCTCATTGTGGATTAACTAAAAATCACTGAGGTAAATTACTGTATACCAATATACTGCTGGTAGGATTTAGCACTGCCTATAGAAGGTGAATAAATATTTTTTTTTCCTAACACTACAAATGAAAATTTGTACAAAACATTGATTGGGACTTGTGGGATTGAAATTGGTAAGATGACTAAGGAACCCCTTCTTAGAAGGAAATGTGGTGGTATTAATTTATACAATAGTTTCCTGAAAAGCAGTTTGAAAACTCACACCTCTCCCAGACCCATCATCTTTCATATTGATTTACATTTTCCACTCAGAGCTTTTAGCCCTTATTTTGAATTGATCTTCAGTTGGCTCAATCTTCCTTTAATTGAACTACTCTGCTACTTCATCTTCTTATTTGCCTTCCCTCCTCTCAAGTAGCTGTAGAACAAGCAACAACACAGAAAAAGAATCCCACTACTGCTATTATGTGTCTTTGTGCATGCATGTACATGTATCTGTGTGTAGTCTAACAGGAAACAAATAATGGCTCTGTTATCTAGATAGAGAGTGTTAGCACTGTTTATATAAGCTTTGCAAAACAGCCAACAATGAACTTCTCTCCACAAAGAAGTAGTATTTGGAGAAAAGTATATTAAATAAGAATTACATTACTGTTGGGTGGTTTTACGTTGTAGACATTGTAAGTCACCTTTGCTCTTTAATGATGAATCTGATTTCACTGCAAATTTCACGCCATTTTTATTGTTGTTAATTTCTCTTGTATGTGGGAAGTGATTTTATACTCGCAGCAAATAAATTTTTAGCTCCTTAAAATAATAAAAAGCATGACTATGGAGTTAGGTGGATCTTGATATTAACTCAAGGTCAGTGGTCATTATATTTCTGTGTTTGAGAAAATATTTAAACCTCTTGCTTTTAGTGTTAATGCATAAAATTGATGGCAACAATAACTCATCCAGTTTAAGAAGTGAAATATAGTAATATAATCAACAATTCAACATTAATTCCTGATACAGGTAGATGTTTATTGATTAATAAATACTTAAAATTTAAAAATACCAAAACTACTGATACAGTTCTTGGCATGTGGGATTAGTGTCTAAATAAGCTACCTTTTGTGGGATGGAAAGAGTAACTTAAATAATTTAATGGTTATATTTAAAATGTATTTTTTTTAGAACTACTGGAATATAGCACAATAAAATCAAACTATGGAATATTGATGATTCAAAAACTTGATAGGCTCATGGATTCCCATTGTCAGTGCAAGCTCTGCATTTGACACCAGCAAGCATCATTACAATTTATGATGTGTGTGGAATCTAGATTACAAAGTTATGTGTGGAATAGTCTTTAAAATATCCACTTTCAAGCCATCATGGGAAGTGACTCATGACAAAAGGCAGTATGTGACAGAGAGTAATTACAAAAACAAGTTTGTATATTGCTAAGGATATTAGGCAAAAAGTTTTGATCTTCAGAGCAAATTTAATGACACTGAACTTGTTTCTCTTGCAGTTATCATCCGCTATGCATGACATACTTTTAGTGGGTGTAGTATATAGTATAATCCCCACAAAGCCTTGTAATTGTACCTTCTAGATAGCAAAGAAAGAGAGCTCTTTATCCATCAAATCTTATTCAGATTAATTGGTACATCCAATTAATGACTATACTTCTTCTGTTCTGAGGTTTATTCTTCTAATATAAACTCAAAAATAGTTGATGCTGCCCTTCCTCCTGTACTCTGACCTATAATTAATTTGGTAGCTTTATGTGAAGATGTTTTTTAAAGGCCAGGAATGTGGGTGTGCAATACTATAATCTAATTATTCTAAGGTGAGCTGTGTACAGAATTGGAAGAGAGAATTCCAAGTGCACTAATAGAAGTTAGACTACCAGTTCCTCACAATATGATTGTCAGTCATATTTCATTAGTTTCCTAATTAAACTGTATATAATACATATGTATAAACCAAGTTTTAAGATACTAACATATTATATTCATTTTCCAAACAGCTAAACACAAAAATTATTGAATCTAAGAAACATAAGACTCTATAGCTGCAATAATTCAACCTTGCCAGCAAGAGCCAACTTTTCAAAGAATAAAAAAAATAACATACATAACAATACTACTATTTAAATATTTTTCTTTATCCATCAGATTTTAATTGTGGTTCAAACACCAATAAAAAAGTGGCCTGCAGAAAGAAATGACTATCTTCTGCTCACTCTGCTTTCTATCTTCTCACTCTGATTATCCCTAAGAACAAAATATTCAAAGCAATACAATATGAACACAAATGGATAATGAAGATATGATCATATTTTCCCATTTATAGCTACAAAGCTATTTTACCATATCCATTTAGGGTGAAACCCTTCAGTGGGTGAATATTCTAATTGACAATAGTTCACAAAATTAATTTTCAGCAATGGAAACCCTGCAATAAGAAAAAAACTGCCTAGCCCTTAGAAAAATATCAATATTCACTTATTTATATTTTAGAAATCACTATTAGAGGCAGAATTTTTTTTTAACTATTTCTGAGTATGACATTTTTAAAGTGCTTATGTTAAAGAGACTTTTTACTTGTTGATACTAGGGATTTTATAGAGAACTGATGAGTTCTTTAATAGAGGGTTTATAATCTGTGTTATAGTCCCTATAAAAATACAAGACTAATTTTCTAAATTAGTGGAATGACATATGAGTTGCTGAATAAGGTGTACTTAAAAGGAGCCTTAGCATTGAAGCTAGTAGGGGTCCAACTACAGAACTCTCTGAAAACAACAATCAGTAAGAAAACCTCAAAGGAGCATTGAGTAAGTTATTTCACATTGGATAATTTAGGACACAGGATGTAGAACTTGGAACTTGATTATATTAAATGACAAGTGTTTAGGAGCTGCAAAGATTAATCTGTCCAGGTGGAAGAAATAACATGAACTAACTAGTTCCCCCTGCGCTCATGTCTCTAGCTGCATATATGGAAGAAGATGGCCTAGTTGGCCATCATTGGGAGGAGAGGCCCCTTGGTCATACAGACTCTATATGCCCCAGAACAGGGGAATGCCAGGGCCATTACGTGGGAGGGGGTTGGTAGGGGAGCAGGGCGGGGACGCGGGAGGGTAAGGGAAAATTTCTGGATAACATGTGAAATGTAAATGAAGAAAATATCTAATAAAGAGAAAAAAAATTAAATTAAATTAAAAAAAAAAAGAGTACAGAGACTTGACTTGTGACTTCTAACCTCAGGTAAGGGAATCTAGGCATGGTGCACTTAATCCTAGTGGAAGGAAAGCAGAGAGATGGTCACCTGGGTCACTGGCAAGCTGGCCTGGCTTACTTGGTAATTTCCAGCCTAGGGAGAAACTCTAAAACATAAAATTAAAACATAAAGTGAAATATGAGGTACACAGTACTTAGCAATGACACCCAACTTGGTCTTTAGATCTATGTTTGTGCCCACACATCTAATCCTGTATACCCAACACACACACACACACACACACACACACACACACACACAAACACACACACACACAAACACACACACACACACACACACACACCTACAAACAAGCACATGCACAGGCACATACATCTAGAATTAAAAGTGTTTGCAGGGCTGGTAAGATGGCTCAGTGGGTAAGAGCACCCAACTGCTCTTCCGAAAGTGACGAGTTCAAATCCCAGTAATCACATGGTGGCTTACAACCACCCGTAATCCGATCTGACGACCTCCTAGGGAAGTCAGCTATAGTGTACTGATGAATAATAATAAATGAATCCTTGGACCGGAGAGAGCAGGGACTGAGCAAGTGGGACCGACTGGAGGGAGCGGGGCACACAAGAGTGAGCAGGGTTGACCGGAACAAGGAAAAAAAATTAAAAAAAAAAAAAAAAAAAAAAAAAAAAAAAAAAAAAAAAAAAAAAAAAAAAAGAAAGTGTTTGCAGTGGAACTTGATCACTGTGCACTATATAACTTTGCGTAATCTAAAAACATGTAATGTTAATGGAACTTAATATTAATTTAATCAAACTAGAGATACAGAAACTTTCACGTTCTACCCAAATTATTGTTCTCCAAAGTGGGCATGAAATTCTATTTTATAATTAGGTTAACTTGTGCTTTTCTAGTCAAATAGGAATTTTTTCATGATCAACTTTTCCCATCTGATTGTTTTAAGACCATTAATGATGAAATTCATTATATTTATTTATTGGTTCAGGTTTTCATGTAGTCCTAAATTGACCTCAAACTCCTGTATAAGTGATACTATCATTACATTAAGATATTTCCACCTTCAAAACTCAAATAAAAGAATTACAAGTAGGTGGCCACAACATAGGTTTCTACTTTTTGTATAGAGTCATTTATTACATAAATCTTTTGTTTTTAATTAGACTTGGGTTTCTAGAAATGCTTTGATTATAGTACAGAGAATTCCTACACACTCAACACACAATTCCCTCTATTAAACCTCATGCTTCTGTGGTTTGTTTGTTAGAATTCATGAGCCATTAGCCATAAATACCATTAACTATGTCAACACTTAGTTAACCCATAACTTTCTTGTAACCTACCCATCTGTTTTATCTCCTAGGATTGCACTTAGAGAACATTTCATCTACCAAATCAGCTCACATTAGCCTAGTATTAAAACTTCTCAGAACTTTCTTATTTTTGATGATCATAATGGCTTTAAGAAATGTTAGCCAGATGTCTTTAAAATACCATCAGATAGAACTTATTTTTAATTATTTTTTGTCAGAGTCGACATATTTTTAAGGGGAAGTATGGGGAACTCTGAGTAGGAGGTGTATTTTTTATGTCATTATCAGCCTGAATTGTGGTTTGGGTGGGGGGCTCTTAGGTACAGTTGATGCTCACAGTTCTATATAACAGGGTCCATGTCACCAGCATGCTGACACAAGACTGAGCATGCATAACTTCGCATTTCTATCCTCTCCTTTGCTGTGACTGCACTTTTTAGTCATTATTTTCTCAATATACATTTATTAGATTTGTAAAATGAGAGAGAAAAATAAATATAAAGAAGCACAGTTGCCAGCAAAAATTAATTATTTAAGATGATAAACTAACAGTAAGAATTTTACATCTGTTTAGTCTTATATTTTTATGGCTGCTCCCTATTCATATTTCAATTGGCTATTATGAACATAGTTAACTAAAAAGTAAACAGATTTGTAGAACAATATGTTAAATATTGAATCTTAACTGTTGTAGAAAAAAAATGTGCTCTCTTTCCATTGTGACTCTGATTTTTCAAATCAGAGGAACCCTTGGCAAAGTGCACTAACTTAAGCATTTCCATTCTCTCAATTTTTAACACTGTCATTAATTTTAACTTCATACAAGCTAAGTTGGTTATGTGTGTAAGTATCTGGAAGGGCATATGGTAAAGAATTATATTTCAGAGGCAACATCATATGCCACAGTAGGGATTACTAATTATTATAAATGTTTTCAATGATTGATCAGACAGTATTTCTCTAGGTTATATACTGGTGGCAGATTCACCACCCAGGGGGTTAAAAGTGAGAGTGTTAAGAAAATTCTCCACCTTGCTCATCATACTGTAAGAAAGATAACGTTATATCTAATGTCTTAGGCATGTATGTCTAACCTTTCCATGGACATTCATAGCACACACAATTATCTCTCTTCTTTGTTAAAATGTATCCTCCAATTGGCTTAAATACATAGGGTCATATACTAGGCTAATTTTTAAAAAAAAAAATTTATATTTGTTTTGTTTTGGTTTGGTTTTGGTTTTCTGTTTTCTTTCTTTTTCAGCCTTACTATTTTAGCATGCTGACAATATTGTGACTGCAAAGAAAGTTTTTCTGTTTTGAGAGATCTGATTAAAACATGTGCAATAAATTTTAAACTGAGAAAATATCTAAAATGTGTTTCTTACCTTTTCAGATTCTTGGCAATGTGGCCTCTGAAGGAAGATGGGGAGGGAATACGAAGAGACTCAGTTTTAAAGAGCTTGATTAAGGAGCATCTTAGGTGTGTCTCTATGGAAATTATAAATCTGCCTGCTGACTTCAGTTTGATAAGTATGCCTGGATTCTGCTTGGTTTTTTAGGTAGATTATTGAGGCAACCACAACAATACACTAGACCCAAAGATCCATCTTTCTATAATGAACATGCTCCAAATGTTCTCTTGTCAGTATGAAGTTTGCCTAAGTTGTCAGAAAATTCTATCAATTAAGTTATTATGTCTCTAATACCTTATTACTTTACAACTTAATCATTGTAGAATACTAAAAAAAAAAAAGGCTCATTTTAAGCAACTTGAGCTCTAGACTTTTTCAACTAGCTAGATCAATGACAGTTTTCAAACTTTACTTAAAATCAACTACCAAGCAAACTGTATTTATCATTCAGACACTGCCATTGTATCTACTTCTTATCCAGGTATCTGTGTGTATATGTGTTCTTTAGTTAAAATGTATTAAGTGTATTATATGTGCTATAATAGTCAGACTGTAATGTATTTGTATCTGAACACGATATTTCCACAGCCAACTATAGTCTTATACTATTTTATGCACCTCACAGTCTGTGTTCTAATTTTAACTTGGGATTCTGATGTGTATGTTCAGATATAGCAATTCTTGAACCAACCTGTAACTGCAGGCCTGAAGGGAGCAACAATGTTTGAACATCTGGATGCAACACATGTTTGCAGTTCGAACTGAAACATCATCCAGGGGACCCGGATTTTTTAAAAGGAAGATATTTCAGCAGCATCCTATAGGTTTCTGTTCATGAGAAATATGTGACATGATATACAGATATGATTATGGATTTATTGTAACAAACAAGGGCACAAAATGGTCTTCTAAGCTGAAGCAATTTACTAGAAGGTCACTCATAATCTTTTCTCGTTTAACATGAATATTTTGATTATAGTCTGGAAAAATTAATGATAAATTGAATTACATGTGAACCTAGGTTGATGACATATTAAAGAAAAATGTAAACGATGATTTTCATTCCAAAACCATAAGCAATCTTTGGGATAATATCAGTTTTCTAGCAGACCAAGCTGAGTAATCCTTCATTAAGTAAACACATACTAAGATTGTATGTTTTCAGTGTAGGTAATAATGTAATCTTTAAATCATGACTAGGAATTGACTTTCCCTCTATAACTGCCTAGTGTTTAGTATGTTTTCGTATAATACTTAAAAGAGAGTATTGATTCCATCTTGTAGAAACTGATTTAACCTCTTTATCTGAACCCTATGGTTTGTATTTAAAATGTATGTATCTGCCAACAGACACTAATTAATTGGTATCTGTTACCTTCTAAAGGGGACTTTAAAGCATTTACTATTTGCCTGTGTAGATTAAAGAAAAACACAGAGAGCTAATTTAAACAGAACTTTGCTGAAATGTCAGGAGTCCTTTAATCTAAGACAGAAAGTTCACGTTAGGAAAGTCTTTAATCTCCACCCTTTCATACACTACAAAACAAACAATCTAACCTTTCTACGTGTGTGCATAATTAAGTACCATTTTAGCTATATTGTGATTAGGTAACATCCAAACTACTGCACACACAGATATGCTTTTATTGGTTATTGTTGATTGTAGGAAGGTAAATTAATGGGTGCTGTTTTCAAATGAGGACCCTTTCAGTTTCCAGTTTTTTACTTCACACATTTATGTATAGAATTATGGTCTAAAACCCCCTGCATCCCATAACTTGGTGGTCAGGTTAGGTTTCTAATAAGTTGTGATTAAAGTATCTTTTAAGCAAAGTGGTCCTTTTTACTACTTGCCTTTAATGTATTTAACTAAAATTACTCTTTAAAATCTATTTTGATTATCTTGTTAGAAAAATACATTTTCAAGTAATAATCAATTTTATAATTTAGCTTTTGACTGTATTGTTTTATTTCTGTATTAGCACTCTTAGAAGCAGTATACACCCACTACTATATTTGTAACGTTATTTATGTATGCTCATAGAAATATTATTACTTGGTAAAAAGAGTGCAGTCTGGATAGTTTTCCAGTTGAAGCACTTGACTCTTTCAGTATCATGCATCATGACCTTTAACATGAAGAGTGCAGGGAACTTCAAACAAAGATTCAGCCACAATATCTCCTAACTTACTCAGACAGACTCTTGTAGTAACTTGAAACAGTGCAATAGTTCAGTCCAGACAAACTTTTCAGGGTCAGACTTGACCTGTGCTGATGGGCACACATTAGTTCCTTCATAAGAAGCTCTCTTTTCTGAGGTCCCTCAGTATTCATTTGTGCTTGTTGGTTTGGAATTTCTGAGTTGGAATGATATCTACTCATCATGTTTCAGTAGTACTGTCTCGGGATTATGGCTTTCAGTTTTTACTTTTAGAGGGCAATTTCAGAATAATTCCAGTAAGACTCATAGGATTCTCCTGAACTAACAAATGAAATTGCTATAGTTTTAAAATCAGGGTACATTCCAATACATGAGCTCTGCATTAACTAAAAACTCTATCTCAACAGGTTGTATATAGCCAATACAATATATTTATGCTTGGAGAAAGTTGAAATCTTTCTCAAACCACAAAGAAATGGAGTGGTTTATTTTCAACTACTGAGATATTAGTTGTTGCTTCAAACTAAATCAATTTTTGCCTTACTAATATTTTTGAATAGTATTGAAGTGTATCAAGGGCAAAACAGTAGAATCACAGCTATGGAATCTATATTGACTCCAATGAAGGCTGAGAGCATTCAACTGATGATCTACTAAATGACGTGAGGATAAACTTTTCAAAAAAAAAAAAAAATGAGACTGTAAAGAATGAAGACATGCTTAAGTACCGTTGGCTTTATTGAGTAAGTCTGTGAGTAGAAAAGGTATTACATCATTTCATTTCTTTTTCTGTTTGCAGTGTTTGAAAATTCTAAGTCCCTGGAAATCACATTAATTATGAAATATTAATTATGAAATATCATAGAAATTTTAACGGTTTTCACAGAGTTAGAAAAACTCCAAAGTCTGGATAATAGAAAAATTAACATTGGCAATGCACATTTACACCAAAACGTCATTCGTACTCCACTGATGTTTGGAAACAGAAGTATGATGAATTTCATATTTCTCAGAGGAAAACACATCTAGGCTGGGTAACTTTACACTATTGTTGAAAGTTTCAAGGATAATCACATGCCAATATGTTGAGCATGCTTAATTTTCAAAAAGTAAATCATATAATTCCTGTGAATCAAAAACTTGGCACATTAATAAACTTTCAAAAAATATAATAGGTAAAGTTTCTAATAACAGAACTTCAGGAACTTTTCCACCTAAGCTAAACATTTTGTAACTGCATATGCAAATTTGGGAAATAAGTAACTGTGACCATTCATTTTTAACCTGATATTTGGCCAGTAGTTTCATGCCTGAGAAATACCTTTTTTCACACCTGCTTCTTGCTAGTAACCAAAGAAAGAATACAGAACTGTCTGTGTGTTTACTGAGGAGCTACTGCCTTTCACAGACTAACAACTCCTCTCTACCTTCTCATCATTCATTTTTTTTCATCCAAATGATTTTACATATTGACATATTTCCCATCAACTTTCTCACGATTTTTTTTTATTGTACTCTAGGCAAAAGTTGCAGATAAATTCTTTGCATTCATACCAGCTACCCAATAGTGCTACAAAACTCATAGCAGTAATAATTCTTCCCTCCTTTAATTTTCTCATCCTTAGTCAACTGAGTATTTTACATATACTCCCCGTGGACTTAAACCTTTTGTAAGTGAAATTGGAAAATGAAATAAGTCATGCACAGGAACAAGATTCACAAGTCTTCTGATGAATTATGCATTTTTGCATGCAAATGCTCCTATTTTCACAATACTTTGCTGTACTCAGCCAGGATGTGCTTTAATCTTATGCTACATATTTTATTGTATGCCAAAGTTAAAGCCACTAACTAAGTGTCAGAGTAATGATTCCAGATTAGGGGCACATGAATATTTTACATGGGAGAGTTTGCCTAGGAACAACATTTATATAAAATAGTTTTGACAGTAAAACATTATACATACAAAAAGAGGCGAGCTCTATTTTATATATTTGTATATATACAATTACATACATATTTGAAAGGGTTTGCATTGTATTTAATTGACACACTTTTTAACCTTTGATTATACAAAGTAACATAATTATAATTCCAAGTTACTGGGGCCCTGAAGGGAACAAGGGAAAGCTATTCAAGGTACAAGAGATTAACATTACAGAACACTCTTATCTAAACTGAGCAGACTAAAATTTCACAAACCTGTTGACAATGCTACTGTTATATTCTCCATAGACCTGTAACACATTCTTAATGTTTCCATTATTACACTTTCCCCCAGCAATATCAACAATTTTTGATTGACCTTGCTCAACAGATTGCTTGATTTAAAAAAAGAATAACAGGTGAAAATGGATACAGTTACAAAAGTAAAAGTCTTTTGAGACTTAATGTTATCATGCAGCATATGAAACACAACACCTTGAATTTTCTTTCAGCCTCAGACATCCACTAGTGTGTGCTACCTGTTAATTGTGTATGTGTGAACTCTTGATAACACCTCTTCAGGAAAGACTGTCTGTGAAGACATTTCTGAATAATAAATTACCCCCTCGTCCTCATGATTTGATCAAACTCTACAACTTAGGTGTTTTACCATTGGTTCCCGCAAATTTCAAAAGTTCGAGGAGACGATCCCATTCCTTATTTTAAACATGCACAGCACACTGTTGTAGCCAGGGAAAGACTGTGGCTTATACAAATGATAGTGGGCAATGCAGTCTCTGTAGAAAACTAAACATTGTGAATTGCATGCCATATCACAGTATGAGTTTAGAGTCCCAGCTGTGAACCTGAAACTCCCAGAAATGCAATCATGTAAATTTCTATTAAGAGAAATTTAATTTTTCTTTCCTCATTTAATGATAGTTTATCTTGGGAATTGTTTGTGTTGAAAGAGATTAATATGAAGGGGGAAAAACAGGTCAACACAAATGAAGCATAAAGAAGCACTCACCATTTAAAGTGTGTCAAAGTGTAATGATGTCAGGAATATAGAAATCTTAACTGCATCTTACCTGTGGTAGCAGTGCCTTTGAAGTGTTGAGTGCCAAGATGCAAGTCTCTAAAGGAGAGAACAAGGGGTGTTTGCTCTCTCAGTGTTAGCAGAGCTAGAGTGTTCTGTGCATAGATTGCCTCTTCAAAGTCCTCCTGACCACGGTGGTCACAGGCACAGTTAGCATCTGTGCCCGAAACCCTGCGGCTGCGGCTTCTGCAGCCTTCCTCCTTTGCTCTGAGACCTAATATATGAGTGTGCGGAGAGCAACTTCCCCCTCCCTCCCTCCCTCTTTTGCGTGTGTTTCTCTCTCTCTCTCTCTCTCTCTCTCTCTCTCTCTCTCTCTCTCTCTCTCAATTAAGAGTTATCATCCGGGTTTCTTCAGCAGGTACACTGTCAAAGAGGACAGACTGGCAGGCAACTGTGCAGTTTCCCCCTGCTGAGCCACATGAATGTGTCGTGAATAAAGACAAAGCCCCAAACCATTGCAGCCTATTACTCACTGGGAAAGCACCGCAGTGATACAGTGTTCTGCAACCCAGCAGGCAGGAGCTGGCTAGTGTGAGCGAAAGAGCGAGGAGTTGTGTGGAAAACTGCTTGCTCTTCCTCCTAGGAGTAGCATCTTAAAGTTTGGGCTCCCATCGGAGACCTTTTTTAAGGCGGGTAAAAGTTCTTTCTTTCTTTCTTTCTTTCTTTCTTTCTTTCTTTCTTTCTTTCTTTCTTTTTTCTTTCTTTTTCATTAACTGTGTGGACACCTTCTACAAAGTATTTCAGATACTTTTTCTGGTACCTTAAACTTAGAGAATCTACATAGTCTTTAGTTGCCAGAGACCGGATTTTTTTTTTTTTAACTTTGAAAATAAAGATCAGCTATCTCAGGCCCAAATAAATGTGTTCGTGGTAGTGGAAGATGGATTTCTATGTCTGAGTATTCTTAAGGGAGCATCGCCTAGAAAGGGTATCGGGCGGGGGAGTTGTCTGTGAAGACGCAAACAAACAGAAAGCATCACTATCTCATAGGTGCCCAAAATAGAAACTGAGATAAACTGAAGTGAAATTGATGAATGAGTCTGGAAAAACATCAGCGCAAAGACATGGACAGAGCAAATAAGTGGTTCCTCTGAGTTTCGACAGTGCTCTTACTGGTTAGGTGACTAAGAGTGACCTTAGGTATCTAGTTCATGTTTCCTTGTGTC
Organism: Mus minutoides; assembly: GCA_902729485.2. NCBI lineage: Eukaryota > Metazoa > Chordata > Mammalia > Rodentia > Muridae > Mus > Mus minutoides. The sequence goes on along the minus strand of LR749679.1, from coordinate 2,118,318 downwards.
TTTTGCAAGTGCTGAGATATAAATAAACATGGGCTAATGTGTATTCTGTATATAGGAAAGGCTTAGCAGATAGCCTGCAGGCACTTGCCTAAGGAAAGTTAGAGGGTTTTTGTTTTATTTAGTTTGGTTTTTTATAGAAGTTACACAAAGTTATCAAATTAATGATACAGAGATTTGGGACACATTTTTCCGGTTAGTCACAGTCACAGTTACAGTTCTAAAACTATAGCAGAATAACTCAGACATTAGTTCCTGGAAAATAAATTTACCCTAATTTAGGATTAAACATATCTCTGAATTCTCAACACTAGGAATAAGTAGTTGCTAGAAGAAAATGTAAAGTTCCCATCTCTCATGAAAATGGTGAATGGAGCTAAATAAGCCAGAACAGATGAGAGTGATGAGCGAGGATATTGGATGACAGATTCCATCATGTTCAGTGTGGTTCCAGATGGTTCCTAAAGCTACAGTCGTTAAATCCACATCCAAAATCATCTAGAAGGAAGGGACAGAGCAGAAATGCTTCCTCTGAAAAGTTATACCCCAGAAATAGTCCCTGCCATTGCCTTCTACAGAATTTGACTTTATGCACAAAGCTTTCTGAAAAGTGGCCATATGGGGGGCTAAATAGTTTAGGAGACAAGGAAGGAAGACAGAAAGAATGGAAATGGGGAGAAATAGGAGTTCCTGCCATTGTAAACATGTTGGCCATCCACACCAATTGGACTCTATTAATTGCAATGTAATTTAGTGAAGCAAATTCATCATAACCAGACTTGGCTTACTCTAAGTCACCCATGGTACATAGCAACATACCTGCAAGTAACTGGTTAAGAATGCAAGAGCTCAGATAGCTATTTGGTGGTATATATCCAAAACCCTGAACCAGTAGAACTGAAACAAAAGGTAATTAATTAATGTATACAATTTTAAAGTGAAAATAAACACTTAGAAAAAAAGTAATTTGGGAAAATGGTTCTTTGAGTGGAAGTTATCTCCATGCAAGTATGAGAACAGGAAATGTCGAGCATGTGCAATGGTCCACGATTCCCAGACAGGGGAAGTAGAAACATAGAATTCCATAAAGTAAGTTGGCAAAATAGAGTAACCTTCATTTGCACAGACACACACACATTCCAATGTGACCACATACAGGAAAATGCGTGCAAAGGTATAGAGGGTTTTTTTTGTTTTTTTTTTTTTTAATTATGAAAAAGAATGGAAGCTGAGTGAAATCAATCCAGGTTGGAGTAAGCAAATCCACAGCCATCTTTAGCCTGGGGCTGATAGTATATGTTGTATCATTGTTAAAACTCCTTTAGCATTTTTGTCACTCAGTAAGAAATTCATTGCTCTAAATATTTAAACATATAATTGTTCACAGATAGGATAGATGAAACTGACAGTCCGATGGTATCTACTTTAAATATATATAAATATGAAATTTAAATGGTATGTTAACTTTTGTTTCTTATCCACAAGATTTAACTAGGACATAAAGTGAACCTTAGGCTTGATCTTTTACAATTAAATTGATCATATTTTAGTCTATAACTGGTTCTTTGTGTACACGTTTACTTAATATCAATCCTACTCTAAATATTAAGATATGAATACATGTGCTTTCCATAAAAACTGCATGAGAAGTATATTTTTCACTCTAAGTTCATTAATTGAATTGAGAAATGGAATTACACACAAGCCACATTATAAAATATCTATTAAAGAAATTAATATTGTAGTTATGCACCTTTTTACAAGCAGCTTAAAACACTATAGACATATGGTTGGTGATTCTGTCATTTTAGCATCCAATGAAAACATGACATCGCTATGAACAATACACCCAAATTATTTAACTGAATCAATTTAGAAAAAACAATAACTAATTGACTGTCATCCAAATTATCTTGGTAACAAAACCAGAGGATACTGGGACAGAAGGGGTCAAGTCTTGTGCCTTAAGGACAAAACATTTAGTATTGGGAATTCAAATTGAAGGTTCAAATTGAAACACAGACAAAAAGTCATAATTTTCCATATCAACAAATTAGTTGTAGTTTCTAATAAGTGTTCATAAAGACTTGAAAAATTAAACACAGATGCATTATAATTAACATCATTTAGTTTTTACCTATTTATTCAGCTTTGAACTGAATGCTCAGCCCACAAAGACAAGGAACCAAAGAAAGGTACTGTGGGAAAAAATAATATAATAATTTTTCTTATCAGTAACTCCTACCATATGCATAGAATATACTAAGACTCATATTTTTAATAATGAGTGAATTTAGTGTCGAGGGATATAAGAAAATATACTTAAGTCAAATGACTTTAAGACATTACAAAGTGTGGTATAACAAAAGCATATGTACATACACACAGTGTTATATATGCCGATAAATTATTTACTTGTTCATCTGCAAGTTGGACAGAACTTTAAATAGATGAACCTTAACAAAAATGTTCAATGTTTGTATATTAAATATAAAACAGTAAGAGAAATCACATGACCAACTCTACAGAAATTGAAGAAACTATATATGTGGTACTATTCTTTTATACAAATATGTAGAATGAAAGAATAGGATACATATATATGTGGGTGTTTGTACATATATATTTAAATATATATTTAAATATGTACAAATAAAAATATTTCTCTCTCCATTATAGAACAAGCCATGGTGTCTTTTCAATTCAAGTACAATTAAAAACTTCACATTCTTCCCTCTACCTATTTGTTCATTCTATATATTTGTATGAAAGTATACTTCCTTGCTAGTTTTAATAATAGAAATATATATATATATATATATATATATATATATATATATATATATACTAAAATATGAAGTGAAATAATTTGTTTTCAAGCGAAGTTAGTAAAATAGTATTTTCTATATTTCTATTGAGGTAGAATTCTTGATTTACAAACAAGCAAGATTGATTTTAGTTTTTCAAATACTTGAAGAGTGCTCAGTGTGTATTTGCCAATCCATCCCAGGCCTCCTCCATTCTAAACTCCTCCACAAGTCAAATTAGTGGATGATCACCCATAAATAGATAATTGGTACAACACAAGAGTCTAATAATTGAACATTAGTCATGCCTACTGAACAGAATGAGCATAGTTCATTACTTTCAAAATTTTGATTAGTGAATTAATATGAACATCATAAAAATCCTCATAAATTTGTTTGACTTCTTTAAATATTGTTTGTATTCTGAATGAAGAAAAACATGCCAATACAATTAAGATATAAAAAAAATTTATTCCAATTAAGGTAACTTCAAATTTGCAGTTTTCTTATTATAGCACAAAAAACAATGAAGGTTCGAAAGGCATAAAATCTTCACAAAGTCTAATATTAGTGAGAAAGTATGTAGTCCTATATTTAAATTATTATTATTGCTGTCGTTATATGTAGCTAAGAGAGAAAAATTTTGGCAGGCAGCGTTATGGTTTAGATTCCCCAAAGACCATGTCTTGGCCCCATATGGAGGTGGTGGAACTAATAGGAAATGAGGCTTTACTGGAACGAGACAAGTAATTGACANAAGTCTAATATTAGTGAGAAAGTATGTAGTCCTATATTTAAATTATTATTATTGCTGTCGTTATATGTAGCTAAGAGAGAAAAATTTTGGCAGGCAGCGTTATGGTTTAGATTCCCCAAAGACCATGTCTTGGCCCCATATGGAGGTGGTGGAACTAATAGGAAATGAGGCTTTACTGGAACGAGACAAGTAATTGACATGAGCCTCTTAATGGTGTCTCTCACACCTCATTTTCTGTCTCTCTCTGTCTCTCTCTGTCTCTCTCTGTCTCTCTCTTCCTCCTGCCCATGTGTATCTGTGTGTGTGTGTGTGTGTGGTTGTGTGTGTGTATGTGTCTTTGTTGGTGTGTGTGTGTCTGTGTGTATGTGTGTGTTTGTGTGTGTGAGTTTGTGTGTGTGTCTGTGTTGCTGTGTGTATGTGTGTGTGTGTGTTTATGTATGTGTGAGAGTATTAGTGTGTGTCTGCATTGCTGTGTGTGTATGTGATGGTATGTGTATGTGTGTGTGTTTATGTATGTGTGAGAGTATGTGTGTGTTGGTGTGTGTATATGTGTGTGATTATGCATGTGTGTGTGTGTGTGTGTGTGTGTGTGTGTGTGTCTGCATTGGTGTGTGCGTGTGTGTGTGCATGTGTGTGTGCGCGTTGGTATGTGTGAGTGTGCCTTTCTCTCTCTACTTCTCCAGCATGTATTCCTTTTTTCCTGTTCAGCATCACTTCAGGCCCCAAGGGCTACGTTAACATCCTATGGATTGCAGTGTCTAAAACCAGGATGGAAGAAACAGCTTTCTTCTTTTAAGAAAGGTAATTTGTCACAAGAATGGAAAGCTGATGGGAATTTTGACACATCACAGGTTGTTAAAACACACAACTGATGTTTCCTTACTCTTTTACTATCTGTTCCCATAGAACACCTGGACAGACCAAATGCAGATTCCATCCATGTGTAGTTAGATAAAATACTTGAGCTTTTTTGAAGTTCTATGGGAAGCTCAGCTTCTCTGCTGTCTCTTCTGACTTGCAATTGCTTCTGCTTATATAACTTTAGGGAGGGGACATGTAGCTTCCCGGTACTCTTGATCCTTGTGCAAGGTAGGAGCCTACTAAGCATAAAGTTACATGAATTTCTGTAGTTCTTCCCAGGAGGAAGTGTTTCTATGGGGAAAATATTGCTACACATAGAAAAGTTCACATTTTCTCTCATGCACTGCCGTTTTGAACAGTAAGGATAAATTCAGTACTATAACCTTGGCCTTAGAGATCCTGAAATACTTGAAATACGGTCTTGAAAATTGCAGGAAATGTGTTGCCTATGAGACCATAGATCTTATTTGAAATTGGTCAATGTTACCAAACATTTTTATAATATTGATTAATACAAAAATCAATTTCCTGTAAGTTCTAAACCTTGCTCTAAGTTTTTCCTCTTCCACTCACTAAGAATACATTAATCTTCACAAGCTTCTTTATATTATGAGGAAAAACTGCTTATGACTTTTTTGCTCCTTCCACACACTCACATTCAAACCAAATATGGCCTTTATTCTCTATTTTTGCCAGTTGTTTGAATAAAAATTATTTTATATTTCAATCAGTAACGTATTAAATTTACTGGAAATTTTCAAAATTCTTCAAAATTTTTATTTTGGGTGTAGTAAATAGCTATAGTAGACAATCTTATATATGTTCTATGTCTCTTTGGGGTGCCAAATTCTAGAATGTCTTTTGTGTGTTATTTAATTTTTAATCTATTTTCCAGTTCACTATTCATTCAAATAACTGAGGTAACATTTAACCCATTCAGTACCTACAAGTGGTTTAGACACAGACCTACATACTCATGGGACATTCTGAGTGCCCCTTTGATGACCATTAAAACTATAAAAGACCAAATCTTTCCTTTCCAGACTGATATATGATAGATGAAATCAGATCAACAAGAAATTACTTTACTAGAAAACAATGTGGTATAGAAAATAATCTTACTTAATGAAGGAAGATGAATTTTTAGCCATAACTAGGTCCAGTTGAGAATGCAACCTGGTCTTGCAGTTTTCAGTCACTGTGACAAAAGTGTCTTAGGCATTTGAGTGTCTTAGAATGGTAGCTCAAGGAATCTATATTAGGAAACAACTAAGATTTAGCCTGTGAAATGATCATTGGGCTTCATGTAGTTTCCTGGCCTTAAATTCTGTTGCCTTGCTGCAACCAGACATGTTTTTTTCCATTATCCATGTATTCTATTAGGTCTAATAGTATTCCATTATATCTACATTTATGGCTATGATCATAAAGGATGACTCATTTTTTTAGAATGAAGTTATTTTGTGCAGTTTTAATAACTAAAAGTCATGGAATAAATTATTTAATCTCTCCATACCTATTTAGAATGCTGTACAGGATATCTTCGCATGGGTAGACATCACAGGTATGCTGTAGGTAGAAATGGGCCTGTTGCTTATTGCTTTGTGTAAGGTTGCATAGTTATACAGTGGCACACCATGTCTGGATGATAAGTTGGAGGTTTCAATTGGGTCACAAAGATCAGAGTTTAAATTTCAGAGCCTGACCTATATAGAGGAATTAGTTCAAAGTTCTTTCAATTTCAGTGTGATTACATAAAAGGTTAAAATGAAGACAGAAGTTAATTTCTATGTAACAGATTTCTTGGGGTAAGACAGTGTCACCTATCTTCGCATCTGTAGGGACTGGATATAGCCAATGGTGTGAAAGAAATCAGAAAATGAAACAAAGTGCATCAGAGTCACTGCAAGTAAGGAGCTTGCTGTCTCTCAAATCGACACAATAATTAAGAAAATATCTAATAAAAACTAATTGATAAAAAAGAATAGAAAAGAAAATAGACCATGTGGCTTGTGGTCAAACACAAATCAAAACCAGAAAGTTTGCTACTGATGTGAAATTTGCCAATTTGCCTGTGTACACGTGGATTTTCAGGACAAATACTATTTATATATATTTCCTTAGTAAGGCATGAACCAGGAGAGAGAAAGGGGATAAAGAGGAAGGAGAGGAAACACAGGAGGAAGAGGAGGGTGGAGGAAGCAGAGAAAGGTTGAGGATCATGCCTTCTGAGACAGAGAATTTCTAACTTTCTCAGCAGTGAGATGTGAGTGTTTCTGGTTAGGAAAGCAGAGCTTCAGGGCAGCTGAGAGCTCCAGAGGGAGGCACTGTCTAGGATACTTACTTGTATTTGCATTACAAGACTGAGGAACATGCAAAAGTCCCACAAAGGACTTTACTCTTTATACTGCAGGACACAGAAAAATTAAATCCATTTTAAGATACTATGGACAATTTAGATCTTTCTACTTTCTGATACATCATTCCTTTTCCTTCTTTATCCTAACCATGCCAGAAATTCAGGAAACAAAATGAGATAAAAAGGAGGACCCTGTTCTGTTCCTCAGCTCTTTACTGACAGTGTCCTTGATCAAGATAAACAACTTTGTATCCATATAAAATTTTTACTTAAGTAAATTTATACTTAAATTTTAATTGTTGGCATCTTCAGGTAAAAGCAGTTGAACATGTCCAGGAAAATTAGAAAAAACCTAAAATCTGTTCATGTTTTCTCAAAGGGGGAAAAAAGTTCCTTTGTGAGAATATTTGAAAGGACCATGAGAGAAGGAGGAGGAGGAGGAGGAGGAGGAGGAGGAGGAGGAGGAGGAGGAGGAGGAGGAGGAGGAAGAAAAGGAGGAAAAGGAGGAGGAAGAGATTTTTATTGCATGTGTTTGGTCTGTTATTCTTTGTACTTCAACCATGCCTAACACAAAACAACACAACAACAGCAACAAATCTCCCATCTTAATCTCATACCCGAATAAGGGAAAGTTTAACAGAAATGCAAATTCAGGACTGCCCCCTTTGACTATTCGTTGGTAAAATGTTTAGTGAATAAAATCTAGTACTAGCTGGTTTCTCTAGAAGAAAATAGCTGCCAAATGAGTATCCTGTTCTTTTTGAAGCATCTAGAAATGTTCTGGTTGATTCTAAAGTTATTCAGGTGACTGGTATCATTTTTCCCAGCCTTCATAGCTACCATCTTACATACAATGCTTAGAGAACTCGGGTATGCCTCTTCATTGTTGGGATGCAAAGACTTCGGCCTGCTTAGCTCAGGACTGATGAAGACAAAGGCCAATGACTATGTGACTACATTATATGCACCTGTAGACATCAGTTTGGATAACTTTGAAAATCAACTTTATACCATGTGCTTTAATGATAATTACCCTTCTTCAACTTCTCTTCTATCCACCCATACTTCTACTACTATCCCACCTTTGTAATATCTTTTTTCTATCCCCTTTTAAACATATCAAGTTCAGGTTGTTTTATCTATGCACTCTTAGATGTGTGCACTTTTACTTAGTGGCCAGTCTACAAGGGAATGCACTCTTAAAGGAAACTGTCTTTTCTTCTTCCACTGTCTCTTGTTGCCACTAATTCCTGAGTTGGTGGTGTCACTTTGTGCCCACATGCTATGCTCTATGCTACAATTTTGTCTACGTAAGACTCTTGCTCTTGTGTATCCTGACATAATGTATTATGTATGACATAATCATAGAGTGCTCATATTGATATGTGCAAGTGCCCTGTTCTATCTGAAGGACACTCTTCCCTTACAGGCATCATGACTTCTGGCTCATAGAATCTTTTGCTGTTCTTCAGCAATGATCTCTTAGTCTTAGGGGGATGGGTGCTCAGCATCCTTGTCCATCAAGGAAAGGTATATTAAAACTACTTTTAGATTTCCATTTACTCTTGTCAGAATGCCTAAGATTGAAAAATAAAATGATGACAAATGCTGGGATGGATTTGGAGAAAGAGGAATCTTTACTCACTGATGGTGGAAGTGAAAATTAATGTAACTCGTCAGTGAAGAAAGACATCCTCAAAAAGGTAGAAAAAGATAATGATCCAACTATCACCTTTCAGTAGATTTCCAGTATCTGTATTATGATATAGAGATACCTGTCAGAAAAGTTATTTGCTGCTCAATTTGTAACAGTTAGAAAATGAGTGGAAATATTCACCTAAGTACCCATCAATTGATACTTACATAATTAAAATGTACTATATTTACATGATGGAATATTAATCATCTTTAATTGCTGCTTTGTTCACTATAGCAAAGGATTGGAGTCAACTTCATTGTCCGAAAAGAGATGAATTGATAGTGAAAATTTAGGGCACACACATACACACACACACACACACACACACACACACACAAAAGTAGGCTCTGAAGATAAATGAAGCTAGAATTTTTTTCAGGAAAATTAGTTGACATAGAATCTATACTATGCAAGGTCATATAGTCTCAGAAAGGAATAAATCACATTCTGTCTCATACACAGAATCTACCCAATACACTATGTCTATGTACTCAAATGTAAATGTGGTGAGAGTATAACCTGAAGACAAAAGAAGAAGAAAATGTATAAGGAAAGGGACAGAATGCTGGTAATGTTTGAGTCCATGATGATAAATATTATAACTTTCTAAGGTCTAACTCTGTTATAGATTATTTCAGTGTTTGATTATGGATAAGTACATACATTTAATGTGAAGTTTCACATCTTCCATTTTAAATGCCAATTCTGACTATATATAATAAGTTCTTTAATGAATATAGTATTTGGGTATAGTTGACATTGATTTATTTAAAAGGTTTTGAAATAACATAGAGCACTGGGCCACCTTGGGCCCGAACTCGGTGGGCAGTCCCATGGTATCCAGAGGACTCTCCACCGCACAGGCACCCTAGCACTCCAAGGATCTTAGGATCACTGGCGAGTGAAACACAACATCTATTCCAATCGAACCAAGGGTGCCTGGAGACAGATAGAGCACAAACACAGGAACCCTGCCGGACCAGTGGCTCAGGTTCCTTCCAGTCAGCAGTGGTCTACCTTGGTTTAGAACTCAGCAAACAGCCCCACGGTCCCCAGAAGATGTACCACTTTCAGGTGCTCTAACACACCGAGAAAGTTGGGATGGCAAGATCTCAGGATCCCAGGAGCTTGGTCACACCAGGATCTTAGCGTCTCAGAGGAAGCTTCAGTGCCAAGAACTCTGACACACCCAGAATCTCGGCATTGCAGGATCACAGAATCCCAGGATCACAAAGAAAGCTGGACTCTGAGAAGTTCTGACTCAACTTGGACCACAGGAAGGAGAGGCTCCAATCAGATGTATCAAGGACAAGGAGAACTTGAGATATTCAGATGACAGAAAGCAAACATAAGAACAGAAGCAACAGAAACCAAGGTTACTTGGCATTATCAGAACCAAACTCTCCCACCATAGCAAGTCTTAGATACACCATCACACCAGAAAAGCAAGATATGGATCTAAAGTCAATTTTCATGATGATGATGGAGGACTATAAGAAGGAAATAAATAACTCTCTTAAAGTAAAACAGGAAAACACATCCAAACAGGTGAAAGAATTGAACAAAACCATGCAGGATCTAAAAATGGAAGCAGAAACAATAAAGAAATCACAAAGGGAGACAACTCTGGAAATAGAAAACCTAGGAAAGAAATCAGGAGCCATAGATGCAAACATAACAAACAGAATTCAAGAGAGAAGAGAAAATCTCAGGTACAGAAGATGCCATAGAAAACATTGACACAACAATCAAAGAAAATGTGAAATGCACAAAGATACTAACCCAAAACATCCAGGAAATCTCAGACACAATGAGAAGACCAAAATAAAGAATAATAGGTATAGATGAGAAAGAAGATTTTCAACTTAAAGGGCCAGTAAATATCTTCAACAAAATTATTGAAGAAAACTTCCCCAACCTAAAAAAAAAAAAAAAGAGATGCACATGAACATACAAAAAGCCTAGAGAACTACAAATAGAATGGACCAGAAAAGAAATTCCTCCCATCACATAATAATCAATTTACCAAATTTACAAAACAAAGAAAGACTATTAAAAGCAGTAAGGGAAAAAGGTCAAGTAACATATAAATGTAGACCTATCAGAATTACACCTGACTTCTCCCCAGGAACTATGAAGGCCAGAAGACCATATATGTATGTGTGTGTGTGTGTGTATATATATATATATATATATATATATATACACACACATATCAGTTGCACTTGTTTTAAAAGTAGGGGATTTTAAAAAGTTAATTTATGCTAGGCAGTGGGGCACACGCCTTTAATCCCAGCACTAGGAGGCAGAGGCAGAGGCAGAGGCAGGTGGATTTCTAGGTTTGAAGCCAGCCTATTCTATAGTGAGTTCCAGGACAGCGATGGCTACACACAAAAACCCTGTCTCAAAAAACAAAAAACAAACAAACAAACAAAAAAAAGGTAGGTCAGTAGTTTAAATATAGTTTTATATAACTATATAAAACTAAAGTCATATATATATATATATATATATATATATATATATACATATACTAGATTTAGTTAATATATAATACATAATACATAATATAGAACATGTATACATTTATTTGTTATATTATATACATAAATACACACACACACATACACACACACACACACATATATATATATATATATATATATATATATATATATATATATATATATATATATATATATCTCACATTGGAGTTATCCACACTAGACACCAAAATCTAAAAAATAAAGTACTCAGTGTCAAAAATTGGTTTCTTCTTCTGCAGTTATTTGCCACTGACACCCTTATGCATTATAGACTACTGCCAGGCCCACAGGTTACCCACAAGAACTTGATGGTAAAAGCCTATTTTCTGAAGACACAACATACTTGAGTCATAGAACATGACAACATTAAGCTGGCACTGACTTTAATTCTTCGTTCCATACTTGTTAGCTTTAATAGTGATGGAAGTTGCTTTACACAGGGGAATAGAAGGACAGTAATCATCAGTCTTACCCAGCTGTGAACCCAGGAAACTAGAATGATTGTCTGCTCAGGCAAGACATGACCAATAGTTCAATAGTATCATGAAAGCAATAACCAACTGCTTTCTGATTGGATTAAGTCCAGCTCTACAAGGTGGAAAAAAAAAGAAGAAAACAAACATCTCTGGCAGCAGTGTAAGGGCCAAAGCATGTGGCTAGAGAGGCCATGGGACTTAGAAGAGAACTTATTGCTATTATTTTACTAAATTGACATACTAATTGAAGGATTTTAAATGGCTTTATCATCATATCCATATGTTAATGTGCCTCTCAACCCTCATCAGATAAGCATCTATTTACAGTAGGTGATGATTAACACATACAACTGGTCAAGATGCAGAGAACAAAGGCTGCAACATGCTTAACACTAAGAAGGACATTTATTTCACAGATCTTCCTTGCTATGATGTGCATTTAGTTGGCAAGGATGATTATATTGAGCACTAAGATTTTAAGTACAATGTGTTCTTATAATTATATTTAACATATTAATAGCATACTTAACAAGTATATTGCAAAATCCAACAAACTAAATTAAATGTTTTTGTTAAAAAAAGTAGACAAAGTTCTTTGGTCTGACTCAGTTGTCTTGAAAGTCTGAACCTCTGTTACTCTATACACTGTCAAGAGAACAAGGTTCTCATACTAAGAATAAAAATTAAAATAACAGCATAAATACAACATTTCCAAAAATCCCTGATACATTATGGACACTGATTAATATAGAGAGAATAATTAAATAAATTATCAATAATTTTATTGCACAGTAGTTTAAATTATGTCCTAAATCTGTTTTTTTTTTGCCATATAAAACTTAGATAAAGTGAGCATGCAAAATGGCCAATATTTGAAATATTCAAACAGCTTTATTGAACATTGTTACACATGAAATAAGCCATATGATTTCAAGTGTACAACTAGATTTTGTTTTAGCATGATCATAGTCTAGAGAATAGACATATTTATGCTGCCTCCCCAAAGTCTTCTGCTAATTCTCAGTCAGTCCCAGTGACTCAAGCCCTTCATATCCTTAGCCAGCAGATATGCTTTCTCTCACAATGGTTGGATTTGCATTTACATCTATTTATTTATTTATTTATTTATTCATTCATTCATTCATTCATTCATTCATCTATTTATCTATTTATTTATTTACTTATTTGTTTGTTTGTTTATTTATATGTGCTCACAAGTGTGCATATTTCACAGAGTACATGTAAACTGAATAGTGTCTTTCCTTCCACGTTTACATGGCTTCTGAGGATCAAACCCTGGTCATCAGTTTTGGTGGCCTTCCTTTCTGCTTGAGTCATTCCAGCTGCCCTTGTTTTAAATGTAGGAGGTTTTTTAAAAGTTAATTAATTTATTTCATATAGAGGCCAGAAAATTACTCCCTGTAGTCAATTCTGCTGCTCTGTGGAATCTGGAGGAGAACTTGAGTACTCAGCTCTACACACAGCTTCTCCTTCCTCTGAGCCATCGTGCCCTGCCCAAGTTCACATTATTGAATGGTTTGAGAATGAGAGGCACCGCACATAGCTTTGGGTTGTTGATACTTGTCCAGGCTTCTTTCAGTCAGCACAATTCTTAGCCACTCGGCTGACCACATAGTTTGTTCGTTATATGATTCAGTGGTAATAACTTCAAACTGGAGTGTGTGCTCCAGTGTACTTTCTCATTCACTTATTCACTGAGGTTTCACTATGACAACCAAAGTTAATATGAGCATCTCTATCTGGTTCTTTTTATGGATTTCAATTCTTTTTCTCAGGGCAAATTTAATCACTGAAGGGGCTCAATCTTAAATGTAGTTTGGATTTTGTTTTAAGAAACTGCATATGTAGCAGAAGATGGCTTAATTGGCCATCATTAGGAAGAGAGGCCCCTTGGTCATGCAAACTTTATATGCCCCAGTACAGGGGAACGCCAGAGCCAAGATGTGGGAGTGAGTGGGTAGGGGAGCAAGGCGGGGGTTGAGGGAGGGTTTAGGGGACTTTCGGAATAACATTTGAAATGTAAATGAAGAAAATACCTAATAAAAATTGAAAAAAAAGAATTACAGAAAGAAAGAAAGAAAGAAAGAAAGAAAGAAAGAAAGAAAGAAAGAAAGAAAGAAAGAAAGAAAGAAAGAAAGAAAGAAACTGCTATCTTAGCCAGGTGGTGGTGGGACATGCCTTTAATCTCAGCACTCGGGAGGCAGAGGCAGGCGGATTTCTGAGTTCGAGGCCAGCCTGGTCTACAGAGTGAGTTCCAGGACAGCCAGGGCTATACAGAGAAACCCTGTCTCAACTCAAAACAAGAACAAGAACAACAACAACAAAAACAAAAAACAAAAAGAAACAAAAGAAAAAAAAAAAGAAAAACAGGAAACTGCTATCTTTTCTTCACAGCCATATGATAACTTCCTCTAGATCCTTGCCAGCTCCTGGTGCCTTAGCATTTAGATCTCACACAGTCATTGTTCTGTCCCTGTTTTTAATTTATATATTTTTCATGACAAATGGAGTATGAGCTTATCTCCAGAGCTGAATTTTTATATATGTAGCAATTATGTTTATATTTGCAAGGTTTCCTTATTCAGAGTAGTTTGGGTAGTTCCCAATATATTGCTGGTATATGTCAGATGGTCTTTACATAAATTTCACACAAATCTGTTATTATTTTTTTTTAATTTTCTCATGATACTAAAAGTGACTCCCAAATATTTTTATTAAACTATCATATAACTATACATTCTATATTAAGGATATTTCAACCTCACATGTTGCTCTACACTGACTCCTAGCTCTCACATCTTTTCTATTTTTTTTTTTAAGTACAGAAGCATGGAAGTTTAAGTATTAAAAATATCACTATGTGTGGTGGAGCGCACCTTTAATAGCACCACTTGGGAGTCAGAGGCAAGCAGATCTCTATGCTAGAGACAAACCTTGTGTGCAAAGTGAGTTCCAGGATATCCAGGGATACATAGAGAAAGCCTACATGAAAATAAACACGTAAGTAAATAAAAAGATTTACTGTATGACCCGGTATTCACTGCTAAGGCTTTACCTGAAGAAAGGCTGATATTTTTATATCTGTTTTTGAGGACAATGATTTTAGTGACTAACAAATCATTTCTTAGAACAATAACTTATTGCAGAACAGGCTTTTGAATTATATGTAAGCTCAAAATTAATTTCCAATTGAAGTGTGGGGCAGCACCACTAAGTGAAGATACTGTGTCCACTGTTGTGAATTGTGCTTTACACAAAGCAGCTGCTCTCATACATTTGGTTTTATTTCTGGACAATATTGTTTTCATTATACATTGCTTTTAATACCAATGCTATACCTTCTCAATTATAGATTTATGAATGCTCTTGTATCAAATAAAGTTGACTAATCCTCTGATTTATTCTCTCTTCCAGTGCTGGTTTTTGTCTATCTATCTATCAATCTATCAATCAATCTATCTATCTATCTATCTATCTATCATCTATCTATCTATCTATCTATCTATCTATCTATCTATCTATCTATCTATCTATCTACCTCTCTATTATCTCGCTATCTCTATCTCAGTTTCTCTGACCCTCTTCCCATCTGTCAGTCTACATGTAAGCAGGTATACCCATGACTGTATACACATAAGTATGCATTATGTGTGTACCAGTGTATGGAAGACTGGGACAATGTCATGTGTGTTTCTCAATTGCACTCTTTACTTTTTTAAACAAAGTTCTCATAGAACTAAGTTCACTGATTTAATCAGCTTACTTGGCCAGCAAGCTGCAATGATCCTTGTAGTTCCACCTCTCAGAACCAAGTTTAGAAGCATAGGTCATCATGGGCAGCTTTTTACATCGGTCTTGGGATCTGATCTCTGATTTTCATGCTTGGATTGTAATCATGACCAACTGAATTGCCTCTCCTAGAATAATATTTTAATATCCCTTTAATAGACTTGGGTCTATTTATTTCTTGACTGAGCTTTTATATATTATCCTGTTCAAAGAATGAATGCATTTCATGTCCATTGTCTAGTAAATAGATATAATATTATTCATAATGCTTTCTATTATACATTTAACGCCTGGACAATCTGTCATGCTGCCGTTGCTCTTCATGCAGATAGAAGTGAACAATACACATTCTCTTCCTGCACTTGCCTGCGGTGATCTCAGAGAATTTGTTTAATTGATTTAGTTAATATTACTGTTTTCTACGCTGAGTTTTTACTTTGCTTCTTTTTTTTAACTTTTAAGTGCATTTAACTTTTTCTTCTTTTTCTTGATGTTGAAAGCAAGATGATTGGAGATTTTTTTCCCCCACTGAATGTGCTCTCTAAGGACAGTCAACAAATACTGATATGTTGCATTTTATTTTCACTAAACTCAAGCTATGTTTTCACTTTCCTTTTGATTTTCTCCTTGATTCATGGATTATACATGGCATGATATTAAATTTTCAAATATTTTGAGAATACAGGACTTTTTTGAAAAATTAATTTTTTGTTATTCCTTTGTGTCAAAATGCCTTTTTATGACTGTACAGTTTTGTTTTTTGTTTTCTGTTTGTTTTTTTTTTCCAGTGAGGTTGTTTATAATTGTTAAGCTTTGTGTAAGAAGAAAATCATCAGGTATACATTTAAGGTTCCAGCAGCCTGGGAGCCTAAGTCAGGCTGAACTGTAGTTTGGGGCTAGTCTGGGTTACAATAGGAGGTTCTATCAAAAAGAAATACAACATTAAAGGGAAGTAAGAAATGGGAGGGAAATAAGTCACAAGAAGTTTTGAATATTTTCTGTTGATAACAGGATATTTCTTATAACATTCAAATGAATAAAATGCTTTCTTTAATTTTGAAAATGATATTTCTCTCTGTATGTGAATGTAGATGTTTGTGCACACATGCTCATCAATGAGTATGGTGTGACATATGTGTAGAAATCAGCAGACAACGTGTGGGCATCTGCATTTTGTTTGTCCTTTGACTTCATGAATTCTGGGTATCAGACTCAGGTAATCAGGTTTGGTAGCAAACATCCTTACCGTTACCTACTTCAGTGCTACTTGAACTGTACTGTGCTGCAAGATTGTTGTGGAAAAGCCACCCACCATTGCAAACTTTAGACACTCACCAAGGTTCATTCTTTCTAATCCTTTAATGTGGTTATTTCTCAGCCTCAGGTATTCTTGCCTGTAAGACTCAAGTCTGTCATGACAATAATCTGGAGTGATCAAATTCACGTTTACAGAACAGCCTTTGTTCATTTGTCTTTCTTTCTGTCTTCCGTTCTATACACTTGAATTAGATCACTCTGCATTTCCAAATGTCAGGAGCTCATGCAAGTTTTTATTACTATTATTATTATTATTATTATTATTATTATTATTATTATTATGTGTTTGTGTTTCTTCTTGTTTCATGGCAGGAAAACTCACTCAATGTAACCATATGTGTAAAACAGGGATTTCCTGGTTGTTTGCCACATCTCACTGGTCAGGTTAGGGTTACACAAAATCAAGCATTTTAAAGGATACCAATATTCATTTCATTTAATCAGGAAAGTGACTTCAGTACTTTCAACCATCTTGTTGGAAAGCAGACACCTTCTTTCCCCCTGTCAAAGCCTTCACATTTTTAATATGTCAAATATTTTTAAAGTGCTCAATTTACCTCACGTTACCATTATGGATTGAGATGTATTATGATAAATCACAAATTTGCCACCTGAACTGATCTGTATCCCATATGTTTTGACTTGTGATGCACATTTTTGAAAATTGACAATATATATGTTAATGATAAAAGAGTAAATTAATATATAAACTAGAAAGAAAACCTTTGCCTTTAAGTTAAAATAATGCTGATATGTAAACAAGAATGTTTCTGACAGCTGTCAAATTTGCATAGGAATAGTGCAAGGTCATTGATAACCATGTTGAAATAATTTTGAGACTGACATAGCTACAACTTTCTTTATCTCTCAGGTATTGATCCAAAATTGTCCACTTTGATGTAACCTTATATAATACCATGAATACCTTCAGTATATCTATAATTGTAAAGTAAACTCACCAAATTTCATAGGCATTTTAACACAATGAAACAAGTATACCTTGTTCATATTTTAGAAAAAAACAAAACCTTTTTATCATAGTTACCAAACATGAGGCACAACCATTCTAGTCTACCCTGGTTTTCTTTGATTACAGCTATCCATCTTGGATGATGTTAAGCATCATCTTAATGGAATCTAAAACCACCAGAGCAATGAGCCTCCAGGCATCCTTGTGGGAGGTCATTTTGGTTGTGTTAGTTGATGTGTGAAGTCTCTTGTTGAGTGTGAAATCATTCAGTGGCTGAGATCCTGGACTATACAAATGGAAAAAGGGAGCTGGACAATATTGTGATTCCATCCTTCCCCATAATGTGTGGATGTAACAGGACTGGTCCTTCAAGCTTCTGCCTTTACAACTACTCTGCAGTGATGAATGGTAATCTGGAAATCTGTTCCCAAATATATCTCCTCTCCCCTGATGTGCATTTGTTGAGGTATCTTATTACACCAACAAGCAGAGGAACTGACACATCGTCCTGAACCCATTAAAAGTGTATCTAGTGTTTCTTTTGCTGCTACTGGTTTTGTTTGATTTGTGACATAGTCTCATATTCTCTTGCTTAGCTTGCCTCAAATTAAGTGACCCTGACCCTCTCTGACATTTAAGTGCTAAGGTCACAGCTTTCATAATTCCATGCCTGGTATATAATATTGTCATATCATTTAAATGAATCTCCACCTTCATATGCTTTAGGTAATTACAAGGTGCCTAAATTTATTTTTATATTGCATAATATTATTTCTATCATCATATATCATATAACAAGATTCATCAATATCCACATTGCTAGGAAGAGGGGGAAAGTGAAGAAAGGATGGGGAAGGGGATGGGACTGAAAGGAAAGAGAAACATAGATAGGTTTTGAAGTAGTGGCGTGCTAAAATTGGTATTAGGATGGGAAGAATGACCAAGTCCTTTACCTTCTGTAATGCATGCCTGATGTCCATTTTGTATGAGGTACATCTAACCATTCTGTGTTCTCTGTAATTTTCTTATTTTGTCTCTTAGGATAATTAAATGACTTTGTCCAAGTATATTATCTATTAAGTCTCTGAAAGTTAAACCTCTGTAGCAGAATTTTGCATCTCTCAGATGGATGAAACCCTTTTTTAAAGAATCATATAAAATGAGCTATGTGATTACTTCAGATAGAAGCAATTTTGCTCTTTCCCTGTTCAGTACCAATACTGTGGATAGATTCCATCAAAGCTATGGTTCTTAGGCTGGAAATCTTTAATTCACTCTACAAATTATTCTTTAAAAAAGAGAAAGAAAGAAGAAAAGAATAAAAGAAAGAACAAAAATAAATCAGCAGCCCACAAAAGTGGTTTAATTCACAAAGATACAAATTGTCTAAATTTGCCCATTTATATTCTCATTTTTCTTAGCTTCTTGAATTTTATTCTTTACTACATATCTTTTACTAAGCACAAACAATATGATATTTGCTTCTTTGACAATCTCTTGGATCTCACAAAATTTATATGCTCGTTTTCCCTTTTTCATCCTATCAAATGGATCTACTAATTCTTACCTCGGGATACTCATTTGAGAAAAATGTAAAGTATCTCATATACAGTAACATTCATTAAGTGCTACATACTTTATTTTCCACCATTATTAAACTCTCTCTTTACTATTCACCAGCACATTACTCTATTGTTTCTGCTTAAGCTATTTTTTTATTCTGGTAGACTTCCCACCTGGCAAAAGCACTAACACTTTAAGCCTAATTATAAGCCATATCAGACAATATATACTTCTAAGCAGTGTGTGTGTGTGTGTGTGTGTGTGTGTGTGTATGTGTGTGTAGGGGGGGTGTTTATGGTTATGTTCCATCCAGTTTACAGGTATTATTCTCCATTTTACCATCTATTGAACACTATACATTTTCTCTGCATAAATTCACTACAGAACATGAAGTACCATTAGTGTCTTATCTCTCTAACAGAAGTACTTGTTTTCCCATTTATTTATTTATTTGTTTGTTTATTTATTTATAGACAGGGTTGCTCTATGTAGCCCTGTCTGTCCTGGAACTCACTCTGTAGACCAGGCTGTCCTTGAACTTAGAAATCTGCCTGCCTCTGCCTCCCAAGTACTGGGATTAAAGGTGTGTGACACCACCACCCGGCCAGAACTACTTTTTAATAAATTTGAATTTCATTTAGTTTTCTTACTTAATTGAAAATAGTGTTTTTCATACAATATAGATCATTTTTCACCTCCACCAACTCTTCTCGGGTTTACCCCTCAGCTCCCCATCCTCCCAACACCATGTCATTTATCTTTCTTTTGGAAAACAAACAAAACTACAATAAAATATAAGACACACACATACACACAAACAATCCACAAAAACAGGAACCAAAATATACAGGCAAAAAAACAATTAGAAAAAAAAAAAACAAAACAAAACAAACAACCACAACAATTGCCCAAACAAAGCAAAATAAAACAATGCATCTATAAATATTAATACCGTTGGGTTCAATTTGTGCTAATAATCCACTCCTGGGCATGGGGCTGACAGTGATGTGTAGTTAGGCTTACCCAATGAGACTCCATTGGAAAAAACTAAGTTTTCCAACTCCAGCCAGTATCAGTTGCAGATAGTTTCCACCGTCCATCTCAGAACTGGGACTTGTGTATGCCCTGTGCACACTGCCAAAGGCTCCCTACAGAATTGTGTAAAGACAAAGTTCCTTTTATTTTTTTTACCTAAGCTATTCATTGACTTCAAGAATTTTTGATATATAATAGATATCAATACCTTAATGAAATATGTGTAGATGTATTACAAATGCTTGTGTCTGTGTGCATATCCATGTACACACATGTAAAAATGTATGTATATATACATATATACACACATATATCAATATAAAATTTTCTGTTTATATATCTTGGGTGTTAGACACACTATTTCATGTCTATTTGCAAGTTTGCTTCCTATGGTAGAAAATAGTAACATACTGTTTCTGTCTATGTTAATATTCTTTGTATTATACTATAATTAAACACACACATATCCCTAAAACACAGCTACCTATCCATCTGTCTGTCAACATATCAATTAGTGTTTTTATGCTTTACTACAAATGAAATCCTTATTTGAGTCACATTTAAGTGTGTGACAGTTGTAGCTTATGTTGAAGAGTAGGCAGCAAATTGTAGCAAAAACATTATCAAAATTGTGAGCCAGGAGTGCGTGTGTGTTCAATACAGTCACTCACCTACATAGTATTTTACAATGATATAAAGGAGATCACATCTATACTTGCTTCATATTTTGGGAATTACTCTATTAGAAAGATAGAAAACATATTAATAAACTCAAATATTGTCTTATTCCTATCACTAAGTATCATCAAAACAATGACACAGATGTTAATGGAACCTCTCAGTTTATTGTGCAAAATTTGCATATTTATATTTACTTATGTTTTGAACCTATAACACTAAGGAAGTCATTGGAATTTTACAGTTTTAATGCATGGTCATACTATTAGCAAAGTAGCTTTACTAAGCTATTACTCCAATCAACCCAAGCATAAGCCACACAAACCTCTCTTGGTCCCAATATCTACTGTACATTTCTGGTCTAATGTAAAGTTTCTGTATGAAGCAAATGAAAGTCAATGTCATATTGTCAGTCTGTGTAGATAAGTACACTTCCCACTTACTCACACATTTACAACCCAGACTGGATTTTTCAATCCTTGGTGCTGAAGGTACTTTTAAAATAAAAAAAAAAAATGCCAGTTGTTAATAATAATTAATGGTACATGACATTTTGGGTACTGGGGTGCAACACTAACTCTGTTTAAAGATGGTTTGTATCATGTGAAACAACCAATTCTCCTCAATATACATGCTCATTCGTTTACTCCCCAAAATGCCTATAGCACTTCTATAGTGATGAATATAATAACGACTTCTCTCCCTTTCTCTCCTTCAGTGTGTTACCACCTACCTGCTGTTCTTTAATTTCCTCGGTGCTCCATAGCCTGACTGAGATCCATCACTTCACTTATGATACTGCAGCAATGAAAATATGATTGTGTCCTTAAATACAAATATGAACCTCATGTTTTCTCATGCCTCAGCTACTTTTATATTCTTTGAAAAAATTCAATTTAATCATTCCCTAATTAAAACTGAAAATTAAGGACAGTTATTGATCAGAGTTGACATTATTTTTACTTATTATAATTATATTTCTAGATAAATTTAATATATGCATTGGCCATATACTAAAAAAGAATGTGTATATAGGTAAAAACACAGTAAAGGTTACTTTATTTGTGAAGACAATTTTAGTTAAAACTAATGATAGTTTTCAAATCTTATGAAAAGTTTGTTTACAGAGCCTTTTTGATACTGGTACAAACTGATCAAACTTGTTTATTTCTGTATGTTAAACTGTGTCTCATATGCTAAGTGCATATACAGGCCTTCTAGGAAGGAGTGAGTAAGGAAACAATGCAATAGAAAACAGACTTATGTAAAGAAGACTTATGTAAAGAATAGCAATGAGTTTCCTCTGGAAACATATGCTAACGGAAGAATGATGGGGTGCCAATGTAGGATTGTACCCCTTGCATAGGTCTCTCAGACAATGCTAAGCAGCAGAGCACTGTGGGAAAGTAATAATTTTGTCACCTCGAGACAAGAAACCTAGAAGAGATCTTGTTTATGGGGCATGACTTTTGTACAATTGGAAAGATACTGATGAAGCCACTATAATCTAGCTGAAAGGTGTTAAATTTTTACAAGGGCTGCAGCATGGGGAAGCTGGAGAATAAAAGGCAAGAGTTAGCACACCATCCCTAGTTCCTCTACTCTGTTTCTCAGTATGTATGAGAGTCAACATTAGGAATACATCTTGTCTGAATTTTTCAGACAGTTTGCTACTAGAATGCCAAAACTGTGAGTGTATAGAAGTTCATCTACAATTCTGAACTGTTAAAGCAGATGCTGGAAGTGGAACAGGTATGTGTTGGCATTACAGAACAGGTTATTTTGAATACCAGGGTGTGGGTGCAGGTGTGAATACAACAGGTGAAAGACCCACATCGTGAGGACTCCCCCACGTTCTGACTCAGGAGAGGTGACACCCCAAATCACTCACGAGAAATGGTCTTGACGCAAACAGCAAGAGGACTTTTATTTTAAGAGTGCAAATTTCTTCTCTCAGGCCCAAAGTCATACACCATGCAAGGGTAGAGGACCGTGGCACCCCAAGTAGCTGGGAGAGGGGGTATTTAAAGAAAAAAAAAAGGGGAGGATAAGATCAGTTGTTGGGGTCCAGTTACCAAGGCAGCAGTCCCCGTGCTGATTCCAGCTGCTAGTCCCAAACCCATGACCATTGCAAGGGTGAGGGAGATAGGCTCTCTCTTCTTTCTGGTATTATTGAAATCATATGCATCTAGGACCTCATTATCAGGGTGGTAGTATTTCCTAGGGACTAATTGCATTAACACACAGAAATCGTTTGACCGATCGAAAACAGCAGTAGCAACACAGGTAATCGATCTGGAACTGCAAGCCCACCAATAATGGTTGCCAGGCCAAAGATATTGGTTTTTAGAAGAAGCAGAAATAGTCCAGGTATGGTTGCAGAGGTGTCTATGGAAAGGAGGTTCAACCCCTATGCATTTCCCTGATCCTGAAATTTCGGCTAAGGTGAGCCTATTCTTAGATTGCCCCCTGAGGCAGAGGTTTGCATGTGAAGTCATAGTAATTGATCCATCTGCTGCTGCTCCTTCATAATAAGGGTGCCCGGCTGCCAAAATAGTCAAAATGAAGTTGCAGCTTTAGGAGTTGTAACATTGAGAGCCGTAAAAGCCTCTAACAATAACACATTTGCATAACTGGTTTCATGAATGGTCAGGGTGGTCCTTTTTGAACAAACCCTGGAAGCAGGTGGGTGGAAGAATGTCCCTGTTTTATGATTAGCATACTTTGGAGCTTTGAGTCACAAAGGTCACATTCTCAAGCCTGGGCCTAAGGCCTAGCTTTTTGTTTTTTATGTTATGCTTTTTCATTCCCCACTTCTACTTGTTAGTCCTTTAGGGCATGGTACTGTTGTCTTAAAACTAAAAGCTGCACTGTACTAAGTCTTGCTCTAATAAAGGCAACTAGCCTATTTAACACACATGGACCTATAATTAAAAGCAGAAGCAAAATCAAAAGGGGTCCCATAAGGGTAGAAAGTAGGGTGGTCAAGAGTATAAGATAAGGGCCTTTCCACAGAGTTTCAAGGTTTTCTGTGCGGTGGCATGTAATGTAGACCAAATCTCTAACTTGGAAGAGATGTGGGGCATACAGGTCTCCTTCTCTTGAGTAGGCCTTCTGGAGCTGCTTCCACGCTTGCTATCTCACCTACTTGAGCTCCTTGAGCCTAGAGAGCAAAGGCTGGGAAAGCAGCATGTCAGCACTATGTACAGAGGCTATTTTTACCAGTGGAGCGCCCCCCCCCCTTCCGTAGAGTAATTCACAGGGGTCAGTCCAAACTGTCCAGGGGTGTTTCTAACCCTGAAGAACACTAAGAGTAGGAGAGCTATCCAACCATTAGCACCAGGCTCCACTGTCAATTTGGTGAGGATCTCGTTAATGGTTCTACTTATCTTCTCTACCTGTCCTGAGCTTTGGGGCCTGTATGCACAATGTAACTTCCAATCAATCCCCAATATCTTGGCCAGTCCCTGACTTATCTGGGCAGCAAAGGCAGGTCTATTATCAGACCCGATTACCTTGGGTATACCAAACCTTGGGAAGATTTCTTCTAGGATCTTCTTGGCTACCACAATGGCAGCCTAAGTCCTGGTAGGAAAAGCTTCAACCCAGCCTGAAAAGATGTCTATAAACACTAATAAGTACTTGTTACCATACTTGGTTGGCTTCACCTCAGTGAAGTTTACTTCCCAGTTAGTGCCTGGGTGGCTTCCCCTCAGTCTTCTCCCAGGAGGCATTCCAGAAGGATTAGTATTATCCAGCTGGCAAGGCACACAATGTTTGACCACAGAGTCAGCCATTCCCAGTAATCTCAGAACATGATAAGGGGATGTCTTAATCAGTCTCTGCAGATATTTAGCTCCTAGATGGGTTAGAGGATATATCTGTTGGACATATTCTAGTCTTTCTTTGTGGGATAGGATCTCTTTCCCTTTTGAGGTTTAGCAAGTCCACTATGGGATCCTAGAGAACCGGTCTATCCTTTTATTTCTTGCCAGTCTTCCATGGTATACTGCCTCCCAGATCCTGGGGTTTTGGACTTTTCTACTACAGGTAGAAGATTAGCACTCTGGGCTGCCTGCTTGGTGGTTAGGTCTGCCATCTGATTCCCTTTAGCCATAGCATCTTAGGTCTTTCTCTGCAGATGTCAACAGCCCTCTTTGTCTGTATATTGCTCCATGCAGTGGAAAAGCATACCTGCTTTGAGTGAAAATAATGATAGACTTCCCCTTTGTCATTAGTAGAGCTTGTATCAAAGCCTCAAGTTCGGCTTTCTGGGTCAACACCCCATCGTTGAAGTCACATACAGGGAAACAAAGAAAACACACAAAAAGGCTAAGAAGACAGAGACTGGGTCCTGCCTCCTGCGGGACTTCTAACACCAAGAAACAGAATCAGACAGCCGAGTGAGCACAAAATCTCCCCTCTCCAGGAGGGATTCCAACTCAGCACCCAGATGGGAAATCTCCAGGTGTCCCTGGAGCTCCCTCAGACCTCCCATGGTCGCAACATGTGGTCCTCCTAGCAAGTCTGTTGACCACAGTCCTTCAGTCCTCACAGCCCGAAAGGACAGCTTCAAATACAAACCTTGCGTTTCAGAAAACCCTATCGTCTACAAACACAGTCGTTCGCTTCCACCTAGACAAGCTGAGAAACCAAACTCAGGCAGATCCAAACTCAGGCTGTGGTGTGCTTCAGAAACAAAGGACAAGATACAGACAAATAAATGATCACAACAAGCACATGTTCGTTTCCGAAAACAGACACTCAGAACAGAGACACCAGCCAGCATGTACACATTCCAGAGGGGATCCCCATAACTCCAAGAGGGTTCTTGGTTGTAAGGGGTTTCCCAAACAATGCACCAAATGAAAGATCCATAACATGAGGACTCCCCCATGTTCTGACTCAGGAGAGGCAACACCCCAAATCACTCATGGGAAATGGTTTGATACAAACAGCAAGAGGACTTTTATTTCAAGAGCGCTCTCAGGCCCAAAGTCATAAACCATGTAAGGGTAGAAGACCGTGGTGCCCTGAGAAGCTGAGAGAGGGGGTATTTAAAGAAACACACACACGCACACACACACACACACACACACACACACACACACAAACACACACACGAAGAAAGGGGAGGATAAGATCACAAAGAATGGGGAAGCTGAGTAAACATCATAAGAATGGAGATGATGAATTACAGCTCATCTCTTAAAGAAGGGTTACAGGCTATCTTTGGCAAACATTCGAGAAGGAATGAGGAAGCTGAGTAAACACAGGGAGAGAGAAAGAGAGAGGGGGAGAGATAGAGGGAGGGAGGAAGAGAAAGAGAGAGAGAGGGAAAGAGAGAGAGAGAACTGAGAACTGGGAAGGATAACTTATCTTGGGGGGGTCATTTCAGAAGTGAGGTAGAAACTCCGTCCAATAGAATCACCCAGGATTGTTTGTTTGTTTTTGTTTTTTGTTTTTCGAGACAGGGTTTCTCTGTATAGCCCTGGCTGTCCTGGAACTCACTTTGTAGACCAGGCTGGCCTCGAACTCAGAAATCCGCCTGCCTCTGCCTCCCGAGTGCTGGGATTAAAGGCGTGTGAGTGACTTTACCAAACACTCCTGGGAATGAGGGATAAGGAGCCTGGATTGGCTGACTCCTTTAACTATACAAGACTTCCAGTGGAGAAACTGACTCATAGAGGCTAAATCGACAGCCAGGGACCCTGCATGTGTCTGACAAAGGCCTTTTGCATTTAAGTTATGGGATGTGTAGCTTGGTCTTCTTTTTGGGCTCCTAAAAGTGGGAGAGGGGGCTGTGTCTGACTATTTTGCCTGCTTTTGGAATTCTCCCTATTACTGGGGTGCCTTTTCTATCCTTATTAGGAGAGATGGTGTCTTATTGCAATTTGAGATGTCATGTTTGGCTGATATCCCAGGAAGGCCCTCCCTTTAGTGAAGGGAGGAGGAGAGGGCTGAATTAGTGGTAGAGAGGAAGTTCTAGGATGAGAGGAAACAGGGGAAACTGTGGTAGGGAGTAATATATGAGAGAGCATTAAAATATTAAAAATAAAAAAGAGGCTGAGTAAATAAATGGCTGATGACGAGGTAAAGAAAGTTAATATGGTGACCTATTGTTAAGACAAAGCAAAAGCAATTCTCAAAAGCTTAATATGAAGGGCATTCTTGTCTCTGACTGGGAGAAAACAATCTTTTAGGGTTTTTTCACTTGCAAAACAGAGATATTATATTTCTCATAGAGTTGTTAATGTAATTAATTGTGAAGTCACTTAATATTTGGTAAATGAGGTTCAATGAACTCTCAGAAATTATGTTCACCTAGAAGGGTAGATGTCATAATCAAAGTTACATTTCCCACATTGAGGCTTATCTGTTGTACTCTAGCTGTGTTGATTCCTGAAATTTCCCCAAATGTAGGGAACTTGATGACATAATTTGTGGTAGTGGGAAACTCTAATTAAAATAATTAACTTAATACATAAAATTAATCACAATATTTTACACTTCTAATAGTCTCTCTCTTTCTCGTGTGTGTGTGTGTGTGTGTGTGTGTGTGTGTGTGTGTGTGTGTGCTTGCCTGTTGTTTTCATAAACTTTAATTTGGTCTTACAGAATTAAGAACAATGTAACCACATATGGTCTAGAGAAAACCAGGACTTAGAAATAAATATCTCATGTAAACAATTCTACTTTCACAATATTACTGGCCTCTTGTCACTATCTCCATACCCATCTACCTATTCTATGAACCACAACCACTAACCAAGACAGTTACTATTGCTTGAATCTAAATCCCACAATCCTGCTGTTATTACATCCTACACTAGCTATTGTCTATCTATACTTAGAGATCTGCTCTCATCCTACCCTGTTTCCTGCCCCAGGGATCTCAGAAGCAGTATCTGTGTTCAGCATCCACATGCTCAGGGCTCCATGTGTTTGGCACATGTAAATTCATCTGTGGGAATTGTGTAATGAGTCTTTCCTTCCACACTGGGCAGTTGTTAAATAAACATTGTCTCTCCTTCTTAGTGTCATAGCTTCTGTTTCAAGTAGAACTTCTTTAACTGTAGTTATCCCCGGGATCCTAAAAATTTCTTTCCCTGCCACCCAAGGCTGTTTCTATATTAAGGATTTTTCAAATATCGTGTTGTATCCTGGCACCCATAGCCAAGTAAAGTCTCCCTGATAATTAATTTTAATTGCCATCTACATTCTGCTAGACCCAAATCAATACACATCTCACTTCTACCCATCCACACATTAAAAAAATTAATCGACATCTCATAAAGATAATTTTGTTCAAATATGTCCTGTTCTCTCCATACTTCTTTCTTGTCTAATTGTCTCCTGAGAGAAAATAAAATATAAGTATGCCACTGGTAAGATATTTAGTTAAGAATATTATAAATCCTCCCTTTTCCCATCTTCCCTGGCTACCAGTCTCCCTACCCCCCCCCCCACCAATCTACCTTCTGCTTTTACATCATACTTCTCCATATCTACCTATGCAGTCAATGGTGCCTATACAAGAGAAAACATAATCTGTCTTTCTGCTCTGATTTATTATGCTTAATGCAATGATCTTCAGTTGTTCCCATTTCAAAGTGAATGACATAGCTGTGGTATTCACTGTTATCTATAAAACCCCACTGTGTAGCCCTACTTTGTTTATTTGTTTGTTAGCTTGTTGTCTATATGGGTCCCATTATGTATTCTAGGGTAGTGTCCTATTCCAGATCCTTGCTCCAGCCACCCAGATCCTGGGATTATAGGTATGTACTGTCAATCTCAGCTATCAAATTACAAATATAGAAATAGAATCAGGCCCTATAGTTCACATGTATGGGACATAGTTTACAGGCCCTGTACCTCACTAGACCTTCTCTATTTATGTGCTCCTCAGTGCTGGCTTTGCTTCCATTTTTAGTGCACTGTCTGCTGTGTTAGACTGAATGCAGATCCTTTGTCTCTTCCTAACTTCCTAACACACCTCAGAGTCTCATGAAGGATTTAGAATCTTACTAGATAACATTTTATATTTGTATTATTTTAACATTTCATTTTAACATTTGTATTATTTAATCCTAATATTTTTCTTTGAATAATTATAAGGTATTTTTTCCATTAAAACTGCTAAACACATGTGTAGACATGCACATGGTACACAGGAGCATAGTCCTCTTGTGATTCAGGCATTGCTCCACTGTTCACACACTAGACTTGAGGATAGTCTTGGTGGGCTTTTACATTGTCGTATATTCTTCCAAGAAGATACCAGCTAATTAGGTGAGGAATTGTGCAATAGTCAAATCTGATTGTCCCCCTCTCCAGTTCTAAAATTTATCTCAGTGTATTGGTATGAAGAGCTGCTGGGAGGTATAGTTTCAGCAGTGAAACTAAAAGCCCTTTTCCTGGGAGAAAGTTAGCTACCACTGGATAAGGTTACTTATTAATCAGATGTTATAAAAGAATGACCAATTTACTCAGCTCACCATTGCTTTTTCTGATATGTGGCTAATTGCCCTTATGCTTTTTTATCATTATATTATTTATCACATGGTCGTTGCCAGATGTCGTAGCCTGATCTGTCATAGCCTCATATGGGACTATGAGACAATTGAACTATATTCATTTATAAATAATCAAGATTCAAGTAACATGTAATAACCACAGATGATTAAAAAAAAGCAAACAACCTCTATAAGCAATGGTTGTCTGTCTGAATACTATCCAGACAATACGATATTATGATAAATAATAAGTCTTCAGTTCTCTCTATTTTTGTCTATCCTTTCTTCTCTGGTATTTAAGACAATTTTGGAATTTCTACTTAATCTTTCACCATCACCCTCAAACTTGTGGTTGTGGTAATATAAATTGAAAACTGTAGTCAGAACATTCTCAGCTGAGGATGTGCCTAAAGTCACAGCATTCAGGGGACTAATCCAGGATAAACACTATGAGTTCAAGGTTAGCGTGGACTACAAAGTTAGGACATGAGACTTGGTTTCAGGGTATCAAAGAAAGGAAAAGGCAATGTTATTCTTTTCCTAGAACACTTGTCTTAGATTGTACTGATTTTATGTAATTATATTAATATGCTTCTTAAAGTAAATTGCATTTAATATTGAAGTATCAAATGTCTGTCATTTAAAATTGAAAACACAGAGTGATGGAAATTTAAAAATCCACTCCACCCACAAACATTCAATAATTTCATCATAATACATGTCCATCATGTCTCTGTGCATGTTTTATATATAATGAAGATAATACAAAGGTTATACTTCATATTCCTAAAATATATCTCTTTATGCCTATAAAAATAATACATTAAACTCCATCAGTTATATCTAATTCCCTGTAAGACAATTTTAATTTGAAAAGATTAATTTTGACAGCTAAATAATGAAATTCATGTAGCTTTTCAGAGTAATTTGTAACACTGGATTCTATTGTGAATAATCTGAAAAATTATTGCATACTGTATTTAAATAGTTGGTATTATAAACAAATTAATAACATAAAGATGACTGAAAAGAAAAATACAAAATGAAAAGAAGCTTAAAAATAAAGATAATCAATTTTATCTTCTATTGTAAATTTTTCTATTGTTCTAATTTTAATAAATAACATTAGGAGGCCTATACAACAATTTTCTGTACAAGACATATAATTCTTACCCTAAATACACATGCTGTATAATAGAAAGACCTAAGAAAGTAACTATTTTGGTACAAGAAAGACTCTCATAGTGAGTGGGATTGAGAGAGTGAGGTTTCAACAGAAGACACTTGAATATAGAATCAACTTGTTTGCTTTCATTTTAAAGTCATACTTTACTTATGTATATTATGTAAGTGCATGGCTCTCTCTCCCTCTCTCTCTTTCTCTCTCTGTGTTTGCTTGTGTGTGTGTGTGTGTGTGTGTGTGTGTGTGTGTGTGTGTGTATGTGTGTGTTAGTCAGAAGGCACCATCTAGAAGTCAGTTCTGATCTTCCATAGTGAGGGACCCACAGTTCAAACTGAGGTCATCAGACTTGGTGCAAATGGCCTTACACCATGAGCATCTCAGAGCTGATGGCACTCAGGGATTTGACGCTTTCTTTTAGCACATTGCACATTTTCTCCTATTGTTTCAGTATCCATTTCTGTGATATGGGAAAGAAAATACAATGTCAAGGTCATAGTTATCTAAATAGTGTGAATATCTAGCATTACACCTAGCATGTTAGAAATTCTCAGTAAATGGTATCTACTGTTCATGTTCAATATAGACTTAATCCCATGAGAAAAATTAGTGAGACTATTTATGAATCCATTATTATGATAATTCTAGTAAACATTACTGAGAATGATTAGCACAGGGGCTAGGCATATAGAGATAAAAGGCAGCCATTGAAATGAACCCCACAGAAGCAAATGCAGGAGTTAGTTACATAGGAAATGAAGGGATAAGTACATGCTCACTTGAGGCTGACCTTGCGTCTAAAAAATACCTCATGATTTGATCTATGTTTAATAAACAGTGCAGCAATCTGTGGGCTTAAACTATCAGAACTGTTAGAAAGGTTTTTAAGATTATTCTCTTGCACTCCTAGAATTATGTGAAAGATAATATTTTTTTAATTTGTTGTGTTCTCATACAATAACCCCCAACCACAGATTCCTCTCTCTCCACTTCTCTCAACCTCACCTCCCCTCTTCCTTAGATACACTCTGTCTCCATTTCCCTTCAGAAAATATCAGGCCTCCCAAAACATCAACCAAATATTGTACAACAAGATACAATATGCCTAGGCACAAAATCCTCATACCAGGCAAGGATGGACAAAGCAACCCAGTAGGAAAGCATATAAAAGATTCAGAAGCACACCTATCTCCACTGTTAAGAGTGCATCAAAATCACCAAGGTAATAACGATGACACATATGCATATGACCTATAACAAATACATGTAGGTACCAAGATTGCTGTTTTAGTCTTATGAGTCCCTATGAGCCCTGTGGATCCTGTGGGTTGTGCAGATTTTTGTTGTGCAAATGCAAGTATATGTGTGGTGTTTGAATTACAATGGCCCCCACAAGCTCATATATTTGAATATTGGTTCCACTTGGTAGAACTGTCTGGGAAGGATTTGAAGGAACATCCTTGTTAGAGGAGTTGTGTAATTGGGGGTGGGTTTTGAGGTTTTAGAAACCAATGCTATTTTCAGTTAGCCCTCTCTCATTCTGCCTTGTACTTGTAGATCAAATATAAGCTCTCAGCTACTGCTCCAGTCGCATGTCTGACTGCCTACTGCTATGTGCCTGCCATGATTGGGGAGGCCTCTAACCATCTAGAACCATGAAAAGTGAGTAAGACAACTCTTTATATTAAATATACAGGTAAGTACATGTAGCTCATTTTGATATTATTAAAAGTCACTATCTAAAAAAGAAAAATATGGTTCATATTGTTTGAGGTTACTAGACCACAGCTTTCTTATATTCTAGGTAATAGTAGGTGTCTTAGAAAAGAAACCCAACAAGCATTTTTATTTGACCAAGGCAAGTTTACATGGGCATGGGACATGAGATACATGCTTTCCAGGAAATGGAAAGAAGAAACAAAGGATAACTCTCCTTAGTATGAAAATGTGTCTGAGAATTGGAAGAAATGGAAGGGACTCTCCGAGGATGACAGTTTCAAATTCTTAGAAAAAAAATTGTGAAAAACACATTTTATTTCTTATAAAAATTATCTTAAATATAAATTATAAAAATATGTCAGATCAAAGATATAAATTTATATGAAGTAAAGCATTATCTAACAATGTGCTGTCCATAAGTCTGTCTTTCCAAATTCAGTTGACAAAGTTGGGCTATTTGTAAGTGAAGGTTTAAGATGTACCATACAAATTTTAAGTGGCAAAAGAATTCAATATATTGAGATTATAAAGTCAATTTCTGTTCCAATTACTAGAGTGAAAGAGAGTGCTTTGTGGTAAAAGTCACACACCAATCAACCACCACCAACAAGGACAACAAAAACCAGGCACACAATTTGCTTTGATTTATAAGCCCTAATCATGCTTGTGGAAAATATTACACTTTCATGATAAAAAAAAAGGCAGAAATTAATACAAATGAAATTTAGAAAATTGTATGAACTTTTTCTGGAGAAGAAAATGTATGATTATCTCAGCTATGGCCCCATTGACAGAAGATAGAAAAGACTCCAAAGGGGTTTAAATTGATGAGCCAATGAGCATCATTCGAGATACTCATAAGAACATGAGTAAGAAGTTACAGAGCTTGAACAATGTACAAGTGGCTGTACCACTGAAGAAACTGTCTTTCCATCAGCAACTGATGACTGCTTTTACATCTTCAAGTAGATGTGTGACCATATGAGTCTCTTCCACAGTTAGTCCTCACGAAGGACAGACGCATGAGAAATTTCTACCCATGATTAAATGTTAATGAAAATAGCCTAAGATAGTATGTCTTTAGATCAGCACCATTCCAACTTTCCACAATCA
This sequence comes from Mus minutoides, assembly GCA_902729485.2. NCBI lineage: Eukaryota > Metazoa > Chordata > Mammalia > Rodentia > Muridae > Mus > Mus minutoides. The sequence goes on along the minus strand of LR749679.1, from coordinate 2,084,912 downwards.
CAAATATCTAATGAGTCAATCAGCTTTGTAAAACTCTAACATTAAGGTGACTTTTTCTGGGAACTTAAGCTCACAAAATAAAATTAGTATTTAGAATAAATATTATAGAATGATTAAAAATATTGTGTTATCTGTATGACAAAGCTTTCCCATATCGCCAATGCATTTATGTGCATGCATCTCAAAACTATTTTTATTGTTAAGATTATTTCTCGAAAAGACTACCACAGTTAATTTAATTAGATCGCATTTATCATTTATCAAAACAATAATATATCTTTAATCCCAGCACTCGGGAGGCAGAGGCAGGTGGATTTCTGAGTTCGAGGCCAGCCTGGTCTACAAAGTGAGTTCCAGGACAATACAGAGAAACCCTGTCTTGAAAAAAAAAAAAAAAAAAAAAAAAAAAAAAAAAAAAAAAAAAAAAAAAAAAAAAAAAAAAAAAAAAAAAAAAAAAAAAAAAAAAAAAAAAAAAAAAAAAAAAAAAA
>LR749679.1:2073528-2084324 GCA_902729485.2 Mus minutoides | reverse complement strand
GAGAGCATACAGAGTTTGTCTTTTAAAGATATTATTTGATTTTTATATATTGTGTGTGTTGGGGGGGGGGGGGTATGCGCACAGGCACACCCACACAGAATCCAGGAATGTGAGTACAGGAACATGCAGAGACCAAAAGAGGAAAGGGGATCCCTTCTTCTGGAGTTACAAGTTGATTTGAGACAATAGATATATGTCTCAATCTTCAGTTCTGTATACAAGCAATTGGTGCTTTTAATGGCAGTGCCATCTCACCAACAACTGATATTTTTTCATTGGTTATTCTATTTATTTACATTTTAAATGTTATCCCCTTTCCCAGTTGGTTTCCCCTCCACAAACCCCCAATTCCATTCCTCTCCCGCTGCTTCTATGACGGTGCTGCCCCCCACCTACCCACTCACTCCTGCCCCACTGCTCCAGCCTTCCTTATGCTGGTGCATGGAGCCTACACAGGACTAAGGGGCTCCTCTCCCACTAATGCCAGATAAAGCAATCCTCTGCTACATATGCAGCTGGAGCCAAGGGTCCCTCCATGTGTACTCTTTGGTTGGAGGTTTAGTTCCTGGGAGCTCTGGGAATGTCAGGAGCTGATAAAGGTTTGCAACCCCATAGGAAGAATAACAATATCAACCAACCAGACTCTCTAGAGTTCCAAAGGACAGTTTTCTTTTGATGGAAACTGCTACATTCTGTTTTGGAAAGGTGACCACCATCGAGGTAGCTTTTTTTGTGGGGTTTGTTTAATCTAACAAATCAAATATAACATCAGGAAATGGAGCCTGTTTTGTAGGAAAGGAGCCAGGTTCTCACATCACCACTGTCAATGTCACAGTATGAAAGCAGTCAGTTCTGAAGCCTACTAGCAACAATCCTGTTCTCTTCTACCTGTGAAGTAGGAGCATGGAGACTGTCATTCATAATATGCTAAACAGCTAATGCATTCTTAATTCTCTTTGCAAGCAAAATAGTGGTATATTTGTTACATATATTCATGCCCAGGGGAATGATACAGTTTCTTGAGTGAGTTTTGATTTTTAAATAGTGGGAGATTTGTCAGATAGCATTTGGTAAAGAGAAAACATAATGTGGTACTTGCTGGGTTTTGAAAAAGGTATAAAAATACATCTGGTAAACATATCAGATAAATAATTATTTCTTAGACATTATGGGTATAGATGATTGACATTTAAATTTGGAAATAGATAATAAAAAAAAATTCACGTATATGTTTCTTCTTCAATAACATAGTGGAGCTTCAGAAATGGCTCTATGGACAAAGGCACTAGGGACCTGTACCAACGATCTGAGTTTCATCCCCAACCTACCTTGTAGAAGGAAAAAAAAAAAACCAAAGAACTGGCTCCTGAAAGTTGTCCTCTGAGTTCCACATTTATAGTAGCACTGTGTGGGCCTGTGTAAAGCATCCCTGTCCTCATGAAAGTAAAAAGAATGATCACAATGTTTCCACCTGTCTTTCCTAAGGACTAAAGGACCCATGACACATGAATTCTGTTTATGAAATAGACCCAATAGTGTAACCAGTTCATAATTTATATATAACTACAGCTGAGACTTCCTTAAGGCTCAGATGGTGATGATGGCCACATCCACTGGGTCCCTTTCCTGCTTTCTTAAAATGCACATGCCAGGCCATCTTGTCTATGTGGCAAATGCCAGGGCATCACTCTCTATGAGGCACAAGTCCATACAACACTGTGTACTGTGTATGAGGCACATGCCAGGGCATTGCTGTCTATTATGTACTCTAAAGAACTCCTTTTGCACTGCTCAACTCCTCTCACTTTATCTAGGCTTACAGACCTGAAGATGCTCCTGTGGCCTATATTATCTCCAACTTCAGCTGCAGTTGATCTATCAAACTACAGTATATCATTACAAAGAGAAAATAAAGTTAGATGTAAGCCTCCAATCTAAGATTAGGTTGCAATTTTATAGTTAATGACAAGATCACAACATTGGGATTTTGGGGGTGGGTGGGTAGGAATATTTTTTCTCTCTTATTCTATGTTTCTCAATTCCTCCTAGTTTCTGAATTTTATTCAGAGCTGTTTTCTGGGCTCAGAAGTCTGGTCATCGCCTCCATCTTCCTGCCATTTTGAGTCTATATTTCTTTATCCAGGAAAGATTGTAAGAACCAGAGATCAGGGAGGTTGCTCTGAGACTGTCTCCTAGTAACATCAGAAGTTACATCCTTAAAGTCTCACTAACATTACTGCTCAAATATGATCTGAACAAGGATGACACCAATTGACATGCCAAACTAGCTAGGGAGAAACCCATAAGGCCTCAACCCTGAGAAGTATTATTCAGGAATGCTAGGAGTAGGAGAGATGGTCTTTCCCAAGGAAGAGCACACCAATTTATTCCAGAGTCAAATGTTCATCCCTGGAAAGTTACCTTTAGATAATATTGTGTGGGCTGAATAGGTTATGTTTCAGAAGGTGTGTGTGTGTGTGTGTGTGTGTGTGTGTGTGTGTGTGTGTGTGTGTCTGGAATAGCAAATAGTATAACAATAGGTCCTCATAGGAGCAAGTAGTCTTTTGAGATGTTCTACGCAGCAGCTGACTCAGGCAGATACAGACATCCACAGCCAAACAGTGGATGGAGATTAGGGACTCTTATGGAAGAATAGGAGGAAGAATTGCAGGCCCTGAAGGGGATAGGAACTCCACCAGAAAACCAACAGAGCCAACCTCGACTCTGAGACCCCAAAGAACATACACAGGCTGGGCTTAAGCCTCCCGCACATATGTATAAAATGTGCAGATTGGTCTTTACATTGGTCTCGAACAACTGGAATGGGGGCTATCCTAAAAGCTGTTGCCTGTACATGGATTATGTTCTTTAAACTAGGCTGCCTTTTCTGGCCTCAATGGGAGAGAAAGTGCCTAGCCTTGAAGAGACTTGGTGTGTCAGGGTAAGGGGATACCAAGCAGGCCTGCATGTGCTCAGAGGATAAAAGGGTGAGGGGAAGAGGGAGAGGGAGGATGGAGTAAGGACTGGGGGAGGGATAGCCTGTAGGGAAGCAGTGAGCCAGATTTAAAGTAAATTACTAAAAATTAAAATTAAAAATAGGTCATGAATTGGAAGAAGAGTGGGCAGGGGTATATGTGAGAGTATAGAGGGAAGATATGGAAGAGAGAGATGTGATTTAACTATAATTTCAATAATTAAGAGAAAAAGTTGAGTAAAAAAGACAATAATAACCCCAAACTAATAAAACAAATCTTTAAATAAAAATAACTGACATAGAAATAGCACAGACTTAAAGTCAAGTTACATGCACTGTACTTCTTGCAAATATCATTATCAGTATACGAAAAAAAAATACATGTAAAAATACTTAGTCAAATGGAAGATGATCAGGTGATCAGCTTAATTCATTAGGATTAAGAGGAAAGGAGAGCAAATGGAAAGGAAAAATAGTGAGGCAAACACAACAGAAGCGGAGAGGAATATTTGGTGCTCCATTTTTGAAATTCATCTTATGATATTGTGCTATGACTATGCAGAGAGTTTCTGCAGACAAGTAATGAGAAAGGCAAATGCTCCTTAAAAAACAAAATTCTGTTTCCTTTCATGGCTACAAGGATTTCATGACGAGCCTCTAGTTGGATTTAGATAATCACTGAGTGAACACAAGGAGCCTGTGAAATAGTCATTCTCTCAAGTGGACAACAATGGGAGGCAGAAATAGAGGAAAGTCATTACACACAAGTTAAGTTGGGATATACGAGGAAAGAATCTCTGAAGTGAAAGGATTTCAGAAAGGAAGTTGAGTTACGCCAGGACAGGTTAGTTTGTACACCTCATAATGATGACCTTTGGATGGTGGCTCTGTCCCTAAAAGGACTGAGACTTCCAGGAACACGTCTTCATGTGATTATGTGTTTTTCCTTGCTCTTAATCTGACATTTTCTATAATAAGGCTCAACCCACAGGAGCTCTTCTCATGATTAAATGAGAAGATAATGAATAAAGAACACTCAACTTTCTGAATTGGAACATGTGCTTATCAATAGTGTATTGTATGCCACCTTTTAATTTTACAAACTTCATTTTTTTTAATTATATGTGCATGATTGTTTAGTCGGACTCCAGTTGCTGCCATTCTTTGTTTTTCTCTATATTTACTTTTCTATCACTGGGAAAATCACCATGATCAAGACAACTTATTAAAGAAAGCATTTAGTTGGGGGCTTGCTTATAGTTTCAGAGTGTTAACCTATGGTCAGCATAGTGGGAAACATGGCAGAAAGCAGGTGGACATGCTACTGGACTAGTAAGTAAGAGTTTGCCTCTTATTTACACAATAGAAGTTGAAAAAGAGCAAGACTGAGCCTGGTGTAGGCTGTGTGGGCCATTGAAATTTCAAAATCCACCCCTAGTGTCACACCTACACCAACAAGTTCCCACCTCCTATTCCTTTCTAAATAGTCTAACAAACGAGACATCTAATATACAAGACTTTTGAGGCTATTCTCAGTCAAATCACTAAAGCAGTGGTTCACAACCAGGGAGATCATAACCTCTTTCAGGGTCGAACAAACCTCACGAGGTTCACATATCAGATACTTACATTACTCTTCATAACAGTGGCAAAATTACAGTTATTACAGTAGCAATGAATTTTAGGATTGGGGGGTCACGACAACAGGATCAACTGTATGAAAGGGTCACAGAATTAAGGCTGAGAACCACTACAGTATAGCATCTTAGTTTCTGAGATGAAGCCTTTAAGGGAACCTGGAGCGCCACAGATTTTGTGTTCTCTACTCACCCTATACAGTGCTTTGAATATCACATGCATACCATATCTCCTGGCTTTTGTGTGGGTACCAGAAATCTAAACTAAGGTCTTCAGTCTAGTCTAACAACATCTTTCCCTGCTGAATACTGTCTCCAGCCCATACTTTTACATATCTTAAAGTCTCATTAGTTTCTTTGACATTTTAGTTCCATACTTTTATCATTATAGTTATTTTGACAGTTTCAAGTATATATAAAATACATTCTGATTATCTTTACTCTCTAACTTCTCCAGTCATCTTCCTGTGTTTGTCAACCCCACTTCTTCTGAGTAGGTCTCTATCATATTCACACATATTTGTTTTGTTTTGTTGATGGGCACTGTGTCTTAGTTACATTTTTATTACTGTGACAAAATATCATGACCAAGGGAGTTTATTAAAGAAGGTGTTCGATTTAGTTTAAAGTTTCAGAGGCCATGGTAGTGAAGTTCAGAAACAGCTGAGAGCTCACATCTTGATTCTCCATCATTAGATAAATAGAAAGGCTCTGGAGATCATGTGGCTCTTTTGAAATCTCTAAGCCTGCCTACTCCAACAAGGTGACACCTTCTAATTCTTCCCAAACAGTTCCACCCACTGGGGACCAAGAATTTATAAACATATGAGGCTTTTTGGAGTCAGAGGGTGCATTGTTATTCAAACCACCACAAACTTTGTATACCTACAAGCACTGTCAATTGGGGTCTGGTGGGCTCACCCATGTATACACAGATGAATACAATGACTGTGCGTCCTCCAAAACCCACCAGCAGCCACATGCAGTCCTAGAAGAAGCAACTTTAGCTGCTATGGGACCATCAGTGCAAGGTTTTTGTCACACTCAGAATATAACATGTAATTTTCCTTCATTTCCTCCCTACTCAACTTTATGGAAGCAATCATTTATTTCTCTTTGTATCATTTTTATTATAAACATATGGCCCATTCCTTAGTTAACTAAGACAAAGATAATCATTTTAATATACAGTATTTAAAATTAGGCAATGAAAATCTTAGTATCCTCCCTTCTCTGCTCACCTCTTTTGGTATATGTTCATATTATACCCATCACCTGATTGGTTAATTAATTAATTAATTAATTAACATCCTTTTCCTCCTTCAAGTCCCTCCCTCCCTCACCTATCCTCCTACTCCATCCACTGTTCATCTCCTTCTCCTCAAAAAAGGGGAAGCCTCCCATTCCTATCAACCAGCCTTGGAATACCAAGTTGCAGTAAAATTAGGTGCATCTTCTTCTACTGAGGCTGTAAGAGACAGCAGAGTTAGGGAAAAGGGATCCAATGGCTCTTTCTTTAGGAGTTCCATGTGAAGACGCAGCTGTATAACTGTTACATATTCACAGAGGGCTTATGTCTGTCCCATGCGTGTTCTCTGGTTAGCAGTTCAGTCTCTATGAGGTTAGTAGGGTCTGCACATTTTCTTGTGATACCTTTGTCTCCTCTGGCTCCTTCAATCCTCCCTCCCCCCTTTCACAGGCTTCCCCAAGCTCCAGTTAATGTTTGGCTGTGGCTCTCTACATCTGTTTTCATCAGATGTTTCTAATTGCAAAGCCTCTCTGCTGACAGTTATACTAGACTCATGTCTGCAAGTACAGTTGAATATCATCAGTAGTGTCAGGGATTGGCTCTCACCAATGGAAAGGATCTCAAGCTAGACCAGTTATTGGTTGGCCCCTTCCCTGAGATGGAAGTTTCTGGTTGTGTCTTACTGAGAGAGACTCAGACTCGTGTGGTGTTTTGCTGAGCCAAGACCTGTGGGAACACATGTAATGTTTAGAGAAAGTATAAATGGGGCTCAACAGTGATGCAAGGGTGGGGGGGTTCCAATAGCTTGGCTTTCAATGCTTTGTTGGTATTGCAGCTAAGCTAATCTTCACTTCATTGAGAGAAGCATGGCAGAGAACTTCTGGTGTACCAGCTGTTCTAGTCACTCCCACGGATATGTGCAGATTCGGTGGAGACATGGCTGCTTCTGCTGGATTGTATCATAGTTATTGATTCCTCTTTGGTATCCTGACACCACTGAATTGGACTACTGGTATCGTAAAAATCATAGATTGGAATTGCCCCAAAGAACTACTTCTATACAGGTCCATATCTTCTTGTCTGATTCACCGTCTTTTCTCCCCTACTTTCAGACAGTGGACTAGAAGGGAGGTTGAAGCATTTATTAAGAACCCATATAAAAAGTAGGTTACAAAAAATCTAAGCCTTGTAGTGGTTAAGAGCACAGACTGCTCTTCCAGAGGTCCTGAGTTCAATTCCCAGCAACTACATGGTGCCTCACAACCATCCATAATGAGATCTGACACCTCTTCTGTTGTGTTTGAAGACAGCTATAGTGTTCTCATATAAATAAAAATAAATAAATAAGTCTTTAAAAAAATCTAAGCCTACAACTCCCTCAAATTCTCCTCCATCTTTTACTCCTGCACCTTTGTAGGCAGGACACATTGAGCCAAAGTTTTTATTGCTGGGTTGGTGTCCTTATCCCTCAGTTGTCTTGTCTGGTTGCAGTAGATAGCTGGTTCTGACTCCATATCCTCATTGCTAGAAGTCTTGGCTAGAACTCCTGGGATTTTTTTATTGTCCTAGGTTTCTAGCTCATCTCAGAGATACTTCCCAACCCAGTTATCTCTTCCAATATTCTCTCTCTCCATCCTCCCTAGATCTTGTCCCTTCTGCCCCCAATCTTGCCCCTCCCCCACTGAGTGTCCTCCCTCAATCCCCCCCTGATGTTGTCTAACTTATTTTCCCTTCTCCGTGAGATTCCCCTCTTGGGCCTTCCTTGTTACTCAGCTTCTCTGGTTCTGTGGTTTGTAGCATGGGTACCCTGTACTTTATGACTAATCTCCACTTACTTTTATCCTAGTATTACTCTGCTCTGGTTCTTCATTGACTTAATATATAAATTACCTCCTGAAAAGAACTATTTGTGCTCCATGCCTTGAGAGGCTGTATGGTGAAGAATATTCTTTCATTGCTTTTGAAGAAAACTTAATCAGGTTGCATAATTTATAGGGACATTACTTTCCTTACTCATTATTTTAAAAACTGGATGCTGAGTGTAGAATTTTTCACTGCTGGCTGGTCTGCTCAATCTCTGATCCAGGTGAGTTCTTTATTTCCTCTGAACCTTCTGTCAGAGCTTAGCTACAATTAGAAAGTCCCCACTTGGGTAATGTCTCTGTACAGAGAAACCACTGGTACAGTTGGCCCACAACCAGAGTTAAAACATATATAAACATAAACTTATCTGTAATAGAAACATCTATTAATAAACCAGGAATATGATTTTTGTTTTCATTCTTGGGTAGTGATTTTTGAAATATTGGACTTTACCTGGAATTTTACTAAATTTAATTCAAAGTAATTGAAATGAAACATTTAGTCTTCTTAAATATGATATAAAATTTTATACTCTAAAATATACTTATGGAATTCTACTAATAAGCATGTTGCTCTGGTTTTAGATCCATCTCGCTGTGTCTGGTTGGTTTCATTTTTGGAGACAGGTTTCTCTATGTAGCCTGTCTGTCCTAGAAATCACTTTGTAGACCATGCTGGCCTCAAACTCATAGAGATTAAAGGTGAATGCCATCAGCACTCCACACACTTTGTTTTACAAACACAAGAAGTCTAGAAAATACATCTAAAACTTAATTAGGCAAAATTGGCTAATAAATGTGTGGTACCTAAAAGAACAAAAATGGAAGAATGCATGTCAAGATTAATCAGTCCTCAGTGGCTTTTACTCACAGGCCTGATGGTGGCAGGAGTGAAATAGTTATTGATGTGTCTTCTGATTTCCCTTACACATCTACACTTACACATGGCACTTGTACTTCTATGCACATATTCACACAGGTGCGTGCATACACACACAAAGTAACCAAATAAATAAATGAATAAATAATTTGCAAATTAGATAAGACATTTTTCAAAATGACCCCAGAGTTCTTGTTTTAAAATTATTTATTGTTATCATCATCATCTGTTTGGAAGGTACTGAACATATGTGTGAGTAGCAGAGGAAGTCAGAGGCATTGCACCACTTGTAGCTAGAATTACAAGAAAACTGTGTTAAGTTGCTCAATGTGGATGCTTGGTCCTTGACAAGAGCAGTACATGTTCTTAACTGATATGACTTTCTCCAACACTCCAAACCAGATTTCTACCTGAAGAAATTCTCCAGAGGAAATCTTAGAAAGTGTTTTAGGGGAGGCAGGATTACAGGATGGAGGTGCATAAGGTCACTGAAGCAGATTTGTTGACTGTGATGGGGAGGCTGATAGAGAAAGGTCTGAGAAGGTGAGTTCCTTGTATTTGTGGCCATCCATGAGCTATGAGCTGACGGTGTACAGAAAGCTCTTGGAGAGGTAAAAGTAAATGGTGTCTAGACCTCAGATGCTCCAGGAAATACAAAAGCACCAAGTAGGCAAAGCTAAGAGACATTTACCATAAAACAAAAGCATAGACTTGATACAGAGGATAATATCTCAGAAGTAGTTCAAAAACCACAGGCTCCTAGTTCCAGAATAGGTAAGATTGAAATACAGAAGAGAAGAAAACGAAGGGAGGAAAGGTATTAAGAACAGCATGTGGGTTGGGGAGCAAGGTGGGGAACGGATATAGGGGACTTTCAGGATAACATTTTAAATGTAAATGAAGAAAATATCTAATAAAATAGTTTTTAATAAAGAACAGCATGGATGAAGGAAGGGAGACAAGGAGAGAAAGAGAGGCATAAAGGGGCAAGAAAGAAGGCAAGCCACAACTAGACCAAACTAACTTAAATTTGTGTCCTTAGGGTAAATCAAACTTCTTCACTCTAAAGAATGCAAAGTCAGATACTCAAAATGATAGCAGAGTATAAAATGTCAAATATATATATAAGGTATGAAGACAGGGTAAGTATGTTACCTAATCCAGAGAAACATGGGGAAATGATATAAACATCATCGATAAGCATAGAAAAAGGATCTCAGGAAAATATTAATGAACTGAATCCAGCAATATCAAAGCAATAAGACACCATGATCAATTGAGATTCAGCTCAGAAAAGCACACGTGCTAACCAGGCTATCTCCACTTTAAGACTAGGAAACAGACAAGGAGGTTTCTTAACTACTTGTAATCAGCATTATCCTCAAGTTTTCAGCAAGTGTAATGAGGCAATAAGAAGAATGGCTATGCAAATTCGAGAGGATTAATGTATGTATCTTTATTCCCAAATGGCATTATTATGTGCATAGATAACCATGAGAATTCTATATCAAAACTATTTTAACCAGCCCATTAAGTATGATGTCAACTATAATACTTTAGCACTTAGAAGAAATTTTCTTGCATTTTTACTTTTTGAAAGTTTTTTTTTGTTTTGTTTTTGTTTTTATTTTTTCCAATAAGTTTAAAATTTTGGAACTGGCTATTCTGAACAAATGAAAATATTACATAATTATATTCTAATGATACAATGTGTTACGATGCTTAGTTTCTAAATGTTAAAGAAATGTTGAGCTTTGAGACTATTCTCAATTGGATAGGGCATGTGACAGTCTCCAAAGTAATTAAAAAAAAATAGGCATGATGTCAAAAATCAATGCTGCTGTAACTGTCTTCTAATAAGTAAAGGTAAATCAGCCTCCAAAACCATTCCACACAAGTGAAGATTAGCCTAAAATAGCAACCCTGTATTGAAAAAGAAGATGAGGCTCTTTGAAGAAATGTTTATGAAAACCAGCATGAGTCTGAGATTTTTTTTTAAAAGAAAGAAACTCCAAAAGTATTAATCATAAAAAGAAAAATTGATAAATAGGGATTTAACAAAATCAATATTTTTTTCTTTTTTGAAAGACATTGTTCAAAAAGAGAAAGTCAAGCAAAATATAAGGCAAAAATACCATCTATACAATCTATATGTCTGAGGAACTGGGTTTGTGTCTATATATGTATATAATAA